>ML677326.1:52031375-52055757 GCA_007922305.1 Dermatemys mawii | reverse complement strand
TACATAATTTGGCACCATTTCTGTAACGTGTTGGGCATGGGTGAATTGCCAGTCGAGCTGTTCCACGTGATTGCAACAGTCTACCCATAAGTCATAAATTTCAGGAACTGGGTCTAAGTAATTACATTAAGAAAAACGACCTCCTCCCCAAAAAGAGTCTATGATCAAGAGCAGTGTATTCACGCTACTGTATGCTATACAAATTGCAAGGTTTCCCCTGTCCCTGATAACATTATTTTGAGTCTTCAATGCTGTTAGCCCTACACAGATATATAGAGAAGCCATCAAATCAAGTCAGCTTGGTTTTATAATAATCAGCTTTAATAGTGAGGGCTGTGCTTAGGCCTAAAGAAGCATAATAACACTCTTGTATTGGATCGAATTCATAATATGGGTCAACAAGCCTGGCTGCTGCTGCTGGTATGTGTGCTCTGTTCCATGGCTTCCGGCACAGCTATTTGCGTGGCATCACATTTTTCTGCATGGCTGCTCCTGGCTATGCTCTGCGAATACCGCAGAGGAGTTTGTGATGCTCACAACAACAGTGTATAGCTGAGCGGGATCCATGCTTGCTGTGCTGTGTCTACACAAATAACCCAGGTTTAGTCATGAAAATGATTGTTTGCTATTGCTTTCAGAGAGGGAGGGAGGAAAAGACAGAGAAGCCAAGTGCATCATGGGAAGCTGATGTTATGTATTCAAAAGACCTCATGAAAATGTTTTTCTCCCATCAGGCATTGGGACCCTAACCCAGAATTCCAATCGGGAGCAGGAACTGTGGGATAGCTGCCTATAGTTCACCACTCCATGTGTTGATGCTACCCAAGGTAGCCGACAGAATGTACATAGTAGGAACATACATAATCAATTTTGTAAAATCAGAGGTTACAGGTTGACTTTAATAAATTGTAACTAATTTTGTAGTGTAGACAAGTCCCTAGTATGGACACAGTTATGCCAGCATAGTTTATTGTTGGTTTCCTAAGCTATATCGCCATAAGCACTTTTACACAGCTATAACTGTGCCCACATTCATTTTTCAGTTTTAATGATGCTAAAATAGTTTAAGTGGAAAAGTTTTTAGACAAGGCCCGTATCTTATACTATGTTGAGCCTGACTTCAGGTTTACAAGACAGCTTGATCAAGATCCCAGAGTTTTTTGGGGGCCAAATTGAAAATACAGTCTAGGCCTCATTTTCTCTTTTACCTTAGAGTTCCTTTATGCCACCTGGGTAGGTGTAAAGGGGCCTTAAAGAGTATGAAAAGGAACTCCTTCATTGGTGCACAGGAGGCATAAGGGCTATGAGACAGACCTGCTTCTAGTCTTCAGCATAGGGGTCATGCTGGGAGCAAAGATGATTAGGAAGCAGGCAGACCAAGGAGGAGAAGATGGTATTACTGGAAAACACTGCACACTGGGTAGTCTCTGCATCCCAAGGCACACAAAGAAACACACAAAGCAGAGTATAACACAAAATAACCCTAAGGCTGGTCTAACTTTCATCTGTGGTAGGCAGGCACCTGGCTGCCCCAGAAATATGGAGACTGAGCAGGTGGCTTAATGCAACCTCATCCTCTTTCATACCCTCATCTTCCCTCCACTGCTATTCCAGGAACAGGAATAACAGAAAAGCAGGCCTTTTCTATTTACATAGATCTTTAAACATTTTCTGTTAAAGGAGAATGCTATTTCCTATAGCGTGAACTTAAGAAAATGACCATTGCCTATTCCTACTTTATAGCTCTCTCAAATACCGAATCTTAATTACAAGGGAGGAAAACAGAAAATTAATCTCAAATTATATTTCCAACTTCATTATTTACTTGGCATTTTTAATTGCAGTTATTGGAGATACTCAACCCTTTATGCCATCCCCATAATACACATCCAAACTGGAACTGGGAACTAGTTCAAATTCAAGTTGTGACTTAGATTACCATCCTAACATAGTAGCACGTTTATTAATTTGTTCTATGTATTGTATTTTTATAAAAACATTACTGCGTTATCTTATTAGTGTCACTCATATTTTTCCAAATGCAGAATTAAGGGGTTTGATATGGCTTTTGATCTGAATGATAAGTTCCTTAAACACAGTAATAGAACACACATAACCTAAACCAGAATTTTTGATGAAAAGACAGAATATATTCAGTCTATACCAATAAACAATTTTAATCAACAAAACAAACTGGAAAAATTCCACTTGCATCTCATTGAGCATATCAAGCCAGATCTATAATGAATTTTTCTTGTCTTTTATCCTGAGAAGTAGTGTATAAACTTCATGAAGGGTGTGTTTGGCAGGGAGAGACTCAAAATAACATTTCTATATGGCCTTAACATAGAGGAATGTTGGCAGTGGGGTGTGGTTAGAACAGCTATTCTGAATTCACTCAGCAAAACAAAAAAAAATGTAGCATGCACCAAAAATCTTGAGCTAGCTGTTACTAACAACATATTTCTTAGTGAAAGGACAATGATAGTTGTAAAAATACTGATCTTTCTGATCTTACACTAAAGGACACAGATTTAACTTTTGGTTGCACAGAAAGCATCCTTTTAATTAAGTACACTTGAAAGCCAGGCTGAAACTTTTGGGATCTTAATTTAAAGTCCTGGCTCTAGAAATTTCAGCTTCCTTGTTTGCCTTATGACAGATCTCTGAAAAGTCTGATTAAATCACTCAGTTGGATTGCAGGACACTGATGATGGGTTCTGGGCTTGCTTGAGGCTTTCCTAAATATTCATCTATCCCAAAACTTTTTGTAATAGTGTTACACATGAGTGTTGTGGATCAAAAAGGCTTATACCTGCATAAGTTCTTTTTTGTCTGCCATGATACATATTAATTTTGGAAAACGAATGACAGACTAAGTGCCTGGGTTTATTGCAATCTTACATCTTCAGTTTTAGTAATATGCTATTCAAAGTTCTCCTACCTACTAAGATAGTCTCTATGACTTTTGATGATTTGGAAAAAAATATGCATTTTGCTTCAGAATTGGTGGTAGTAATATTTAGTGCTGTATGTCTTGCTGAAGGAGATTGTCCCTGTATTCCCAAAGCCCCAAATCTACTACTCTCACCACTTGGATTGTCAGAATGCAAGCTGGTATTATTACAATAGAAAATCTGGTAGTCCCACTAAGAGCGTTGCTATATTTGCAGTTAGTTATTTTAGATGAATCAAATGAGCTAGATTTAAATTTATGGGAAATCTCAGAGGTTAATATACAGTATGTATAAATTTGCCATTAACCAAACTAGAAAATGAAGTGATTCCCTGACGGGCAGACCTACCTTACTTTTGTTTTCTATCCTGCAGACACAGAGGTACTAATTACTTGAAAGATCACTGGAACATCTTTATATATATAGATAGATCTCTCTCTCTATATATAGATATCTTTATATATATATATATCTAGATATAGATATAGATATATAGAGATAGATATAGATAGATAGATATAATAGATATATAGATATAGATATATAGATATAGATATATAGAGATAGATATAACTAAAGAGACCAAAATGGAGAGAAGTCAAGTACTAGAAAAATAGCTATATCAACAGAGAAATTGAATATGGTGCAATGACACACTACCCAGGAGAGATGCTCATGTAGATAAAAAAGGACTGAAAACGTATGGCCATATGACTCTGAAAATACTTTTGACTAATTTACCTAATAGGAAGTGTGTGTAGGGGAGTGAAATTTGGCAACCACTGTGTATAACAATTTAGCTAAGCTCATAGGTCCAGCAAAACAACGCTTGGCTAGATGCTTGTGTTGGATGTGCACTCTAATGTCAGCCTGGTTGACTTTCCAAGTTGTTTTTTTAAAGCAGGTGGAAGCTATTTACATTTGACTGACATGCATTTTTCTTATATGAGCAGTGCTGGTTTAGTGGCCATGCCAGCACTGGATATACAAGAGGTCATTGCATCCACTGGTGGTAGCAATGAAGGAGCCCTAAGACCCATGCAGAAGAACATGATGCCACGCAAATAGCTGTGCTGGAAGCCATGGAATGGAGCAATTCACACAAAATGTCAGCAGAAGCCAGGTTTGTTGACACAGTGGAACACCGCTTCTGGTCCAAAGAAACAAACACAGACTGGTGGGACTACATCATCATGCAGGAATAGTGACTGCATAACTTTTGAATGCATAAGGCCACTTTCATGGAACTTTGCTAGTTGCTTTCCCCAGCCCTGAAGTGCAACAAACACTAACAAACACTGAACAGACAGCAATAAATAGCAATGATAACCAGGTAAGTGCCTGATAACATGGAGGGAGGGGCAAGGACACGAAGCTTATTACAATTACACTATCTAGCAATCTAAGCTGTGGGAATGAGAACTTTTTGTTCCATGAACCATCTCCTGGAATTAAGTTCAAGGAATAATGGAACTCTCCTCCCCACCCCTCTGCCGTATTCTAGGACATCTGGGAGAGGAAAATATGGAACTTGGTGAGGAGGCAGGGGGTTCATCACTGGCGTGTAGTGGGACTCTAAGGTCTAGCTGCCTTTCCTGCACCTCAGCCAGATGCCTCAACATATCTGTTTGCTCCCCCATAAACCTCCATGCCCTCTTCGTCGATGAGCATGCTCTGTGAGTGTGAGCCTCCATGCATGGAGCTGGGCTTTGTCGGCCTCGGAGGAATGCATCAAATCACAAAACATGTCTTCCCTCGTCTTCTTTTTCACCTTCTAATCTGGGACAGCCTTTGTGCTGGAGTGGAGGAAGAACATGTTGCATCTGCAAGGAAAAGTATACATTGTTGAAAACAAAAGGTTAACTGGTGCAATGAATGCATTTCTCTGAGGTACTTGGCCAAATGTGATCTAAAAGAAGAGCCTGCCACTGAGGTACAACACATGGCAGAGTGCGGGGCAGCAGATTTCGGTTTTCAGGCAGGCATGGTAAGCACACATGAAAGGATAGGCAGTGTGAGGCCACAGACGGAGAAATTTTTTACTGTGGAAACTCTTGGCACATAAACAGGCTTTTCTGGGGAGCACCCTTTGTGTGGCTTCACTACCCTCTATTCTATCCCCTATAGCCTGCGTATTGCATAATTGTATATGTTGGAGTTTCCTGCATCTCCTCTGAAGCATCTGTTTATTGTCAAACAGACAGTACCATAGTTTACTGTCAAACAATGGATAGTAGTTTAGATGGAACACTGCTCTAATTCAGAATTTGAAGTCCAATTTATCAGAACAGAACTAAAATAAAGTTCAAAACATGAGCTTTGTACTTTATCTCTATTATTCTAATAAAATTAAAATTTCCTTCTGTACTGTTAGTTCATGCAAGTATGATATCACATAAGAGAACTCAAACTCGCTATTAAAAAAGATCTGGAAAAGAACCAACTCGTAATCTTCTTGTCAACTTAGGGACATTGTTCTTCTTGGTCCATTCAGGAAAGGAGATGATTCAAAATCATTAGAAGTTACCTTCGGGGAATGCCATAAAGAAATGGTGTGCTCTACATAGATATCTGTTCTGGTACTATTTAATATTTTAATCAATGACTTAAATAATGATGTGGAGCTTATGCTTATAAATTTGAAGATGATACCAAACTGATATGGGTTGCAAGCACTCTGGAAGAATCTGATTAGAATTCAAAATGATCTTGAAATATTGAAGAATAGGTCTGAAAGCAACAAAATGAAATTCAGTGAAATGAAGACACATGGAAAGTACTGCAGTTAGTATTAAAAAAAATCAAATGCACAAATACTAAATAGGGAATAACTAGCTATGCAGTAGTACCATTGAAAAAGATTTGGAGTTACAGTGGGTCATAAATTGAATATGAGCCAACAGTGTGAAGCAGCTGTGAAAATGGCTAAAATTATTCTGGATGTATGAACAGGAATGCTATTGAAAGTAATTGTCCAACTTTACTAAGCACTGGTGAGGCCTCAGTTGGAGTATTGTATCCAATTTTGGGTGCCACTCTTCACAAAAGAAGTAGGCAAGTTGGAGATAGTCCAGAGGAGAACACAGATGATAAAAGGTTTAGAAAACCTGATCTACGAGGAAACAGTAAAAAATGTAGGTACAGTATATTTAATCTTGAGAAATGAAGACTGAGGGGGAAACTAGTAACAGTTTTCAAATATTTTATAAAAAGAACATTGTTATAAAGATGAGTGATCAATTATTTTCCATGTCCATGTTCTCTGATGTTAGGACAAGAAGTAATGAGCTAATCTTCAGCAAACGAATTTTAGGAGAGATATTAGGAAAAACTTTCAGACTATTAGGATACTAAGGTAGTGGAATAAGCCTCTAAGGTAGGTTGATGAATCCCCATGACTGGAAGTTTTTAAGAACAGGCTGGACAAACACCTGTCAGCAATGGTCTAGGTTTACTTGGTCCTGCCTGAGCATGGGGGCTGGACTAGCTGGCCTCTCTAGGTCCCTTCCAGCCTTGCATTTCTATGATTGTATCTGTGCACACATGCATCACACCTCCCCCCCTCCCACCCACCCCCCAAAAAAGAATAATTCTCTATCTTGTCAAAAACAATAATGGTACCTATCTCTAATTCAAATACATAAAAATTGAACAGGATCACAGGTTGAATCACAATGTTGTATGCTTTGTGACAGCATTAAAGCAACTTAAAGAAAGATGCCTTCAACATAGTTAGAAAAACTCTTTTTTTACACTCAGGTTAATACATACTCTCCCATGACACACTGAAACACATGAAACAGGTGGTCTGTGTCCGCTCAGTTCTGTTATCTCAGTTCATGCTCACATCAGACAGCTATAAACATTTCTATTATTGTCAAAGTACTTCTCTTCTTAATTGGCACCTACAGTGGGCTACTGTTTTGCTATTGCTAGCAAGTGATTAAAAAAAAATAGATCTGAGTGAGGACAACCATTATCCTGTTTTCCCTTTTATCTTCCTAGTATAAAAAACTGTGTTGTTTCCCCTCCACGATCTACTTGCAATTTATTCAGGACCAAATTATCCATAAGAATGCAGTTTGAACACATCGTAAAAGAGATCAGTTGGATTCATACAAGATAGACAAAAATAGCCATGTTAATGGAGCCAATGGAATATGGAAGTGACTCTTTATAACCGTATAAAACATTAATCTTTACATATATTTGTTGTGTGAAACATGCTAAATATCTGTGAATCAATTTATAGCAAATGGCCAGAGTTTTAATTTGGACTATCTGGAATTTATATTCTTTTTTTCCCATAGCCAATTACATTGAGACATTTTTTTCTGTGGGACAGGGGAGGAAATCTGAAGTTAATTTTTGCTGACTGTTCCCTTTTTAGAATATGCCACTCTAGGACATAACACATATAGTTGTGCTTTGGGATGCTGGCTTCTCCAAATATTAAACCTAGAGAATTTATTCATCTCTGGTGTCTTCAGGACTTTACGTGAACAAACCTTATAAGAAAAGTCATGCAATTGGTGCACAACTTTTTAGTAAATAGAACTGGAGGGGCTACAGCTGTGTAACATGTCCTGCATATATTGTAAGTTTAACTTAGTACACTTTGTATGTAATATCTCCAAAAGACAGAAAACTCAGTAGTAGCAATTTTTAAAATCAAGTGTACCCCAAACTGTATAATTATTATTATTTTAATTAGAGAAATACAAATAAAGCAGGGGCCTCACATCTGATTCTAGTACATTCAAGTGGAAGTAATAAGAGGCTATGATTTGGCTTTACAGTGCATGATATATTATTTGACAGTCCATAATGATTGCACCTCTAGGTCCTAAAGCAAACATCTAATATGATTTTAATCTTCATCAGTAGGCTATGTGTCCCTTCGCTGACTGATCCACCACTACAGGCCTTCAGAATTCTTGTCCTTTAACATGTTAAACAAGTATTACTTGAATATGTGACAATCTGACTCAATGACCTCCAGCTGTTTTTAGCTTTACTGACAAAGAACTGAGAATTTTTTTTCAAAAAGCACATATTCCTCCTTGTCCATTGTAGATAACATTTCATATTTCCAACTTGTAATTATTTAAGTAATTAGTAGTGTATTATTAAAACAAAGTGATTTTTAAAGTATGATAATGCATCATATTAAAACTCCACTTTTTTTCTGATGAAAGGATAACAATGCATCCAGTTAGGTGTGCTACTTGAACACATGTCAATTTCAGATTAAGAAGTACAATTTGTGTGATAAAAACTGTCTTAACATGGGATAATGGTAAGGGCTGGCAGATATAACTAGCAGTTCTTTCAATAAATATACAATTCAATTATTTTCCACTCTGTTTCAAAGTAATCATACTTTTTTCAGCAAAATATAATTGAATCTAGCCACTCTTTCTAAAATCAGGATGATACTAGTCTTCTAGTTTCATTTAGTAACAGATTATTATATCTTAAAATCTGACACCTTTACTCAAGTTGATTAGTACTTTATGCAACAATTAATGCCATTGATTTCAGTTAGCTAGGCTGTGTCCTTGACTTAGTCAGTTGAGCAGGGGACAAAGGCGGGATAAGCTTCCCACCAATTCTTTTACTTGGTTTATGCATATCTTGGTTTAGGATCTGTTGCAGAGTATAGTCTCTGCTCTCTGAAAATTTTCTCTGAGAGGTTTGGGTAAGGGGAGCGGGAGTAGGGAGTACTTAGACCTTTGGCTTCATCCATGCCTACTCACTGACTTGAGAAGCTGTCCAGATATGAAGGAAGAAGTAAGTTTCTATGGGCTGCTGCAACTTACTGTCCCCTAGAGCAAGCAGCGGAACAGGGAAGGAAACTGACTGAGAGTCACAGTTCCCATCCAGAGCTTCTGCTGGTGCAGATCAGTTTTGTACTGCCCCTTAATCAGGCTAAAGCTAAAGACTCAGTCTAGCCTAGTGTATCTACATGTGGAGTAAAGTGGCACTCAAGATGAGTAGGATGGCAAAATGAGGCTCTCAAAGACAGAATCAGAACCCATATTGTAAAGTTCAGTGAAACACACACAGATAAATCCCAGATGCTCAAATGGCATTTTAGATGCACAGTTATACAATTTATGTCAAGTTCACAAGTTAAGATTAAGCAATTGTGTATGCCTAAACTATATGCATAAATACCATGACTGCATGCACCCATGGACATACTCAATGGGACTATATGTGGACACAGTGGCCCTTCTATGCAGAGTTCATTGCTGAATGAAGGTCATATCTGTTGCCATCTATACTACAGATCCATGAAGCAGGAAATCATGATATGTTCCAGTATAGGATACATTTAGAAAGAAACAAATATGACTTGTAGCTAAATGTCTTTAACAGAACACACTCTTAGTTGTTAGATAGTTCTCTCAAAGTATATTTGTAGTAGATTTTGTTAATATAATTTTCCTTTAGAGGTTAAACAAGGGAAATTAAAGTCAGAGGATGAATGTGAAATAAACACCTGCAAGGTATTTGTGCTTTGACTTTAAGAAAAGACTCTTTGTAATTACAAAGTGATTAACAACTGTATTTGTATTTTCTTATCTTGGTGTCATAAACATCCTGTTTTTGAAATTGAATTAATATGAGCTTTGAAAAGGAATACTGATGGCTCCTTTGAATATAGAACAATATTTTGTTTGAGGATTATGTAAATTAGTTCTTAAAGTCTCATTAAATGATAATATTTAAGCCCAACACTAAAAATTCCCAGTTAAAATTCAGATCAGTGGAGCATGAAGTTAGTAAGTAACACCTTGCCAGATATATTGAAAACATAGCTACACTCTATAAATATTTTATTTGTACCTAATATTCTTGATATACTAAGTATCCAATGCAGTCTTCATTCATTTTCATGCTATATTTACATTTACAGCAGCATATTATCAGTACTACATTTAAGTTTGATTTCTTCTTCCAAGTAAATTAAAAATATACATCGTGTGTAATATCAGGAACTTTAGTCTAATAGAGAGAAGTGCTGCAAGAAATATAAGTAATTTGTTCTTTTATGACACAGGAAAAATTATTCTAACATTTTAAAAGCTATAATTAAATATCTGCTGATCTCTTTAACCTTTATTTACTATCCTAGCTTCCCCCAGAAAGGATTGACACTATAGTTTTCACAAAATCAGCAGCTTTTCCAGTTAGTAGGCTTCCTTTCTTATGATAGGGTGTATTAAACACACATAATAATTGACTTTGTCAAAATATATGTCAAATTAGACAGTCACTAAACATATTTATTGTAAAACCATTTAAAATATCCCTAAGGGAGCCACAGGAGAACTGTGCAAGTCATTGATAAATCATTGTCATATTAAAAAATGTCAGAAATAAGCTTGTGGGGATATAAGCTTGGGTGTCCGTTCACTTATTATCAAAACAGGAAATTTCCTACTGCATATGAGAAGGAGAAATATTGTGCTAGTGAATGAATATATTAAAGAAAGTAAGTAAGCAGCAGACCCCCAAAGACAAATAAAGATGAGAACGAAGTTGGGAGATGAAGATAACACACAATTCCCGGTTGAATCTTGAAGTATTTGTTTTCCATTCATTTTTATTTACTGAGAATTTGGCTGCTTCATAAATATAAAAACAAAATTACAAATAAACGAAGAAAATAAGATAAAGAACCTTGGACACTTTGTTTACCACAAGCTATTTCTACTGAGTAGTGTATGAGAACCTGCTTTTTGTTACAGATTTCAGAATCTGAACTCGTACTTCAACCTAATATCAACTGTGTACATGTCACTAATTGTAAATGTATTATTAAATAGAAACACTAGATAAAGCTTCTTATGTTCGCATCTCATGCTTCTTTGAAGGTCTCTATGTTGTTTGTCAGGCATCACTTTGAACATTCCATTGATGAGTTACTCCTTCTAAAAGTACACCAGTACTTTGATTTATTTTGAAGGGATTCTCATTAAACAGTACACTGCTATATTGAAATACATGATTAGACTAAAAGTGCTGACAAATATTTTTTCATATTACTCTTTAAGTTGGTTGGTTTTCTGTGAATATTAAATCAAGGACAAGAGCTTGCACTTCATCTGCATAGAGATGAAGATGCTGCATAAATTCATTATTTCTTCCTGCACTGTCAGTTTTATGTATTTAGATTTTTTTGAAAGAAAATGTACTAGGGAAGTGTTTAATGAAACTACCCATTTTGTGGCAGTATAATTTTTTATAGAGCTCAATTATAGGAATAAGCATATCTATTAATATAACTATAATAATAAACACATCTGTAAATATTTCAACACAATTGAATAAACTAATACCAACATACATTTATTTGGCTTTTTTATAGCTTTTCTGTGGGCAAGTTAGTTATATTTATGCTTTAGAAGTCACTTTCATTAGGTGTCTGTTTTAAGGTGCTTAACTTTCTGAAAAATATAATTCTTTGGAGTGAAGTTTCACTGGCTTTATCACAGTCCAAGTTGAATGTTGCTGGAAAGTTTGGTAATATGGGTCTTTTTCAGCAATTTGTAAGGACAAAAATGTGTGTTTCGATTTGTACAATATCTTTACATACCTCAAACACTCAAATAAAACCAACCAAACAAACAAAAATCATACTTTTAAACATCAACGTTTCACTGTACATAGGCCTTATCTATACTGAAAGTTTAAAAACTGATTTAACTAAAATCAGTGCAAAACTCTATCACTTCTTTTGGATAAAATTTTCAGAAATGACTAAATGATTTTGGGAGATTAAATCTCATTTTCAAAAGTGACTTTGGCAGTCAGTGCCAGATTTTTAAAGTTTGCAGTAGAAATCAGATGCTTTTGAAAATCCCACCATGCACTTGTCTGCATCTTTAGATGCCTAAATAGCTTTAAAAACTTGGTCCCCAAGAATGAGATTCCCATTGATATTGAATAAGTGCAATTTTTGCTGAATTTTGAATATATACAAGGCCTTTGGTCACAATCCTGCAAACAACTGATTTCAATAGAATGACTATGTGCCTAAAGTTACGGAAATGCATGTGTATAGAGGAACAGATCCTCTCTAGTCCTCAATGGAATAAATATGTATGTGACAAAGAGTCCTGTGGCACCTTAAAGACTAACTAAAATTTTTTTAGAGCATAAGCGTTAGAGCATAGCTTGCTCTAAAAAAATTTTAGTTAGTCTTTAAAGTGCCACAGGACTCTTTGTCATTTCTGCAATTCCAGACTAACACGGCTACCCCTCTTATTCTTGACAAATATGTATGTGTTCATTTTAAAGAAATTTGCTTTAGAAATACATTTATAGCTGCTTAAAAGAATCACACTCTTATTCATCATGTATAGTTTTTACACACCTTTCTGGAGGTCTCCTACTCAGACTATAGAGCTCCAATGAACACTGAAATACATTCAAGTTGTATGTTTGTATATCTGATTGTACACGAAAACACATTTGAAGCTACCAGACTATATTGAAATAAATGTCAATAAACACAGGGATAAAGCTCCAGATGAATACACATGCCATCATGAATGCAACTGGATGCCTGGATGTGTGACTCTCCAATGACACACACTCACAAAGAAATATAAGATTATTACTGATTAATGGTACTTGATTATTTGTGTAATCTTTTTCTTTCAATTTAAAAGTTCAAAAATTATTTAAGATTTTAAAAAATCAGTTAACAAAACAAAAATCCACCATTCCCATGTGGATGTGGTTAAAAAGTTAAACAAAAAGTTATGTTCATCATGATTTCCACAGCCATGTTCCTAGCATTTCTTCACATGTTGTTGAGCATATTGGCATGAGCAATTTCCATTCCCTGTGCTCTTGATCACTACTACCTGAAATAGTGATGCTCCAGCATTATTAAGCAGCTGCCAGCACTCTTCAAGGTTCCTGGATGCAGCTGATGTACCTCCCTGCGTTCAAAAGAACAGCCACCATGCTGAGTAGCTGTCCTCACCTGGTAGTTACTAGTAGCTGGGAGCTACTCCATTACATCTGCTTACTTTTCTCTCCTGCCCCATCTCTTAATTTATTGCTGTTATTTGGGAGCTTGGCTGACCATAGATGTTTCTAGAGATGCCTCAAGGTGCAAGCTGGCGTACGCCTCTGGACAGTATCATTCCAGGTAATGGCAAAGGGCTTGGGCCATAAGGCACTGAATTTCCTGCATTATTAACTACCAAAACTCCATGCATTCAACTATGTTTCCAGAGCCATGTAACTATCTTCTTCTTATGGTGGCAGTGGACACCATCTGAATGCAAATTAGGATAGCCTTTTCGTTGTTGCTTCATGGTATAAAAATATCCTCATCTTTCCTACTTATCTTCCAGAGTCAGCTTCCTTTCCTTCCAACCTACACTCCACAAGGAGATGTGAATGCTTCTAATGCATATTTGTGGTAGTCTTTATGAGCCTTCTTACTAACTTTTCACGACAGAAAAATTTCTCTTGCCTAAATATTTGGAGGGAAATGAACTAAAATGGTCTCACGCACCATTAATAGATTCTAAGGCCCAGAACAGACGATGTAATCTAACATGTATAGCACAGTCCATGGAACTTCCCCAAAAGAATTGCCCAAGTTATTTGAATGGTTTGTTCATTAGTTTCTTAGCATTATCTCAGACCCTTATATATTATGCAATATAGTTTCAGAGAAATAAATAATTTATCTGTTAACAAGCAGAAGATATTGTTAGTTCTGCAGCTACAAGCAGCAGTAATTTCTGTACTAACAATGTGCATATAATCTTCTGGTCTGTTTGCATGGACCTCTCTTATTCTGCATGAAGATATACAAAATTTAAAGGGCAGTAAAATAGAAATTTGGGTATTGCAAAAACAAGACAAAGTAAAATGTTATGCTCATACAAAGCACATGGGATCTTTTCAGGGGAAAAAGGCAAATATGCCGCATTTATCGAGAATACAGCAGTTAGCATATGCTTTACATAGACACACACACACACACACCTGCCAGTTAATGTTTATAGTTACCAGTCCAGAGTCTGAATCAATCAAATGGCCAGCCAGACTGGTCACAAAGGGGAACTGTGCTCTGTCCGTCGCAATCTAATCCTCCTGATGTTGTGGCAAGATGAATCCAAAAACCCATGTCAAAGCACCCTATTCTTATAGTCTTTTTTCTTCATTGAAGTCTATGGATTTCACTGTGTCAGTTTACTCTTTAAGTGGTGTATGTTAATATTCCAAAACACCTCTGAGACAGTCATCATGTCCTGGATTGATTTAATCCCTTATATTTAGGGGTGCCAGCCTCTACTTCAGAGTCGTCAATTTGCCCTTCTTTTCTGTGTTGATGGTTCTCTGGTGTCATTAAGTCTCTTCACTTCTTCCTTGATCATCTGGCAATGGCCTTTGCAGCTTATCTTTCCCTAATGCGTGCATTCCTCATTCACACAAACAATTTCTCACAGAAACCTTAAAAGGTATACAAACAGCAGTATTTTGTATTCAGCAGAATGCATTGTAAATCAAGCCTTGCTAAATCTTACAACTAAAACAATTCACATTGGGGCTTCAGGCCCTCAACATTTCTGTAATCTATTTATCATGGACACAATACAAAATCCTATCTCTTACTAACTAAATTGTATAACAGGTCCTAATTGTAATGCATATGGAAATAGGATCCCAGTCTCAGATGGTCATTCCTTTCAGTTATTCAAAAAGGGTGGTTGGCAGAATGAAATCAAAGTTTACATCAGTTCTTATAGTACAATTATAAAATCCTGCTCCTAAAAAAAAAACATAGGGAACTAGTAGCTAGAAAGAGGTAAATGAGACATTAGGGCTTTAAAAATACAGAAGAAGACAGTAAGAGAAAGAAATAGTGGAAACATTAAAGAAAAGAAAAGATGGTGAAAAAGTAGAGTGGAGAACAAAAAATTAAAGAGGGGTGGAACAGGAAGACCGAGACAAGAAGAGATAACATGGAAAGGAGAATATAGATGAAGGGGAAGGTGGAATCTTCTTGATAACTGAAGCTAATGTAACAGCAGCCAACTTAAGTGTGGCATCTTGCCATAAGCAAAGAATACTGATGCCCTGTGACTACCTCTTCATTTCTGGATAGAGTTTAAGGAGTTTGTTTTAACCTATAAAACCCTAAGGGGTTTAGAACCAAGCAGGATGAAAGACCTCCTTTTTTTGTACAACAGTATGGCAGCTGTGATCTGTGCAGATGCTTGAGCTGAGCCCTCCTTAGTGGAGCTGGCCATTGGATGACAATTCTGTTTTGTGACAACTTTCAAAGTTTCAAAAGTTGTTTTTGGTCCACATCAGAATAAAAGCAACATCTTTGGAAAGTCTTCCCAAAATGGAATTGTTTCAAAACGGCTGTTTCTGTAACAAAGAGCTCTAATTTTAGATTTGTGTGTCTCTCTCTCACCCACTCTCTCTGAGTCCTGGACCGTATAAACCTCCCCATTGAAAACTTTGTCTAAACAAATACATCTCCGTAAAATGTTTTGGCGTTGATGAAACACCATATATTGATGAGCTCCCCTCCGTTTGACAGTGCTTGTGAAGGCCTTTGACTTTGGAATTTGCTCTTTCTATAGTATCCCAAACCTATTGGCCTTTGTTTCAGGCCATGCTACAATGCTTTTTGTGCAGGGCTTTAGGGAAGAGAGTGAGGGATGTCACAGGTTTGGCTTCTGGGTAAGGTGGGGGGTATGTGCTGTCATCTTTTAGATCTGTTTAGATTTATTTGACTGGGTTTTTTTTTGATATATAGTGGACTGGCTGCTGGGCTTTTCTTTGATCTATGACTGGTGCTTTGAAAATGTTGTTAAAGGCACCTTTATAGAGCCTGAGACTGTTATTTTTAAATTAACCTACATAGTTAAATATGTAAAAATAAAGGTGAGGTCAGAAATAAAAAGTAAAAGCAATGGCTTAAGAAGGAAAAGGGAGCTGATGGGAGGTGGAGAAGAGTTCAATGAAGAGATGGGAACAGTGAAAGAAAGTGAGTAACTACACAAAACATTGTAGTTAATTAAACTCCTTCCTGCTAGATTCAGAGGGTTTCTCCTCAAGTGGATTTTCTAGCTCACATGGCTCCAACGTATAGGAACAAAGTGTAGAGCACAGATGTCTTCAATCCTAATACGCTTACGTGTTGCTGTGGGAATACTGACCTTTTGTCATGTCTCTCATCAATTTATAGCAAAAAGACTAAACTCATAGACTTATGCTTTATACAATTTTGGGTGAATTCTGTGCTCATTAAGCTGTGGGAACTAATAGCACTGGCTTGATCCTGGCACAGTACATGCAGACATGACACAGGCTTCGCTGAACAGCTCTGCCAATCTTCTTACTTTCTTTGTCAGATAATGAAAAAAACTTCTAATGAAAGGGGCTATAATAAGCGGAATAGTCTCTCTAGTTGATACATTTTATAAACCTCAAATTCAGGGGATCAGAACATGTATTTTATGTGACTAATGACAGACTGAGGTATAGTCTATTCTACAGAATGTACTTTTTATGTGAGCTTTGCTGTACAATGCACATATCTGATATTTAAGTATTTCAGAAAATGTCCTAATACATAATGTGGACTGTAAATGATTTGCTATATGATTATGAATTACACCTTATAGTGTAGGTAGTTCAAAATACTAGATAGTATGTTATAATTATTTGATGGGGAACTGATTATATACCCCTGTGAGTCTACTGATTCCCCAAAACAGCCTAAGCAATGTACAAAATATACAAGATACTTTTAAATAGTGTGTTTAATTTTATACATGTTATGTAATGTGTGAATTCTTTTTAACAGTATTCAGACAAAAATTTAAGTATGATATATGTATCCCAAGACAAAAGTCTGATTATGCATAATTATTTTTTTCCATCATCGTTCTCTATTGGTTTTAGAGACATGTTTCTGATTCATTTTTCAGGCAGCTAGATTAATCTTCATTGCTGGTTACATAAAATATTACAGAAGCTTAGAAACCCACCAGTAATGCTTACATATACTTAACAAAAGATGTCAATGAATTCTGTGGGACCTTAAGATCTGCTTCTATCTAATGAATGCAATAAACTCATTGAATTATTTTATAATTGAATAGAATTGTTATGACTATTAAACAAATATAGAAGTACCTGTGAGCCATGTCCATTGTGTTAGAACAAGTAGTATCATCTGCCTTGCTTCTCATATACAGAAAGACTTTACTCTTCTCTTATTTACACCCATGCCAATAAGGAATTACTCCACTGAAGTCAATGAGGTTATGCCAATGTAAAACCAACCTGAGGCCAGAATCAGGTATGGAAGGATTTTGTACCACTTCCTTGAACACAATAATTACAGGCAAGTCATTTCAGCAATCCTGTGTCTTTTTATAAATTCTGCTTTTTAGAGATTATTTTTCAGGTAAAGCCATTTGGATGGACTGGTCAGAGGCCATGCTTGCTGTATACTGGAGGCACTCTATAGTTGCCAAGAATGCACCAGGCACAAAGAAAATTGTAATAGAAATGGACTTATGTTTTAATAAGTGAATTAAAATTTTGAAAATTTGAATTGGAGCAAAGCAAAATGCTAAGCATGCTACCAGTACAGTATTCCTAGTATTTACTGATCTGGGAACAAGAAGCACAAATCTTTACCACAGATCCCAACACACTAGTACATTGAGGAAACAACTTCTGTTTGCCAGGAGACTCTCAGATTCAAGGATCATTATGTATTCCTTCCTAAAGTTTCCATGACATGCTTCCTACTCTTGATGAACCAGGGTACAGCACTACAACTCACCATATCTTACACTCCCTAAACTCCCAAAAGTCAGACTTTAGGTGATGTCTTCTATCTTCCAAGCTATGATGGATAAGAATAAAAGGAATGGTTATTATTTTTTTAAAAAAAATAATATAGAGCTAAAGGGAACAGTGAGCAATAACTGTTATCTTTTTAAAATGTAAAATGAACACTTCAGTTTTAGAAGTTATATCTATATGTCATCTAAATATACAAAAGCCCTTTTTCTAACTTTATGTCATAAATGTCTAGCACATGATATACTTAAATGTCTTTGGGGCATCATTATACAAGATATATGGTTCCAAGGGTATCCAGTATTAAAGAATTTCTCTTGCTATCATTCAAGGGCCGTGTATAAGTCTGTGGTATGAGAGCATTAGTTTGTCCAACAGAAAAATGGCTTTTATTTATCTTTTCTGCAGCCATTTTAGCCTTAGGAAGCCCCAAAGCCATGCAACTCTAATCATGTCTGAGAGCATCACTTTAGTTCCTTAAAGTTCAGCCAACAAGGTGCCCTTAGTGCAATATGCTTAGGGCATCAGACTAACATGCAATTTTAGAAAATTGTCTTTAAGACTGAGTGCTGCTTCTTTAGAAGAACTCCAGTGCCATCAAGTTTGAACCCTAGTATTAAATCAGCTAATTATATCAGGGCCCTCAGCTATACCCACACAGATCTGTTTACTTAAATTTGTTCAGGACATTAAAGAAAACTAAGCAAAAATAAATACACCCAGGAAGGATTCTTAGGACATCAGCTTGACTCGGGTCTGATGTGTTTTTCTTGCTAGGGTGTCCCAATGGCATTAGAAAATAAAGAAATAATGTAGAGACCCAGAATGGAGCATAGAAGCATGAAGCAATAGATAAGGGAATTCTGTTATACAGGGAAACTGTGAACTGAGGGGGAAGAGCAAAAGAAGGTTAGTAAGTAAGGTGAACCTGAATATAAAATAAAGAAGGAGGTAGTCAAGATTCTGATGAATACAAAAGAGGAGAAAGAAACTAGAGAAAACTGAAGAAAGGAAAATGGTATATGAGGAAGAGGTTAGAAAATGGAAGGAATGGCAGGGGATCACATGCATTCCTTGATGGCTTTATATCCATTTATTTTGTTAGACCTAGAGTCCTCCGACAGAGTCAGGGTCCATTGTAGTAGGTACTATACAAATGGAAAATAAAAGATGGTGTCTTTTCCAAAGAACTTAATCTGATTTAAACAAATAGGTGTGATAAACAACCAGAGGAACTTGGGAGTAGGAGTAAGGGAAGAGGGAAACAGTAACAGAACTTGAATTCATCTAGGCCAAATACATAAGTAAAATATCAGAAGTCCATACTGGCCACCTACCTACCTGTTATATCTATTATAATATAATAGATTATATTAGATTATATGATTATAATAGGCATCATGGTTCTAGTGGGCATCATGGTTCAAGTGGGCATCATGGTTCTTCTAGGCATCATGGTTCAAGTGGGCTTTAAGGAAGGATTTGAAAGAGATGAAGAAAGAAGAAAGTAGGCAGGAAAGAAAGAATTTATGCAGATAGGCAGATCAGTTAGTCATTCTTTACCTCCATTCTCCACCTGTAAAAGATGGATACAGCTGGCTGGGAATTCTCCATCAAAATGATTTTTCTTAGAGAAAATGCCCTTTTGGTAAAAACAAAATTTATCACAGAAAATTTCAACTTTGTTGAAAAAATTCAATTTTCCATTTGGAAAACAAAAGTCATATCTCCCCTGCTGCCAGCCTGAAAAACTCCTGTCAGTTTCACTTTAGCTTCCCTCCCTGCCTGGATGTCAGAGAAGCAGAGAGCAGGAGTTGTCTTGTTTGCCTGCCACGTCACCGGAGGAGCAGTGATCCCCAGCTCTCAGCCTTTCCAGTAGCCTTGTAAAGTAAAATTGGCCCAAGCCCTCCCAGCAGGCCACTGGCAAGCCAAAAAAATCTCTTTTTCTGGTTCTTCCCAAATTGATAGAATTTTTTTTTAAAAAAAATCACTATTTGACTTTGATTTAAGACACAAGACTGCCATTTATTTTATTTATTCACTTATTTGCCAGAACTGATTTCCAATTTATGGCTAGCTCTAATTATAATACTTTCTCCTATCCTTTGTTATTTAAATAATTTAATTTAATAAATTTAAATCCCAATCAGGCTAGCACCATGCTTGTGGTGGTCCCATTGATTGGGAAGAAATTGTTAGACTGCAAGTTCTTCAGGGCAAGTACTGCCTTTCAGTTTGTGTATATGTAATCTGGAGGCAACAGAGTACACTATTTGAGTGTTTTTAATTTTTCAATCCAAAGAGGGGGAGAGAAGCACCAAGGAGAGAAAACAGATTTTAGTTTGGAATAGAGCTGAGCAAAATATTGTCACCAAAAAAAAAAAAAAAAAAAGGAATTTCAGCTGACCCAAAGTTGTCAAGATCACTGAATCATATTGATTTAACTGAAAAATCAAATGTTTCATTTATGTTGGATTCAAATGGGTCATGTTGATGTTTCTGGATCATTTTGATTTTTCAGCCTGGAGTCATAATATGGCCAGAAAAGAAGGTGCACTCCTTATAACTTTAGCCAAGTGATTAAGGCTCTTACATAGGAAGTAGGAGACAAGTTAATTTCTCTCCTCTGCCTAATGTGGAGAAAGAATTTGAACATGCATCTCCTGTATTACAAGACAGGACCCTAGCTGCTGAGCTAAAGGATACTGTGGTGTGGACAAACATCAGTCTCTCCTCTTGAAGCTGTTATACTTTCTGTAATAATGAACTGGCTGCTGTATTAAGGAATTGAAATTGGGGCACTTGTCATTCATCTGACACCATCATAGGACCTAACCACATCAGCCACACCATCGGGGCTCGTTCACCTGCACATCTACCAATGTGACGTATGCCATCATGTGCCAGCAATGCCCCTCTGCTATGTTCATTGGCCAAACCAGTCAGTCTCTACACAAAAGAATAAATGGACAGAAATCAGACATCAAAAATTATAACATTCAAAAAATCATTAGGAGAACACTTCAGTCTCCCCAGACACTCAATAACAGACTTAAAAATGGCAATTCTTCAACAACAACAAAACTTCAAAAGCAGATCCAATGAGAAACTGCAAAACTGGAATTAGTTTGCACACTGGACACCATCAAACTAGGCCTGAATAAATACTGGGAGTGGATGGCTCACTACAAAAACTAATTTCCCTCTGCTGATACTCACACCTTCTTGTCAACTGTTTGACATGGGCTACCTTGATTGAATTGGCCTCATTAGCACTACAAAAGTGATTTCTCCTCCCTTGGTATTAACCCCTTCTTGTCAACTGTTGAACATAGGCAACTTCCACCTTAATCAAAATGATTTATTAGCACTGACCCCACACTTGGTAAGGAACTCCTATATTTTCATGTGCTGTGTATGTATACCTGCCTACTGTATTTTCCACTCCATGCATCCGATGAAGTGGGTTTTAACCCATGAAAACTTATGCCCAAGTAAATTTGTTAGTCTCTAAGGTGCCACAAGGACTCCTTGTTTTTGCTGATACAGACTAACACTGTTACCACTCTGAAACCTAAAAGAGACCGTTGCAGGAACAAACCACAATGAAAGGCTGAAACACAAGAATGAGTAGTTGGGGAAAAAATGAATAGTAAATCCAAAACTGTTCTTTTTTTAAAAAAAACCAACATATAGAGTTGGAAGAGTCATACTGAACTTTACTGAGGGCCTTCTACCCTGGTTTTTATATAACAATCATTGTTATATTTTCCAAAACAAGAACTGAGGTAATACTGATTTCTTCTTCCATCGATATTTTTTCCAATATCATACATTCATTTGAGCCACACTGCATTTGGAGTCATTTGACAGGAACATCTCAGTCATCAAGTTTTCCTGGCATGAAGTTGGCACAGTCATGTTGGCAGAGTCAAGTGCTTAAGTGCTGGGAGGTAAATTAGTATTTGCATGTATAATCATCCAACTGGGAAAGTGAAATGACACCATGTGAATTATTTGACCAATCACAACTGACCAACACCTCTCAAACAGAAATGATTATGTATATCTAAAGTTGAAGAGAACTCTTTGCAATGTATTTATAGTTAAAAATGAAGAGAGAATTAACCAAATGACTGATTAATACAAGGAATTAATTATCTGTTTGTGGCTATTCTATGGGCAGAAAAAAGGTAAATTCTTTATTTTGAATTTTAATCTCATCTCTTAAAACCATTCTACTGATGCCTTCTTGCCATATGTATATACATTGGTAAATGTGTAGTCAGTCCTGTTACTTAATCTGTCCACCTAATACCTGACAAGCACACAGTACTATCTGAGCTGAAGAAAGTATGGAGGAAAAGGGAATTGATGTGATTGAGACAACTAGAAAATGAGTGAAGAACCAAAGAGTGAAGAGAATATTAATCTTAGTACCATCTGCATGAAAGTGGTATTTAAGGTGGAATGCAGAAATGAAGTGTTGAAAGGAGATGAACTAAATGAGGAAAAGGGCCAAGGACTAAACTCTGGAAGACAGATGGTATGCAAATATAACTATATAGTTTAGGTTACAATATATCATAAAGATGTCACTCACAGTGGAAGGGATTAGTGGCAGAGGACTATCAGTTACCAGTCACAATGTGGAACAGTTGCATAGACAAGAACTGAAAACAAGAGATCAAAGTGCATTGACGTGTTGGTGTAATCTGTGATAATATAATTTTATAAAGAGTTTTGTTGTTTTAATGTCAAAATAAGATATGGAAACCTATGCTTTCTTTGTTGAATATATCCACACCACCACCACACCTCTTCCTCCTCTGCTTTCTGAAACTCTCACTGGAAATGTTGTCACTGACTTCAGATGGAGCAGGATCAAGATTCACACATGCTTCCTTTTGGGTTTCTTTACAAACTCAAACCTCCAGCCATGTCTGTTTAAAGATTTCCAAGGGTCACCGCCCTTTGAGGAAACCTGGGCTCAGTTCTGAGTGAACAGAGCATGGTTATGGTTTCATGTCAAAGGTGGGGCCATATAAAATAAAGGGGGAAATATTCTTTGTCTTTCTCAAAATAAAACCAGAAGAGACTTTCAATTTTCCACAAAGTTCCATCTGATATTTTGCATTCATTTGGGTTTCACTCAAAATTGAAGTGAAATATGGGATTTGACACAGAAAACAATGGACAAAGATAAAGAAAAATATCTAAATGAAAACCTGCAAAGCAAAAGTGACTAATTTCACATAGTTATAGACCCTCCGGCATTTATATGTGGGCTTCTGATTATTTTTGTTGACCCTGATCATAGTGTGTACAAAAAAATGTGCACTTCATCTCATTATCATATCTTGTCCATTGGTGGTCTTGGTCTGCCATTCCTTCCTCTTAACTTCCCTTCCCTTATTCCTGCACACCCCATATTTGTAGCACAATAATCCATCTCACTCCTAAAAAGAATTCTCTCCTCCAAAGCAATAATGGTACTCAATATTCACATCCTCTTTAATGCTCCCAAGCCCTGTGTGAACCTTAGATTACCCTCAAACCTATCTATCGCATGCAGCAGAATATTTCATTACCCACTGAATTGCTGGGCCAGTACTGAATGAATCTGTACTTTCCTGCTTATTTTTTGCTTTTGTTTTGTGGTTCTAAGCAAAGATGATGTCCTACTTTTCCTTTGAAAAAGGTATTGTCTGCAAAAAAATTTCATAGTCATACCCTAAACACTGAATTGTAGTTCGATCATTTTTCTTTTGTTCCTGTACTAATGCCTTGATTACATATTTTCTTAGCTTTCCTTTGTCCTTTAAAGTACCCCATTAATTGTAGTTTGAGCAGTAGTCAGTGGCCTATAAATATGTACTGTACTGTAACAGGTTTTAGGATAACACGTTCATGTCTGTTTGAACATGAATTACTGCTATTATATACTTATGGTGTTTCCTGAAACCATTAAAAAAAAGTTCAAATTATAATTTTAGCTGTTAGTAACTCTAGCTGTCACCAAGTATTCATTAGGGACACCACTTACTTATTTGAAGGCTACAGCTTTCTATCTGTGACTGAAGCATCTGGATAAGCATATTTAACATAATTTGAGTATTTTTTAACCAGCAATCCAATGTTATGAATAATTGTTCTCATACATTTTCCTCATAGAGCACTGCAGCTTTTTTGTTTGTAATACAAAAATGATAATTTAATAAAACAATATTTTTTTTAAAAAAAGCAATAAGTCATCAAAAAAAAAGTTGAATTCTAATGTTGTGAGTTCCATTCAGTAAAGTTTGCAAAGTGATGGATTCAGAAAAGACTTCTGGAATATATGAATATTTTAAATGCACTGTGCACTCAAAATCCTAGGTGTACATTTATTTTAATCTATCATAATATATTTATTATTTAAAGGGTGCTTAAAAGATTTGTGATAATGTATAGACAGTGCCACACAACAGCTCTGCCTTGAAGAGACTACAATTTAAAGTCCTGATTCTGCACACACTTGTGCATGTGTTTAACAGAAATCAGTGCACCTT
>ML677326.1:51970467-52031275 GCA_007922305.1 Dermatemys mawii | reverse complement strand
ATATCAGTAAGTTAGAATAAGAACTTGCAGGTTTGGGGCCTGTAGGCCTATTTTGCAAGCACTTACTATCAAACATCGTGCTAGCAGAATTACTCATGGTATTAAGTACATTGCTTACTAATAAATGTTTGTAGGATGAATCCTTAGAGGGACTATAGGACTCATATGGGTCAGATACTAGTTTCAAATGAAATTAGAGTTCTATGAAAGAGTTAATGACTGTAGATATAGGCTAATCAACTATTTTAGAGCCATCACTGATACAGATTTATTTGAATTTTTCTCATCACAATAGTCTGTATGAAAATCTAAACCTCATTTTCAAAGAATGCATAAGGCACATCAAAACTACTGATCTGGCTGTTCAAGTAGCATCAACAGAACTAAAGCTGAGCAAAATTGAAGAAAAAAAAAGAATCTCTGAATATTCATAGTAATTTTTAAACAAATTCACTTTGTGTTGGTGTCCCTTTTGGTTTTCTGTATATCATAGTGAACATGTCTACTAGCACAGTCATTCCCCAAAACAGCAAAGATTGCAGAATATTTATGAATTTCACTCACCAGAATGTTTTGATTGTCTCTCAGCAATCCAGTGCCATTAAGTAGTCATAAATATGGCTTAACTGGTAAATTAAGGTGGGTTTACAACAGCTTTGCATCACTAGCATAGTGCAAAGCAGTCAGAGCCTACTGGTCAATTTGACGACAAATTCAATCTGCTCCCAAACTCGATCACAACTATGCACACCGGAAACTTGATTCTAAGAGGAGACCTTGTGGCACCTTAGAGACTTACACATTTATTTGGTCATAAATTTGTTAGTCTCTAAGGTGACAAAAGGACTCTGTGTTCTTGCTGATACAGACTAACATGGCTACCCCTCTGAAGCTTGATTCTAAGAGTTATGCTCATCCAGTCATGGAACTGAAAGATACAACGTAATCTATGTATCTGCTCAAGTAACTATAATTTCAAATTTAGAATTCTAAATACTCACAAAAAGTGCTCATGAACAAGCTACAGACAAAAAATATTTGTAGAAATTATTCCATGAATAATTTGGCATAACAAATGTAGAAAATCTCATCTGTTCATAGATGATTTCTGCAAAGAAAGAGGCAAAATTAATCTAATAATTGACTTGTTCAAAATTATTCATCTAGCTCTAATTAAGTAATTTTCACATTTGCAAAAAGCAGCTGTTGTCAACAAAACTGTTAGTGGAAAGGAAATCAGTGCATCACAGGATGTGGGGGAATGAAGGTCAGATACATTCTCTGGCAAAATGAATATTCAGATGAGAACCTTCATTGAAATCTAGTGGCCAGCTGAATGTATCTGACAATCAATTTCTCTTGTGTGACTCACTAAATTGTCTCCTGCAGGTGCAGGCTCCCCTTCTCAGAAAGACATGGAGGGAAGCATAGGCCTTAGAATACAAATTGCTCTGCGAAGGGACTGTAGATAAAATCTTCAAAAGCAACAAAATGACGTGGAAACCGAAGTCCCATTTTTGAAAGTGATTTAGTCACATTGACTTTGCCTATGGCTTTTTGGCCTGGTCTTCAAAGGGACTTAGGTACTGTAACACAGAGAGTCACAATGCCTAACTTTTAGGTGCCTAAAAAATCAAAGTAGCAACACTTGTTATCCACAAAGCCTGAATAGGGTGCATAGGCTCCCAAAACAATGCATGGGGAGAGATAGGTGCTTAGACTGCCATTCACAAAAGCCAGGAGGCTAGATGGCTTTCAGCCTAAACTAACCAGTGGGAGATGCCAATGAAAAGGGTGTGTCCTAAGCCTCCATCAACAAACTATGGGAAGGATAGGTATTTGCCTGTCTATCATGCCTGTGGGCCAAATCTAGTGGGCATGCTTAGAGGGCACCTAGCTCTACTCAAAACAGCTAGGGAGTGGAAGAGGCACTCCCTTACAACCTTTCTCCCAGGGGTTAGGGCACTCACATAGGCTGTAGGAGACCTCTGATTTAAGTCCCACCTCTGGCTGATGAGGAGAATGGACTTGAACAGGGATCAGCCACCTCTCAGGTGAGTGCTCTAACCACTCTGCTATAGGATATTCTAATGTGGGTCTGCCTCAATCTCTCCAAGTGAAATTGTTCCACTTTAACTACATAATTGAATAATTAAGATTACTTGGGCCAGAGGAAGAGTTAGAATGACTATAGTTCAGTGAATACCCTAAACACTAGGCTAAAGGTTATAAGGAAGATTTTCTCCACACCTCAGCTCCTCTCTAGTTGTTTTCTGCCAAATTAGGCAGACTATGAACACAGCTTACAGATTAGGCAAGATAGTAGTTTGAGTACTTATCTTCCCTGGGTTAATGTATTGCAGTTAGGCTGAGGTATGACATAGTTTTCTGGATGCCTAGAGAGTGAGGCAATAGTGCACATGCTCGGATGCAGAAATGTACGTACCTAGGGAACTTTTGCTGGAAAAACATACTCACTGAGCAGGCTTTAGGTGGCTCAGGGTTAAGCAGCAGCTGAGCAGGGATTCTCTGAATTGCATGAGGCCTAAA
Organism: Dermatemys mawii; assembly: GCA_007922305.1. Taxonomy (NCBI): domain Eukaryota; kingdom Metazoa; phylum Chordata; order Testudines; family Dermatemydidae; genus Dermatemys; species Dermatemys mawii. The sequence continues at coordinate 52,028,725 of ML677326.1, read as the reverse complement.
ACTGGGATTTATGTGCCTACATCTAGGGTTAGGTGCCTGAGTCAAGAATGCGTATGACTCCACAAAATGCAAAGTTTTACCCTGTATTTTTATGAGCTATAGGGGTTTAGTATATAATTGTTGATTAATAATCAGCAGAATCGTAATAAAGAAGCTAATATTATAATAGATGTGCAGGAGGTGAAAAGAGAATGAGAAGGGACAGAGAACCATCATAAGGATGAATCTGTTAAAGGATAACTCAAGTAAGAGGATAAGAAAACTGATACCAACCAAGCCCTACATCACAGATTTCACTCTAACCAGAGCTTCTGGGTGCAGCTCAGGTAATCAGAAAGACTCAGCCTAAAGGCACTGGGACTGTTGGTGCCACATAAGCAAAGGCATGAGCAGGTGCAGCTTTAGAAGCCCCTTCAGGCTCTAAGGTTCCTGTAAGGCCCATTAGAATCTTGGCAGCAGCAGTACGTATAACATATGGGGAGTCATTACAAATTTATGTTTCAGGTAAGAAATAGATGTTAACTTTCTCCTACAGTTCACTTTTTAGTCCTCCTGTACATATGTGTAAACAAATGTTTTTATGCTGTCTGGATCAAGGAATGGAGTTGAATGAGTGAGCTCCAGACTGAGGTAATATTGTAGAATTTTGGGAATTCATTCATCTTCTAAATAGGGATAAATGAAGCATTCCTTTTTAGTGCAATTCTGGATTTTGTTAATATATCTTGTTCTAGATCTTGTTCATCAAGCTCTTCTGCGGGGTCATCATTTCAATCTAATCCAAACACATTTTCACAAGTTCTTAGAGACAGTAGAAATATATACTAGTACGAGAAAGAGGACACATAGCTCCCAGAATTGATGTGTGACCCCTCCACAGTAGACAAATACTAGTACGTTTAGTGATTTTGTGAAATATTTTCTGTAGTTTGCTGGTGCAAAATGTCTTTTGCATTTTATAAAATGTTTTCTTGTCATTTACATCCAAGTGTTTCATTGAAAAATAATCAAAGATAGCAAAAAGGGTTTAGGGACTAAGTGGAAGACAGCTCTATGTGAACCAAAGGAACATAATTTAAAAAGTTCAAAAGCTAGCAGGAGCAATATAAAAATATGTTGCCCACAAAACCAGTTTTAATTCTTTTAAAAATACATATTACAGCATGCACAAAACCACCATGTAAAATACATTTTAGAGTACAGTGATAGCACCAATATTATAAAAATGACACAAAGGAGCATGGCCAAAGTCATTGTAGATGCTATATAAAAATACAAATCAGAACGTATGCAAATCAACACTAATGTCATAACATTACATTAACACCTTGCAGAAAGTCAGCATGATCATTACAGAAATATATATCAGAGTATTCTCAGTCATGTCCCGTTGTCCTTTAACCCTCTAACCACCCTATGCACTCTTACTTACACTTACAAACCAGAAATTGGTCTCCATAACTGATGTGTAAAGCACCATGTTATTCTTTGGTGCAAAATAAAAGAGAAAAAAAAGATATACATATAACACTTTGCACAAAAAATACCAAATGTCAAGTATATATAAAAACTTTGGTTTCACATACTTGTATCTAGCCTCTAATAAAATCAACTTCAAAAATGTAAATGACAAGCAGAAGTTTATTACAGCACCCAGCATTCTGGTGTACATTTTCCAATTGGTGGTTGAAGGACCAGGACTAATATGCCAGTGTTGATGGGATGGCACGGACATTTATGGTTAATTAGGCTGACCACAAATTTGATCCAGTTTAACTGTTTTTAAAGATAAGTGTGTTTGCTGTATTTTGGTGTCATTTTCTACAACTACAAGATTTTGATTAGAAGGAGGTCTGGATTTGTTATGATGGCAAAAGATCTTATAACAATGTAGCTGGTGGGAACAGTTGGGATGCTGGTGTTGCTATTGGTAGCATGTAGGTGCCTAGTGATTTTGGCAGCAAGTTGACAACACTGAAGGGTAGAAATCTATACAACAGAACAGTAATAAGAGGAAAGTGTGACAGATTCCCCTGGGGTACCACCTGGAACTAGGGTACTATTTAGCCCCCCTGACCCACTAGCCTGGTCTCCCTTTACTGCGGTGACCAGCCTGTCAAGCTCTCTGCCAGGCTCCAGCCTGCACTTTTACAAACACACATACAGGTAGGGAGACACCCAACTGCAGTTATGTATAGACTCTGTGGTCAGCTCTGTATGGGGAGGATTCAGCTCAGGAGCTTCTCAGTCACGCACCTCTCTCTGGAGTGTAAGCACAAAATTATAGCATCTTGCACTTCATAGCGAACTGTATAGCATAAGCTCATGAAATTTCCCCCTCCCTCAATGTGGAGAGGAAATATACAACAACTTTCTGCCATGAGTGGCACACAGTGGTTTTAGATAAAGTAAAAACAAGTTTATTAACTACAAAAGATCAATTTTAAGTGATTTTAAGGGATAGCAAACAGATCAAAGCAGATAATCTAGAAAATAATAAAAAAATACCCCACAAACAAAGCTTAATATACTAAAGAGATTGGGTATAAAGAGCAGATCCTCACTCTAAGTGATGATACCAGGAGTCTGCAGATTCTAAAGAGTCAAGTTGCCACTAACTTACAGCTTAAAATCTCCAGGTGTTTCATTCACAGGCTAAAAAATCCTTTAGCCTGAGGCCAGTGATTCCCCCACTTCAGTCTCTGTTTCTTAGGTGTTTCCAAGAGTATGTTTGGGCAGGGAGTCAGTGAATAAATAGGACGATGTCACTCCTCTGCCTTATATAGCTTTTGCATATGGCAGGAACCCTTTGTTTCAAAGCTTGGTTTCCATGCCAATCAGTGGAGTCTCCCACTCCCTGCCCAAAGCTTGGATAATCTTCCCACTCCCCACAGGCCACCCAGGGGTGGGACTGACCCCAATTCTTAGCTCAGGGGCTGACTCCTCTCCCAGCCACATGCTGTCCAAAGCTGGGGCTAACCCCTCTCACCAAACCCCATGCTGCCTGGATTGGGATACACCCAGCCCAAGCTTGAGAGCTGACCCCACCCCTCGAGTCCCAGATCACCCACAGCTGAACTCCTCCCAGCTCCAAACTGCCCATGGTTGGCGCTCAACCCCCCTCTCCAGTCCTGTGCTGCACAAAGCTGGGGGGCTAATCACTCCTCCCCGCCTCCGAGCTCCGCACCTTCCCCGGCTGAGGCTGATCTCTCCTCCAACCCCCAAGCTGTGCATCTCCGCTGGCTGAGGCCGATCCCCTCCCCAAGCTCCATGCCTCCCCTGGCTAGGACTCATTTCCCCCCATGCCAGGCTCTGTGCCTTCCCCAGCTGAGGCTGACACCAGCCCTGAAAGCTCTGTGCCTCCCTGCTGAAGTTGATCTCCCATCTAGCTCTGTGCCACCCAGAGATTAGCTGCAAAGCAAATGTTTCCACTTTCTTGCTGGCAGGCTTTGTTGCCTTCAGCTGACCCCTGGGCAGCAGCCACCTCTGTGTGCTCTGCCTTGCAGCTGGGACGAATACTCAGTTTTCATGAAGAAGTAGGGAAACCCAGGACAGAGCTGAAAAGGGGACTGTCCTGGCCAAAATGGGACATATTGGCACCCTAGCCAGGCCAGGTCCTATTGTTCCCAGCTGGCCGCTCATTCCCAGGACCAACCCCTTTGTGTCGTACCCCATTGCTCCTAGCTGGCTGCCCAGAGAACATGGGCCTGGTGAGCTCAGCGTCCCTGCACCAGCCTCTCCTCCCCTGCAGCAGGATGAGTCCCTGAGGTAAAAGCTACCCTCCCTTGCAAATAAGGGCTCACTCAGCTGAAGGGAGCCTACCTTGCTCAGGAAAAGAAGGCGAGCCCAGGACCAGAAACCTTCCAGAAGTGGCAACAAAACATCTTCTTCAGCTTTCTCACCATCCTCCTGCACAAATCATTGCTTACTTTCCCCCTCCCCTGACCTTCTCCAACACTGAATGCTTATTTGTCTGAGTGACTGGCTGAACAAGAAGTACGACTGAGTGGAGTTGTAGGCTCTACCATTTTGCATTCTTTTATTGTTAAGTGCAGTGATTCTTTTTTTTACATAATTCTGCATTTGTAAGTTCAACTTTCATGATAAGGAGATGGCACTACAGTATTTCAGTGAGGTGAAGTGAAGATGCTTTTTTACATTGCAAATGTTTGTAACAAAAAATAAAGTGAGCACTGTACACTTTATTCTGTATTGTAATTGAAATCAATATATTTGATAATGTAGAAAACATCCAAAAATATTTAAATAAATGGCATTCTATTATTTACAGCACAATTAATCACAATTAATTTTTTTAATCACTTGACAGCCCTAAAATATACTCAATATTCCTAACTTCAGATATAAAAATGATACATACATACAAATAGGATAATCATATTCAGTAAATCATAACCTTTTCAGTGATATCTCAGATTACCTATTTTGTATAAAATACATCAGAATTATGCTATAATCATAATATCTCTATGAAGACTAGAGGTGGAGTGTCATAGAAAGCTCACCAAACAGGCAGATTCTCTCCTGTAACCAGTGTAGACTGGGTGCTGCAGAGCAGAGGGACTGTCAGGGAACTGGTTACATTTCCCTACTTCTCTGCTCTGGTCCCAGCACAAGTTAGAACATTCTGGGGTTGTTATAAATTGTTCCACCTGTGGATGGTCCCGCAGGGGTATCCCATGGCAGCTGAGGATAGTTACACAAATATTGCACTCTGACTACTCATCTCATCCAGTCCTCCCCTTCATTAGGAGCTACGGGAGAAGGTGGTGTAAGAGCTGGTCTGTTTGTAACTACACCATATCAAAGTTATCCCTTAAGGAGGCTGACAGGCAGTTTCTGCTTCTTTTGTGCTGCCTGAGTGGTGTAAAGGGAGCAGATCATCAGATCAGTTCAGCTCTTGAGAATCTACATTGCCAGTGTTTGATCTATACCTACATATGTACAAATAAATTTCAGACCCAAGCCTTTTGTTTGAATTTATCTAACTAAATGTTAATATCACTATAAGGTCAGCCACTGGAGGAGTCGCAAATGGTGCCCAACTCCAGTGGCTGTGTCTCTTTCTGTGCATGGAGAAAAATATCTAGCAACTTGGAACATCTTGGAACATCTTCCTGGTACAGCAGGCTGTTTATGCTGAGATAGAAGGCTCTAGAATGTTTTATCCTCTTTTTTTTTCTTTCCCTGGTAGAGGTTGTACTAGGACGAGAAGTTTTAGCTGAGTCCCGTTGGTTCAGGAAAAGTGATGGGAAGGAATTCCAAGAGCTTGGTTTGCACTCTTACCCACATTTTTTTGGCCAGATCTCTTTTTTGTCCTTAGAATTCTCTGTCCTTGGTCTGGTCTGTATGAGTGGAACCCAAGCTGAGATAGAGACACTTTGTTTAAAAAAAAAAAATTCAGTCCCAGCCCATTCCCTGCAAAGAAGGATACGTTGTTCACAGAGCTGCTGGCAAATTCCTTCTCCTACTATGAATATTAGTGTTGGCTAAGTAAAACACATTTAAGCTTTCCCTGCCCAATATCAAGTGTGACGGAGTTAGACCAGAAGGGTATAGGAGAGTGCTGGAAGGCAGGTATATCAGCCTCAGGATGTGCAGGTCCTTGTTCCCTGGATAGCCAAACAAAGGCTACTCCAGGCCAACCAAGACACCTGGGGCCAATTAAGAACCTTCTAGAAAGGAGTAGAAACAGCTAGCTTGATTGGGACACCTGAAGCCAATCAGGGACTGGCTGAAACCAGTTAAAAACCTTCCAGTTAGTCAGGTGGGCTGTGGGTGTCAGGAGCTGTGGAAGGAGGTTGTGCTGTTGGTGAGACTGAGTGTTGGACAACATATCATCCAGAAGGAAGGAGGCCCTGAGGTAAGGGTGAAGTGGAGTTTGAAGAAGCAGGGACTGCTGTGGGGGAGTAGCCCAGGGAATTGTATTGTGTTTTGTGGATAAAAGGTCAGCCATCTTAGCTGATACTATTAGGGTCCCTGGGCTGGAGCCCGGAGCAGAGGGCAGGCCTGGGCTCCCCCCTTTTTTCCACCTTCCATACTGGCCTGTGATGAAGGTAACTCACTAGGCGGTGACTCTTGCCAATTATACTGAGAAAGGGAGGTCACTCTGGGGCCTAGATGAGTTTCTGAGTCCCCTAAATCTGCCAGGAAGCGCAGGACCCACAAGTACAAACTTGGAGCTTTGTCACACAAGGTATCCTGAGGAATGCCATGGTACTTTAGAAGCTATGCTAGAAACTTCAGTAGGAGGAGATAAGTCTCTTATTCCATTTCAGCCAAAGAATAGGACCAGCACAGTTCAGTGTAAGTTGGCATAATTTCATTGACACCAGTTTAAGGAGTAAAAAGTCTCACCAACTAGCACTATTTCTTATCAAATCTGAAAAAGTCATATAATACTTTTTCAAAATATTTTGTATTCAGCTAAGTAGCAGTAGCAGCTTTATATGCCTGCTAGCACATTTTTATTCAGAATTGTTTGCAGAACTAAACAGTAGCACCAACTCATCAGGCTTGTTATAAAACCTGAAACTCCGATATTGCTTTTTTTCCTCTTTGCTTTTCAAGCAAGTAGCAACAGAATCACATTTTGCTTCTGCAATGCTTTCCAGCCAGACATGGCTGTAGAAGGAAAAATGCTGGAATGACTTGTTATAAATCTCCAGATGTGAAAACACCAAAGACTAAAAAAAGCTGTTCTAGAGATAACATGATCTAAAGAGTTTGCTGCAGATGTTCTTGGGTCCACCGAATTGTTGCCTAAATAATCTACATACCGGTAGAAAAGAAGGATAAAGAAGCAACATGTAGCGGCAAGTTGGAGCTAAAAAAGGGGAGAAGTAAGACTAGTCCCTGGGTTCAACAGCATCTACAAATCAGAAAATCTCCAACTGTTTGTGCCATGTTATATCACTTCTATGGCTGGTCACTCAACTTGACAGGCATATCCCAAAGCAGATTTTTTTCAATAGGAAAAAATGGGGATTGGAATAAAAATCTGTTTACCAGGAGAATGATTAATTTTGAATGAAAAAAAAACAAAAACAAATAAACCCTCTGCCCTTGGTGGTATCTCATAAATCATAGATCAAAATCCTTCCTATAAAATATTGAAGAAAGCCTGAGGTTCCTCAAGCACAGACTGGCACTTCAATGATTTGCACATACTAAAGACCATTTGAATCAAGAATAAATTCAAAATGCTGTGCTGGGATCTGATTTCATCTGCTAATGATAACTCCACTCTTGGTGGTTCTAAAATAAATTTCCTTGAAAGAGTTGGTGTTTCATTAAGAAATCATTTAAATATGACAGCCACAGGAATGTTTAGTTTAATAGTATGCCCCCTCTTCATTGACTGTAATGCCTAAATAGTCTAATAACCAATGTGCAAAGTCAGTATGTCATACTGCTAACTTCTTCAATATGCAAATCCTCTTTAACCTTCTATTGTGCTTTTAGCTACCTTGTCTTTGGAAATGAGTCATCTGGATACTTCTTTGCAATAGCAAAATTATGTCCCCTCCGAAGACAACTGGAGGCCAATTCAAAGCTGACATGCTTCATCTTTCCTAATAAAAAAAAAGTGCAAACGTATGCAGATAGAGCATATCAAGCAGATAATGAATTGCTGTCAAGATTGGCTTACCAGTAATGAGAGTTGTAACTAATGTTGTGACAAATTTGCTTGAAGATTCAAGAGGTCTTAATGTTTCCCCAAAGAGGAAGTCAATACCTATTTGTTTTATAAAGGTGAAGTTTGCAAAACATGTTTTTTTCCTTCATTCTCACAGTGACATTTCTCGTTGGCATCAGGATGACGTATAACATCCCTTTGTTAGTTCACAAGATACAAATGAATGTAAAAGCAAAAACACTTTAAAATATTATGTTCAAAGCAGGCATTTAAGTAATATCAAACTTTGCCACCTTTGTTTCTCAAAAGATATTATAGGCAATTTGGAAACCAACATTTCTCCACAGTAGTATTTTACACTGCTAAATTAATCCCATAGGAGATAAATCACTTTGGACTAGTGGGAATTACATATGGAAATCCCACAAAATACAACTACAAACACTAACATGCCTCATTAATAATCATATGGTTATTGCATTGTGTCACTACAGGAAAATATTAAGATAGTTTTGGGGTTTTAACTGCAGTTCCTACTTTAGCATGTTTGGATTTCTTTTAAGTTTAACCTTGATTCTATATTTTCTGAGTTTATAATGCTGAGTTTGGGGAAAATTGTAATATCCCTGTAATGTATTTTAACCTAAACTACTGATACATACTTTCAAACTTAACTCCATATGAACATAGTTTTTGTTCAAGAATATATTTGTAGCTATGTTTTCTCCTGGCAAAAATTGGTGCAGCTCAAGCTTCATTTGTAATTAAGTCATGGCAAAAAATGCCTCAGTTGGTTTTTGTATCTTGGCCTGTAAACTTTCATGAGAATTTTTGCAAGGCTGAGCTATATGAAACAGGACTTGCTATAGATCTAACTCAAATAACCAAGACACTAATGGGTCTGAACTGGCAAACAAGTGGAAATATCTGTGTAGTCCTAGCTTCATCTGAAACCTCCTGAACCATGGGGGTGATGCTAACAAGTTCAAAGTGTTGCAGGCTGCCCCACAGGGACCTCTGTCCCTTTGAATGGCTGTTTTCCTTCTACTGCTGTTGTGCTGTGTGAAAAGCAATGTTATTTGGATCATGACCATTCCAAATGCATCCAAACACCCTGTTAATTAGTCTTTCCATCTACTGGTTTAGATGTCTCTCTATCAGGAAAGAACCTGTTCTATTTTTGAATCTGTGTTTCACCTGTTTTTAAGCTGATGTGGCCATTACTCTTCAATGCATCAAACCACTTTTATGTGAATCTAAGACCTTTCTTGTCAGTTTCCTGGGTTTTTTTCATCAGGCAGATCAATGGAATTGCCTGGATAATATCAACATACACTTTATGGAATTATCAAATGACCTCCGGATGTCACAGAGAGTCTTATTAGTATTCCCTTTGTCAGTGCCAGGTACAAGTTGGCTGATGTCTTCTGGGGTATGGGAGAGCAGCACAGCCAGAATGTGAATGGCTGCACAGTGCTCAGATTTAAGATTTTTTTCTGTTGTCTAATTCTGAAAATGCCCATAACTATTGTTTGCATGCAGCTCTGCCAAATATGTATGTGGGTGCAGTATTTCTAGAGTGAAATGCACATTTTTGCATGAAAATAGTATGAGGCTTTTCTATTATAAAAATGCTTGCGAATATCTAACTTTGTTTTATTTCTATACTGTATGTGCAATATATTTTTTCCATTGTATTCACCACTGGCAATTGTGTGCAGTATGCAACAAACAAGGGGGAAAGACCTTGTCATATTTCCACTGCATACAATTCCCAGCACTGTGCTAATGCTTTTTTTTTTTTCATATTTCCAGAAAGGTTATTTATCACTAAAGCTGACATGAGCAGTAAAGCCAGACTTTATATCTCAGATGAGAATAGGTATCCTGATTCTTCATGCAGAACCTGGTTCCAGATTATCCCTCTTTGCAGCACCATTTGTAGATCCTTACACGTGCAAAAATGAATATGGTCAAACATAAAAGAAATAATCACATTATTTATTAATAATCATGTTTATTAAAGTAGTGTCTAAGAACCAACCAAAAATAGGGCCCAAATGTGCTAGTTATGGTATAAACACAGCATATCTTACAATCACCTCCCTCCCTGCCCACCAACCTCAATGGGCTTCTAATCTAAACAGACAAAACCAACACAGTAGAGAGAGAAAGGGATAACACACAAGCAGAGAAAGCCATGTAATGGCAACAAATGTCATGACTGTACCACAATTTATTTTTAAAGGTTTAGTTAGGAGGGAATAAACTAAAAGGGAAAGGGAAGGGAAAGGGGCTTGAAGCAGTCAGGAGAGAAGAGGGTAAGAGCAGCAGGCGTGGGGGGTGAAGCTGTGGTGAAGAGACATGGAGGAAAGGGAGGGAGAGGGTTGGAGCAAATAATCAATTAAGACGGGGCAGAGAAAGTCGGTCCCAAGCATTGTAGGAAGTTCTGTGAATGTCCAGAAGTCCCTGCTTTGGCTGTTTGTGCCCCTACCAGTCTCTGGCTGATTACTCTCTGCAATTTTTTCCCCCCAGGTGACATGGTGGGAATTGGGCAGGGACAGCAAATGTGAAAAATCAGGACGGGAGTAGTATGTGTGTGTGGTGGTGGTGGTGGTGGTGGTGGCGGGGGGGAGGGGGGGGTGATAGGAGCCTATATAAGAAAAAGTCCCCAAAATCAGGACTGTCCCTATAAAATCAGGAAATTTGGTCACCTTAGGCAGGGGAGACACCACTTGGATTCTAGCTTCCCCAAAGGAGTCTCCCGTGAACAGTCTAGATCTATGGGAGGAAGGTTCTGGAGCCCCAACTGGATTCCATCTTACTCCTTTCCACTAATTCAGTAGTCCCTGCTTTTGCTGCTTCCGCAATTGTTACTATGTAGTTCATATACTGGATTTTTTACTCCTAGTTATTTTCTAACCATGCAAAAGCCTGGCACAATCTGGCCCATCCTATGGCAGTGACAGTAATGTGGGTTTACCACTTTCCCACTAACATCACTGTGCATGTTTCAAGAAGATATGCTAATATTAATTAGCAGAGCTATTGTGTTCAATTTCTTAAACGTGACATGAATTTGAAGTGCTCCTTACTCGGAAAAATAATGGATAAATACTGTAAAGCCTCAAGAAATTTAAAAGCATGTAAGGTCAGATTCTACTACTATATTCTCTCTCTCTCTCTCTCTCTCTCTTAGGTATTTAGATGTCCCCCATTACCTTACTATTTGAGCACCTCCCAGTCTTTAATGTATTTTTCCTCACAGAATCATTGTGCAATTATCCCCATTTTACAGAGGGAACTGAGGCACAGAGACACTAAGTGACTTTGCCCCAGGCAAGAGTGACAGACTCTGTCTCTAAGGGTAGGTCCTTTTAGTGATCGATCTTTTAGTGATCGATTTCTCACATCTTGTTAAGATGCGAGAAATCGACTGCTAGTGGTGCCCCCGTCGACTCCGTAACTCCAGCTTGCCGCGAGGCGCAAGCTGGAGTCGATGGGGGAGCGCGCCGCCGACTGCCACCGCCATGAGGATGGCAGGTAAGTCGGCTGAAGATACGCCGGCTTCAGCTACATTATTCACGTAGCTGAAGTTGCATATCTTCAGTCGTTTCCCCTCCCCCCATCCCCAGTGATGACCAGCCCGAAGTGATCACCAAACACACCAGGCATCCTTGTATACTTGGGATAAAAACTCCTCCAAATAGATCCCCATATTTCTTGAAATAAATGCTCAGCATCAACTGCAGTGTGATACTGTGAACCTACCCTGAAATGTCATACTAAACTATAGTCATTTATTTAATTTACTTATTCCATAAAAAAGCGTACATTAAGAAAATGTTTTGCTTGCAAGGTAAGCATTCAAAAGTCATAAAATTCTCATGTAATCTTAATTCTGCATGCTTGAGTATATCTTCTATGAAAGAAGACCAGATTCATCTCCTTTCACCTTAAGAAATCATGTACACCAATGCAAGATGTATGTAAAATGCCACCATATTAATGTAGTAGAATTTTATGCACCCCTTTCACTCACTCTGTACTGGCGCAAATGACTAAATAAGGCTCAGGGCATCAGAGAATTAGACCTACTGATTATTACATGACTGCATGCTCCTGCTCAAATAATAGAATACAGTCAAACACAATATTTATAGCATCCCACTCTGTGTATACCAGAGTCTGTGAAAGTCATTTTATAGAAGATGAACAAAAAGCGAGCAAGGATAGTTGTCTCATATACAACAAATCTCTCAAGGTTATGGAAAAATTGTCTGCTGTTACACACACAAAAAATGACTTTAGATATTGTTTAGAGATCTTAAGCGTTGTTATTACTAACATTTATGTCCCTCTGTCTCTGCAACCAGGTTACTATAAGTCCAATACTACAGGCCTCAGGTCAAGATAAACGTTATCACAAATACAATCGCAGAAAAATCTGAAACTTGGCTAAAATATATCTTTTTGTGGACATTAAGATTAAAAAAATATAACTTTATAGCCATTAAGACACAAATTGCCAACATCACATGTCAAAACATTAAAAAGTAAATAGCCTTAAATCAAGCAGTATTTTTCTTTCTTTGCCTAGCTGTAAATTTAGATTATTATTGCTGGAAATATTTTTCCAGGACTTTGTGTATATATGGTAAAATCAACATTTACAAATGAAAAGCCTAATTATTGTTTGTGCCTCTGGAAAGCCCATTTCCAGCAATATGAAAATCACTTTTCTGTTCCTGTAGGGTTGCAAGATATAGATCTATTAATGGTACAGGACTCTGTACTGCCAGTTTAGACTTCAAGCAGTATAGTTTTGGGAGGAAATTCCACTTGGAGAGGAACGAATGAAATATATTGTTGCAGATTGTTTTTAAAAGAATGAAAGCTGTTTGAAGTTGGTTGATGGTTCAGAGATGGATTGATGAACAGAGTATAGAAGTGAAAGCTGACATTCTCCTGGTTTCTAGTGCGTAGTGGGGCAAAGGGACCAAATTTTCTGACTTTGGTGGAACTGTCCCACTTTAAACCAGATAATGTTGCCAAATGCTTTTCAGAAAGGTTCACATATTATTGGGCAATGGGGAGCTGAATGTGCTGAATCCACAAAGATTAACACAATTTTAAGAGGGCATGAATTCTTATGCTTCTTAAATACTGTGGATAAATGAAAATGATACCGAATGCATATCAGCATGCAATCTGCTGAGCTCTAAACTTTGTCCTGCAATAATACATTATAGCTTCTAACGTGGATTGTTTCTGAGACACACTTATTTTTGTATCTTTTATTTGATCCCTGTACTAGCTCTTTCTTATTTGACTGTACAGCATTTTTTCGGTAGCTATTGGATTGCAATGAAATTGTAAGATGCTCCAGTTCAGAGCAATCTGATGATAGATTTAGCATTTTACGTTGCCTCATCAGTACTGGGCTGTCCTTTGGTTCCAAATCTTCAGTGGGGAATTATTTTAAGATAAAGATTTCTTTTGGCTGGGGTAAAAAGCACAGTTTGTCTTAATTATCCCTGATGTTTCAAACCTCATACCAGGCACTTCCTCCAGGGACAGAAACAAATAACCAGTCTCCTCCCGAAACCAAGTGTGAAATGAATAAATAGAACTCTGGTTGCTGTAATGGCAAAGTGTGGTTTCTGCTTTTACTTTGGGGAAAAAAACATTGTTTGGATTGTTTCTTTTTATCCTCTAAAGAAATGCAAGATATTGATAGGTGAAATATAGTGGGGAAAAAAAAAGATGGGCTAGAAAGCAATATTTGGTAGGTGTTTGGTTGCTCTGTGTTTGTATTCTGTGAGCTAAGTTTTTCTCAGAGAAAAGGTAAGGAACAAAGTAGCTATGCATCATGAACCATGACTGTCTTGTTCTATCTGAAGTCTCTTGAATGCACCAATAATTAGAAGCTGCAGTGGAAGAGTTATACCATTCTCTGTGTCTTGGTTTTAAATACTCTTTTGCCTTTTGACTATTCTTTAAAAAAAATCTCTCTACAGTTAATGTTATATCAATCACAAGATTTTGTGCAACATCTCATGAGAGTTTTCCGTAAATCTTGATGTTGGGAATGGCTGTGGCAACATGCAGTACTTCTTCTGCAAGAGTTTATGATGGGAATAAAATTAGGCTGGATCATTATTGCACAATATGGTGTTTATATATTAGTAAATGAAACCTAAAATATTTTGGTTTGTTTGAAGAGAATTTTTTCAAGATTTTGTTCTGATTTCCCCAGTAGAATTTACTCTCTCCATAATCATTTCCCACATCTCATGATGGGTAATATATTTCAGTAAAATCTAATGACCACTGTCAGTCTGTCCTTCTGTGCCCATGAAGGATTTATGCTGATATAGGGAAGGCAGTATTGCTGCTGCCATCCTCTGAAATTTCTGCCATGGGAAACAGCCAAAGCATAGGAGCACAAGTGATGGGGCCCGTTGAGTAAATCCTATCCTCCCTAAACAGCAGTATTCATTTAGTTCAGCACTAACCTTCTGACATAAAGGAAAGTGTTGCACCTTTCGGCCCAGTGTGTAATTTCATCCCTAAAATTGGTCTCTAGGGATCAGATTGAGGAACCTTTATGGGGCATGTTATGCATGTCTGCTGAATAAATAGGGAACTAGGGCGAGACATTGATCTCTGGTAAATCTGTGCTTTGACACTCCAGTGTTCCAGAGCAAACTATAAGCTAATCTAACTGCCGAGTTGAGGATTCCTATTGCAAAGAGAGAATCACCCAGTGCATAGAGCTGGCTTAGTCAGTGTTGCATCATTACCCTGCTCCCCCTGTAATCTCTGGCAATGGATGTGGCACAGATCAGTAAAGGGAGTGGCTGTGGACCTGGTTGTCAGAAAGGCTTCCTGGGGTTCTTGGGGAATGGTTACACTGCAGTTTGGAGCATGCCTCCCATGCTATATAGACATGCTCATGCTAGCTCTGCTCACATTAGCGCAATGAACACAGCAGTGTGCATGTTATGGTATGGGTTGTAGTTTGAGCTAGCCACATGGGGTCGAGTGGTGGGGAGGGCTTGGAATTATTTTTAGCAAGATAACTGGAACAAAGCTAGTACAAGTCTGTCTATCCTGACTTAGAGGCACATTTCCAACTGCAGTGTGGTTATACCTTTGGGAGATGTTTCATCCACCCTTAATTTAGAGCAGCCTCAGGGATGCTCTAACTTGCTGTTGAGGATTATGCTAAGCGCAGCTAAGCCAAGGTTATGGGACCCTTTAATTCCCAAGATTTTCAATATGCTATCTTCTATGAGTATTATATTTAATTAATACAATACCTACAATGTATCCCTGAGAGTACTTAATGATGATATCAAATTTATGTGAAGGTGTCCTAGAGAAAGCAAGAAAGTGTCATGAAATCTACCTAGAAGACTTAAATTCAAACAAGTTCCCAGATAGTATTATATGCAAACTTTCTGCCCAAATTCATGCATGCACATCTGAATTCTAACCTCCTGGGAGGGTTCAAATATTCTTAACTCCAAATAACGGAAGAGATTATCAGATGCAGTTGATGTGAAATGAATAAAATGCAAAACAGGATTCCTAGCTTTGAAAGTCCTTGCCTGAAGACAGAATCTCAAGAACAGTATACATTTCCCTCTGGGTAGATATAAGATTTAGTTCTCTAAATATTGAAATATTTTCAGGGTCACTCAAAATCATATCTGTTTTAACATCAGAAACACTAAGACTAATAAAGGGTGAGATGCTTTGTAAGGGCTACGGAGCCACTTCAGTTCAGTGCTTGAGATGTAATATCTTATAAAACTTAATTTACAAAAGCTTCTACTACAATACTGTCATACCATTTTGTCACCAAGACTATTGCTGTCCTGCTGATAAAGAAATCATTGTTTACAACCTTTCATTCCTTTATAGAATAGCTATTCAGAGACTGACTGCAATAAGACCATAGTCAAATATAACAATTTTCTCTTTATTATACTTTCACCTACAAAAAGTTTGATTTTAATGGGGGGTTATTTATAGGTCACAAGTTCAGTGGTCACATCTTAGTCTCTATCACAAAAACACTGTGCAGTTCAGCACAATAGACTCTGGTCTATAGTAGTTCAAGTGCTATAGGTCAGGACTCAGGTGTACTGGCAGAGTTGTTTGATGGATTTGTCAGTTATCTGCCTATGCTACATATAGCTCAACAGTTATAAACATACCACAAGTTGTGTCCCTAATGTGTTTTAGAAGATTATTGAGGAATACTCTAGTGTTTTAATAGTTAAAACTAGTGCTACTAGTATTTCGTTTCTATGGACCATAAACTTGCTGAAAGATTTTTTTTTTCTATTTTATATACTTTTGATAAAGTTTGAGAAGATACAAGGACAAATTGTTTTATTTCAAATTAGACTACAGCACCATGATTATCCTGAGAGCATGAAAGGGCATAGAAGCAGAAGGTTAACCATCTAATGTTCTAATTTGAAACTATAACCAACTTAGTGTTTTACAGTAAAGACCATAAATGGTTTACAGAAAAATCTTTTAAAATATTTTCCTGGTCTCCTTTCTTAATCTTTTATTCTTTTTTTGAGAAATAGTTTTTCAGATCTGGCTACTATCATCTCTTTGTCTCTCATAATCCAGAGTTTTTTTCTGTTTAAAGAATATCCCACACCTTGGATATTCTGAAAAAAATGTATAGTTTAAGTTATTTGTATTTATTGGGGGCTTCTCCCACAAAATGATTTAATGCTTGGCCAAATATTTTTAAAGGAACATCTGCCTTTCCCTTCTCCCAACACTGCTGTCAGGTAGGTATCAGGTATTAGTGGCAAACTGCGGGACAAAGAGGTAAACTAAAATAATCCAAAAAACTGATATAGTCAAGTCAGTGGGAAAGATAGGAATGGAGCCCAGAATATCTGACAATCAGTCATCTGTTTTAACCACTAAACCTACTATCTTCCTAAGGACCTCTTACAGAGCCTATTGAAGTCAAAGGGAGTCCTTCCATTGACTTTCATACGGCATTGAAATAGGGCCTTAACCAAAGTGATTCTTTTTAGCATCTCAAAAGAAAACTGATGATGATGTCTAACAATAGTATTCCATCAAAAATAATGTTATCTGAAAGCTGCTTGCAGAATTTATGTATACTCCACTTGAGTTGTTTTGATAGTTTGATTGTTGTTACTTACTAGTGAATAAAAAGAACTAAAAATATTTTTTCTAAACTGCCTTTTTCCACCTAAATCTTTTTTAAAGATCACATGAAATTACTGTTTGCCATTTCTAAAACAAAAGAGAACAAAATAAAAAAAATACACCCACAAAAACAACACCAACAAAAAACCAGTACATACGAATTGTTTCAACATTATTCTGACAGCATGTAAATGTTTGAGAGACACCAGATTTTGATAGTTTGGGACCAGGCATATTTCCATTGAGTAAAACAACTTGCTCCTGAATGAGAAAGTGACTATGCATTTTTCTTATGGCCAAAACCACATGGGCACATTTTCCTCTAACGTTACTGTCAGAATTGTTTGATTTTTCAGAAACATACCATAGCTTGCTTGCTTGTTTTCTTGCTGATCATTATTTACTGAGTTACAACACACAAAGTTACAATTGAAAGGCAGATTAATAATTCATACATCTATTATAAAAATCTGTAAATTGTATTCCAAGCAATGAGCTGCATCTGTTAGCTAAAAATAAGAAGACAGACACAGCATGGTAACAATTTAGAATATGGAGCATTGCACTGCGGGAAAGTTCCCATTGAGATGACTTTGTGTTAGATGCAAGTCCTAGCTATCTGCTGTATTTGATTGAACAGTTTCATTTTTTAAAGTAAACATTACTGTATATTCTCTGAATATTGCCTATCTCCTACAATGTCAATAACCTGTTCTGACAAAAGAAAGCTGAGAAGGAGAGGTTAGTCTGAGGGTACACACATATCACCTTACATAGATTAAGGCACATTTCCTTAAGAAACAAGCTGTTTCTGATATATACTTACTTGCCTGGAGATTAGAACTATTATTATATTTCATGCTGGAAATATTACACGAAATATTACATGAAAAGTAATTTGTAGATGTGTATAAAGTCAGTTATAGGATCTGGGTGACATTGACAGGTTTATTGGTTGTCCTGACTTCAAAACGCACAAGAAAAATTCACACTGCAGTCTTAGTTCTTTTTTGTAGTGGGAATGGAGAGAGATTGTGGCCAGATTCCTAACTGGGGAAAGCTAATAAAATTATAGCAATTTACACTAAGTCTGATTTTTGGACATGTGTGTATTCTGGAATGGTGGTAGTTTCAGCTTTACATATTGAGGTTATCTTACTGTTATAAAACTTGCATTTTTTGCCTTATTCACTACTAATATCCCTGGGATTAAACAGATCCTCTTCACTTCCATGAAAAGTCACATGCTATTATTCATTTTAGGATAGAAATTTTCTGGGAAAATCAGAAAGGGAATTTTAAAGTAACAGGGTAATATTCTGGTTCTGTTACAATTAATAGCAAAACTTTCACTGACCTCAATATGACCAGATTTTCACCAGTAGTGCTTAAAAATTTTCTTGCCACTGACTTCTTTGAAAAAAAATATATAATTTTAATTCATCCCTTTTGTACACTTGCATTATGGTACAGTCTTTAATTACATGATCACAGATAAATGGTTCCCAGGATAATGGGATTCTATCCCTACCTCTGCCACAGAGTTCCTGTGTGATGCTGGGCAAGTTACTTTATATCAACCTTTTCAGAGGTGGTCACTAGCTGTGTTACTCATTTTCCGGGTGGCCAACTTGAGTCATGGGGGTCTGATTTGCAGAAATGCTGAACAGAGACCGCTGAAATTGAAGTTAAGGGAGCTGTGCTTTAAGTATATAAAAAGCCATAGAATACTCTTTATATGTTCTTAAGTATATAAAGAGCATAGAAGTAATGCTCATTGTCCATTCTGTTCATTGATAGAGGTCTTCTGGGAAAATAGTGCATAACTGTATGTAGGTACAGCTTTAATTAGAAGGGGCTGAATTAAGATTACACAGGCAATCTTAATTCTGGTACTCTATTACTCTGAGTGCTTGACTTTGAAACCTTAACATTATTTATTTTGATAATACAACATTGTTTGTAAGGGGTTTAAGTATCTCACACTGAGGTTGACAGGGAAATGGTTAAATTGGGGATATTTAGGGTAGAGAAGGAACACATACACATCCTCAGCCAGGTGACATAGCTGTCAGGCCAAGGAAGCAAAAAGAAATGGACTGTTTTATTTACAAGAGATTTTATAAGTTATAAACTGCTAGATTTCCCCTGGCGGAAGCAAGCCAGCTTTTGTTTGCCATTTGGTTTGGTTTTGTTTTGAGCAAGTTCCTGACCTGATCGAGTGAGTCAAGGCGGAGAAAGAATATATGTGAATGCGTATGTGCCTTGAGATGAGGCTTTTTGCCATATTTCCTTTTGCCTGCTCCACCCACTTATATTCCTTTTACCTGTGACTCTGTCCCAGGCCACAGTCGTACACAAATGCCTTCAGTTGTACGCAGAAGTAAAAGCCGAAAACTCCTATAAATATAAACTGACATGTGGCTTACTCTGGGCTATGCTATTTTAACTACTTACCTGAGCCAGGGATGGGATGTGAAGGATGCAGAGGATAGGAAACTAGAAGAAAATGCAGGCAGAAGACTGCAGCTAAACATGGAGTGATTTACAGGTGCTTGTGAGGGACAGCCTTGATGGCAGGGATTGGGGACACATGAAGAGATGGCTTAGAACCGTGCTCACTAGTCCTGGAAAGGGAGTGGTTCTGGGACAAGCACATTCATGCAGTTGGTAAGGAGACCACTGGGACAGGGAGAGGAATGAAGTTGGGAGGGAACAGAGGGCATGAAGGAGGGAATGGAAAGGGAACAAGGAAAGGCGGGGTCTCTTCTTCGTATTAAAATCTTTAAGTTGTTTAAAAATAAAATAGGAACAGGTTAGGTTGGGTGAGTATTGGAGCTGAGAGAAATTTGAAATTTCCATCCTGTGGGAATTCCAGCATTTTGAAACTATTTTTGGTCCACAAAGTTGAAAATTCAAAAATGTTCATAGAACAGAAAATCTGAAAAAAAAATCAGTTTGGTAATATTTCAATTCACCTGCTTTGGTCAAAATATAACATTTTGACTTTCCTGAAACTGAAATGTTTTGAGCTGACCAGAAACAATATTTTTTTGTTTTTGTCACGCTGTCTGTAGTGACACAACTGTCAGTGTCTTTCACAGAGCAGACTGTCAGATACCCTAAGCTGGTGGTGTGTTCTATAATTAGATTCCACCAAGCCAGTGATAAAAGTGAACTCCTGGATCATTATAACAGTCTTACCAAGGAATCACAGACAGTCCCCTTAAACTCTCCAGCTTATTCTGCCACCCAGCCAAAGTAAATTTTGTAACTAAATTATGTGACTAAACATAACTAAATTATGTTTCTTAAACATAAAATCTCACCACATCAAGTTTCTACCAGTCCCAAGAGACCAGTCACTTACCCCAGATCAATTGATAACCCACATTTTACACCAAAGACAATGCTGGCAGCCAATTCTACAGTAAACTAACTATAGGTTTATTAGCTAAGAAAAAAGTGAGAGTTATTCAGAGGTTAAAGTGGGTAAAATATATGTACAGGTGAGTCACAGTTTGTAATTCCAAACGGTAACAGAGATGTAGTAATTTGCCTGGTTCCCAAAAGTTTATCAGGGCTACTAGAAAACTCAGGGAAATCTGTCTTCTCATTCAGTTATCCTGCTCTGTTAGAATCCAAACAGTTCAGAGACACAAGGTCTTCTTTGAATCCATATTTATAGTATATTCACAGAAAAAGCAAGCAGCGTCTCTCCCCATGTGGGATTTTCCTTTGTGTGTGAAATGCACTTTGAGTCTCTGACCTGGTCAGCCAGTGTCACAGTTTTGTGTTGTTTTTGTTTTGTTTTGGGAGTAAGATCCAAATTACACTCTTGCATTTCTCTTGGCTTTATGGGCATTGTAATTCAGGCTCCCAAGAATCTTGTGGGTTGGACTTCCTAGAGGGCTATATCTCCCACAAGGAAATATGGACTGAGCTGTCTGAGTAGCTTAGGTCATTGTGGGAGTCATATGACTGGGTTCATCATGGGAGAGGTGGTCCAGCCAGGGAACCTGGTCCATGAGAGATAATGAGAGGTTCAGGTTCACTGACTGGACTCCAGTAAGGCAAAGTGTTAAAGAGAATCCTTGAAAGTGTGTTTGAACTGATGTGAAATGTTTCAGAACAATTCAATAAAACATAATATTCCAATGTAAGTTAAACTTAACCAAATATATTTCATTTTCTCAATGGAAAATTAAAATTTTCATCAAAATTGAAACTTTTTAGAGGAAAAAAAGTTTATTTTTATTTATTTATTTATTTGGGTGTGAAAACATCATTTTCTGTCAGAAAATCCTGTGACTGAAATTTTCCAATAGTAGAGTTTTAAAAGCATGTTGTTTGTTTAACAGCCTTCAAACTCTCTTTTAGAGAAGTCTGTTTAAAGCATTGGTTTCTTGCGGCCTACTCACGGAATAGAAATCCACCACGACAGTTCATATGGTCAGTGTGGATGCTGCATATGCACAGTAAAGTCAGTATGATGAATAACTATGTGACTGTTTGCAGTGAAAAGCTCAGAGTAGGTCAGGAGCACACTTTTCAGAGTATATTAGGCTGCTTAGTAAGGCAAGCTGGCAATCCATGGCAATTTTATTACTAACTTAAAGGCAATAATGAGAGGTCATGTATCTCTTTCTGCTTCAGTTACATTTACCTTATATTGCTCTGAGTTTCTTTAAAACTTCTTGGTTATACAGAGGGGTAGCCATGTTAGTCTGGATCTGTAAAAGTGATAAAGGGTCTTGTAGCACCTTATAGACTAACTAATGTTAGGGATCATAAGCTTTCGTGGGCTCAGATACACTTCATCAGATGAATGATTTCCACAACATTCATCTGATGAAGTGGGTCTTAGCCCACGAAAGCTTATGATCCCTAACAACTGTTAGTCTATAAGGTGCTATAAGACTCTCCGTCACTTTAGTTATACAGAGAATATGTTGGTTGCTGAGGTGTTTTATAATGATTATAATCGTTCTTATTTTCTGCAAAAATGCATCAGGTTAGTTTTTGCTACTGCCAGTAGCTTTGGTGCAGGCTATATTTTAATTAAAATAAATAAGATAGAGAAGGCTAAAGGTGTGTGTGTGTGTGGTGAGGGGATTGTTTGTTGTTTAATGGAGAAAAGCTAAGTGGTGGTGTTCTGCTGTGGAATCTAGTGATCTTCATCCAGGCTTTTAATGGCTCTGTTGCCTCACTGCCTCTGTAGGTGGAGGGGATGAGAAACAAGTATATTCCTCCTGGCAGGCAGGGAAGGGGTGTGCCACTTGACTGCTGTTATGCATATCAGTATCTATGTAGAATCACCTCTCCAGAGGCTTCTGAGGCCGGAGATTCTGGCTATATAGTTACAATTACTTGAAAACAAATAATTCATCCTATGGTGTAAAACACAAGGAAAGAGACTCATAGAATCTGTGTGAAGATCCTTTGAAGGGGTGATACAGTGTCCTTTCGGGGAAAGGAGTTTGATTCCACTTCAGTTAAGGATGGGGAGGTCCATTTGTGAGTCACAGGAGGCCAAATCCATCACAGAAGAGACTCTGTGTCTCTGCTCCAGTTTGAATCCTGAGTGCTCCTTCACCTTTGTTGGAACTATCCTACCATATATTCCTCCTATCTCTGGCAGACCCAGGAACACTTAGTGGAAATTTGCAGAAAAAGTAAATCAACCCCAGGCTCTATTTCTTCTGCTCATGTTAGATGGTTTGGGGAAGAGAGGAGAGTATTGTACATACCAGACTGCAGCCTATCTAGACTGCTCCCTTCCCTTGAGCTTTGGGCCTTGGATACGTTGAATACTGACACTGAGGAAGATGGCAGGAGGGGGAAGGCAATACAGAATACATGCTGAGCCCCCTTTCTTTGCCAGTGGATCCTCTCCGTTTCAAAGGTAAGGAAGTGTGGGGAATGATCTAAGTTGGAATGCCCAGGGCTTCATTTTCTCACTATTCTGTGTATTGAGAACTGCAGACACGGACATGAGAATGAAGAAGTCAAATAGTCCTTCAGAAACCCTTCATATGATCTCTCTACAATTAACTCACAAAGCCAGTCCTTGATGGCTTCAGCCAACTCCTTCTAATTTGTTTTCTTCAAAATAGCTGAAGTAATTAGTCCTCATGATGGATTAATCACCTGCAGAAAAATTAAATTAAAAATTAAGTTGGAACAGAAATACTATCCAAAAGCAGTCAACCTAGATAAAGAGATATGAATCCTTTCTGCTAAATTAAAAAGAAAATCCTCACTCAAACAAATGTCAGTTTCTTAAAGAGGTTGTAGAAAAATATATATCTGCCAGATATAGGCCCTGTGTTCCTCATCTCTTTTTGAATCACATTTTTTAAGACAGAGTAAGGCTCCTCTACCTGGGGAAAGAGGGATATTAATATGCATTGAGTTGACATGCAGTAGCTGGTGCCTAGTAAATAAGTCTCAGTAACGCTCATGAGAGACCTGTGCATCATTGTGTACACATGGTCAGGGCTGGTACATACTAAGCATGGGTATTCTGGGCTGGTATTCCATGATGTTTTACTTTGCTGTGTGCACTGTGGGACTTTAATCACTACACATTGTGGGATACTGTAATGGTGTGGCGACTCATCTCTGCGGCACCTCCTGCTGGCTGACTGGGAATATTGCTCTCCAGCTCCAGATCACCCTCTGCAGGCCAGTGTCTTGCTGTCCGCTGGCCCCTGTGTCCCTCCCAGATCCTGGTGTCCTCTTACCTGAGGTGCTGCCCCTGGCAATACCCCCTCACTCTCTGTGGGTCTCCCCTCCCCGGGGAACCCCCAACCCACTATCCCCACCTTGCCTCAGTCTATGGCTACTTCCAGTCATCATCAAGGCCCCGCTCCCTGGGGCAGATTGCAGAATAAAAGCCAATCATCATAGGCAAGGGGGGCTTGGGACCTGCTGCTTTTCCCTGCAGCCCAGTACCTCTTTTAGACCATAGTCTCAGGCGCAGCCTGGGAGGTCACCAGGCGTGAGCCCCCCAGCTCAGTCTGCCCCTTCCCTAGCACTGCTCTAGCCTCAGTACCCTTTGCCTCAGGCAGCCAAGCCCTTACCTCTCGGAAGCTAGAGAGATAATGTTCCTACTCTCAGCCCAAGCTCTTTTATCAGGGCCAGCTGCCTCTCAGTTGGGCCTGTCCCAAGCTGTGTCTGCCTTCCCAATCAACCATAGCCTTCTTCAGGACTGTTTTAAACCCTTCAGGGCCGGAGCAGGGCATTTTCAATATTCATTGACTTGGGTTAATACAATTTACTCCTCCCCTGCCCCTGCTCCCCTCTCCCCCTGTGTAGACAAGCCCATACAAAGCCCTGAAAATCTGGGTTTGTCCTAGACACACTAATACAGGGGTTGGCAACCTTTCAGAACTGATGTGCCGAGTTTTCATCTATTCACTCTAATTTAAGGTTTTGCATGCCTGTAATACATTTTAATATTTGTAGAAGGTCTCTTTCTATAAGTCTCTAATATACAACTAAACCACTGTCGTATGTAAAGTAAATAGAAGGTTTTTAAAATGTTTAAGAACCTTTATATAAAATTAAATTAAAATGCAGAGCCCCCCGGACTGGTGGCCAGAACCTGGGCAGTGTGAGTGCCACTGAAAATCAGTTTGTGTGCCGCCTTCGGCACGCAAGCCATAGGTTGCCGACCTCAGCACTAATAGATATATATGAAACTCTGTGAATTAAATTGCTGTACAGGAAAAAAAAGAAAGAGGCTTGATCCTGCATACTGCCATTCAGATGAATAGCATTTACAATTGCAAGTAATTCAATGATTCACTAGGAGTACTTGCCTGAGTAAGAGTTTGTCAGATCAGTCTGAAGGCTTTTAGTGGGGAAGAAACTGATAATGTTGTTTTTTGTTCCCCAAACAATGCTTCTTGCTTTAAAACAGGTTAAATTTTCAGCTGTGTAGTTTTGTTTGTTTATTTTTTAATTATGGTAGCTTTATAACCTTTATCTCTTTTTTGTGTATTTTTTCTTATGCTGATACTACAAGATCTTTTTTTTCCTCTGGCTTCTTAATGTATTTTGACCACATCTCTCCTTGAGAAAAATGCTTCCCAGAGACTAATGATATTTGGTAGCCTTCCAAAGATTTTTTAAAGCAGAGATGGAATAACTTAAAGTAAGTTAGTATTTGAATTGGAGGTGTCTGTAAGGATATTTCACAATATGAAAATCTGAACTCTTCTTTATTAGTATGCCTGATTTATAAGCTATAGAAAACAATCTGCAGTCTTGTTGCTTTTAGATTTTACCAACTAAAGACTCGGTTCATAAGAAACGTTACTTTCAGAGATAATGTCACTTTCTTCACAGAAGGCTGTTTGATGTGATTGACCATGTTCAGCAGATATTAATGCTTTATGGTGGAGAACTGGGAGATTGGTATTATTTCTTATAAATATCATATGCACCTCAGTTCCTCTGGGTGACATTATCGTGTCTGACTGCCAATAATTAAATCACAGGAGGCTGTAAAGGGGGAAACCAACAGGAAATGGAAAAAAAAGGCAAAGATAAGACAATGTGGGAAGCTGTCAATTGAGGAGTACCCCCTGCCTGGTCCCAGCAAGACTGGCAAATTTTAGCTTTTCCAGGCTGAATCTAGGATCAAATGCTAACCTACAGGAAGAAAGAGAGCAAAAGGGTTGTCATCAGCCTGAGACTGACACTAAGACTGACTCTGAAACACAGATATTGTGATTCAGTCAATCTTCTCCCAGCTAGAGTTGGAGGTTGGCTGGGCTGGGTGGTACTTAAAATATCTTTCAAACAAAGTGCAAGATGCAAGAAACACCCATGTATATAGCCCTTCTTTGTTTTTTACCCATGGCTTGGCAATACTTTGTTCCTTTTGAGAAATGAATAATATCTGGTTTTGAAGACACTGTTTGTGAGTCACTGCAAATTTATGCTCTCACAAATTTATGCTCTCACAAAGTCAAGTTGGGCCTGTGTCCTTAACATGGTTGGGAGTCAGAGGGTCTGCACTGCAGAGATCCTATCCCAGAGTGGTTGGACTATGTGAATACACCCAGAAGTACAGGATACCAAGCCTGCCACCTAAAGTGTTCATTCAACAGAGACTAAAAGCAGTCTCAGGCTCAGTTCGCCATGTAATGGTGACATTCACTCAGATGTTTTTTAACCAGATCTATGGGCCCTGCTCAGGAAGTCAGTTACATTTCAGTGATCAATAAATGACTAGAGTCAATTTGTAAACTAGCCCATAACACAGAGTAATGCTTTGCTATGCTGCCTCTGGAACAGTCCAGGAGAGAGAATGGGAGGGAGATGGTGATTCAGACTCAGACTCCTGTTGCTCCAGGAGAGAATAAACTGTGACTAGTCTATACATAATATAATGTAGGTTCTCTTACATAACTATGCCACTCAGTGCATTGAGGAGACAGTTAAGGGTTTGCCCACTCATAGGCTTATAGACTTTAGGTCAGAAGGGACCATTGTAATCATCTACTGTGACCTTCTGTACAACACAGACCACAGGATCTTACCCACCCACTCCTGCAATAAACCTCAATAAACCGACCCCAGATATGGTGATCAGCTAAACCTGAGCATGTGGGCAAAACTCACCAACCAGACACCCAGGAAAGAATTCACTGTAGTTACTCAGATCCCACCCCATCTAATATCCCATCACAGGCCATGGGGGATATTGACTGATAATAGTCAAAGATCAATTAATTGCCAAAATTAGTCTATCCGATCATACCGTCTCTTCCATAAACTCATCAAGCTTAGTCTTGAAGCCAGATGTGTCTCTTGCCCCCTCTGGTCCCCTTGGAAGGCTGTTCCAGAACTTCAGTCCTGTGATGGTTAGAAACCTTCATCTAATTTCAAGTCTTAACTTCTAGTTTATATCCATGTGTTCATGTGTCCACATTGGTACTGAGCTTAAATAATTCCTCTCCCTCCCTGGTATTTATCCTTCTGATATATTTATAGAAAGCATTCACATCTCCCCTCAGCCTTCTTTGGTTAGGCTAAACAAACCAAGCTCTTTGAATCTCCTTTCATAACACAAGTTTTCCATTCCTCGGATCATTCTAGTAGCCCTTCTTGGCAGCTGTTTCAGTTTGTGAAGTTCTGGTCTCCCATGTTTAAGAACGATAAATTCAGAGTATTCCAGATAAGGTTTCACCAGTGCCTTGTGTAATGATACTAACACCTCCTTATCTCTACTGGAAATACCTTGCTTGATGCAACCCAAGACCTCATTAGCTTTTTTCACAACGATATCACGTTGACAGCTCATAGTCGTCCTGTGGTCAACCAATACTCTGAGTTCCTTCTCCTCCTCCATTATAACTTATAACTAAAATTCTTGTTATTAATCCCTAAATGCATGACCTTGCACTTTTCACTATTAAATTTCGTCCTATTACTATTACTCCAGTTCAAAAGGTCACTCCAGTTTACACTCTCTGCCCCTCCCTGGGTAACTGCACAAGGGGAGAAAGTAGCACCCTTGTGGAGTCTGTGCATGGGAAACTGTGGTATGGCCCACTATAAAAGGGAGTAAATGGCACCTTCCATCCTCTCCACTTCTTTTGTGCTGCCTTTACAGAGGTTGTATTTCATTTGGCTCAGTTTATAAACTACTTCCTTCAGTATCAGTTGCTATATATTAGATATTACAGTTAGGACAATATGGTAGCTATATTATGTACATGTAGATATACATGTAAAAAATGCCCTCTTAAAAACAATTGGTACTTTTGTTCAATTGGAGGAGTATCACTCCTCCTCAACTGGAGAAAGCAATAATCTGTCCCAGCTATATTTTGCTACAGAGGTTTCACAGGGCTGTGTCATGTGTAATTGGAAGGCTCCCAATGTTTTCAATAGCCAGGTTCTGAAACATGTGAACTTAGCACTTACTCATTCCTTATACTGCCCCTCTCCTTTTCCTCTTTGTCAAAGTCACTTGGTGTGCCTTGTCCAGTTCCGTGGGACAGGCCTATGTCTTCCAATTTGTATACAGTACAGTGACTAGCACAGTGAGAGTCTAATCCAAGTTAGAGCCTCAGGATGCTACAGCACAGTAAATAGCTGTCTGATAACATTAAATATTATTTGCTTTATGTGGTTCTGCTTTAACTAAAATTATTATTTTCCAAGTGAAAGCACTTCTGTAAATTTATTTAACGTGCGGATAAAATACAAGTAAATGGCTATGAACTTTGGGAAATGTAGGTGGGTTTGTTTGAAATGTCATTTTTCCTATATGAGCTGAGATGGGAAATTTTATCCTGAAGCACTTCTATGTTCCTCGGCAACTTAAGTTTGGAAGCATTCATATCTCTGTAGATTAATCTGATAAAACTCTGAATTTTGGCGTAATAGATTCTTAGCTGCTTATAATAACTGTAACACAACTGCTTAAACAATATAATTGATCTGAATATTGCCTTTCATTTGCTTTTAACCAAGTTTCCATTTAAAAGTACTCAATAAGCTAAGCCAAGCTTCTCTATAAGTAATAAAATTGTATAAATATGCTTTAATAAAATAAATCCATATTTCCATTTCATTATTTTCTTTGCAAAATGCCATGAATATGAAAAATCTCTTCTTGAATTTACTGTCTCATAGCAATGAATAGAAAAAAATTGAATGTATAGAGCAAAGGCTGGGCAAACTGTTTATGGAAAATTATTTGTTTGTGGAATTTAGCTCACTTCTGTCTTTCTCTTTGCAAATTGTACATTAATAGCATAGAGTACATCTTCCATTAATTAGTTCAGTGTTCTAAATTATTGAACAAATGTCTCATGCCAGTGTATGAATCACTTGTGAACTGTGAAAGGACACCTGTCTGTATTCCCCTGGAAACTTTGTTACTGCTTGTCACTGGGCATTTTCAGAAAGCTGAACTGAGCTGATTGGCATTTGCCTGTTTCTTTCAAGTCAAATGGTGTTGATTTTGGGTCGTTGATTGGCTGACCCCACATGCACAATTTTGACTTTCTCTGTTTGATAAATAATATTTGTTAAACAAAATGTTCAATTACAACAAAATGTTCTAACCAAAACAGATTGGGAATGAGTTATGCTTCCTAATATTATCTGACAATGTTTATATTTGTTCTTTGCATTCCAGTATACACTATACACAGGGCAACTAACCTGTGTATGCTTGTTATCCTGTGTCTATGCCAGTAATATAGACTTCAGTAGGAGCTGCAGAGTCCTAGCTACCGTGAAAACCAAGTCATTAGTGTGCCTGTTAAGAAGTTGAGGCCTGATTAGCCTCTGCTTTGTGAATATCCACTTTGACCTGAGAGAATTGTTTTCATGGAGTTTATTGCCTTAATTTAATTCCCTCTGACTTTCAGCAGGGGAACTGTTTGGCTCTTATTCTCTTTCCTTTTCCAGCAGCTTATTTTAAATAAGCCTTACATGTATTACTAATATAAGATAATATTATAAAGTGAATGTAAGCCCCTGGGAAATATCTGAGATCTTTTCCCTTCTGTTGTGGGCTAAGAGGCAATTCTCCCCAAGTAAAGTAAGGCAGGAGCAATAGTAAAAAGGGGTTTTACTTCAACAAAAGAAAAAAAAATCTTTATGTAATACTTAGAGACCCCTGTCATCAGTGGGTGGGATTGAATTTGGGGACTCTGGAGTTTAGTGCATGAGCCTCTATCACATGAGATAAAAGCCACCTGGCCATTAGCTAAGGCTGTAGTGCAGATTTCATTTCTTTAAGTGGTCTTGGTGTCACTGCATGGGACAGAATGCCACATCCAGAAGGTAGGTGGGTTATATTCAGAAGAATCATCATCAAAGGGCCATAGCTGGCCACAAGGGACAAGATCTAGAGGCTGCTGCATAGTGTCCTCAATGTTTGCCAGATCCAAAGTAGGCAGAGTTGCTTACAGATGTCATAATTACACCATGCAAACATGCAGGTTTTACTAAACTGAGAGTTCCAAAGAGGGAGCTGTCAGAGCCAGAGTCAGGTTGATTTGAAAACAACATTATGTAAACAGACTCTGAATTAGCTCTCCCCTGACATCTAGTGGTGAACTGTGGAAAGGGACTTCAGGAACTGATCTCATTTGCATGGGCACACCCAGCGTACCTAGGTGCTCAGAATGATGGAATTGTTTGCCCAAATGGTCACTTTTGGTTGGTGTGGGATCCCTAGTCTCCTTTTTATTGGGGTAGGAGTAATAAATGGTTGCCATCCTTGTTGTGTGACTCTAGGACAGCAGAACTATACTTAGCATTTTCCAATTGAGGGACTCACCCTTACCTCAATGGCACTCACTAGGTAGGAGACATGGGTTCCAAAGCCTAATGAGTTGAGAGAGGGTGGGAGAGCTATTTGTACCTAGTATTGTGGGCCTTGCCTAAGGGTTCTGAACACTGTTTGACCTTTCCTTTCTCCACTGTGTAATAGCAAAGCTAATTTAGATTCAACTGTTAGTCAAGCTGTAGAGCTGAAATCCCTGATATCTAGGTTTAAGGATTAGACCTACTTTAATATAGTGTCTCCATTGCAAAAGACTTCCCAGGGTACATTAGCAGTGAGGTTCCCCCATTAACAAGTGAAATCACTGAGAGCTGTGTTAAGTCGTGGGCCCTAAGGACATCTTGGCAAGTGCCCAGAAGGGCATCTGGCAGAGAAGGCCAGACCAGAACCCTGCTAAGCAGTGCTACAATCAACTGGTGGGGCAATGAGTAAGTGCTTGAACAGCAGTGTGGAGGGTGCCTCCTTATCCTCCTCCCCCCTCCACCCAGGGATGGAGGTGAACTCTGTGGATGAACCTCTGAATTCCAGGTCTGCACTGGCCAAGGACAGTAACTGTGAGTGGGGTGCAGAGAAGAGATGGACATGTTAAAACGACTTTTGGGTTTCTGGACTTAAGAACCTGAGGGGAAAAGGAACACAGCCCAACTTACTTGGAGGTGGGTCTTTTGCTCATGGTTTATGTTTATGAACCCTAGCTGTGGTGTTTTCCCAAATTAATGCTGAGTTACTTCCTTCCTTTTATTAGAAGTTTTTGCAACACTCAGACTTTGTGCTTGTGACAGGGAAAACATTGCCTTTTACAGTGCCAGGGGGTGGCGTGTAATTGTCTCAAGTCACTGGATGGGGGTTTGAGCCAGTTTTGTGTAGTATTGTTGAACAGAAACCATTAACATCACATTTTTGCATGAGTGTTTTTAACCTTTGCTCTGGGTGATCAAATGAGAATTTAGAAAAGCACTAAATTGTACTCAACTTCTCTATGGGTGACTGAGAGAGGGTGCAGAGAACACAAAAAGTTTTCTTCTCTTTTACTGCTGCCCTCGGGCAGCAATTGTGCACATTTCAGGGCTCCATATTACTTGGAACGCAAGGTCTAGTCCTTCCTAACATAAGCTATCATCAGCTGTATATAGATGAGAATTTGGATAGCTACCTATCTCTGAATTTGTGAAAATCACAGAGGTGGTGGGCTTGTAGAGGTGACACTTTAGTCTGATAACAGAGCATATAGTTAATATTTTTTAAAAGTAATCAGTGATCTTTAGGTGTCTAAATTCAAACAGTTCAAAGGAGCCCAATTTTAAGAAAGTGCTGATCAACCCCCTGCTGAAAATCAGGCCCCTTTGTGGCACTCATGTTGGATGGCCAAAATCATTAATCATTTTGAGCACTTAGCTTAATGTGTATATGTCTTAGTGGAGGTTAACTAGGCCATAAACCAGTTGGGAGTTAGCTAACACCCCACAAGGCATGCACAGTTAATATAGCTTTCTCCTATATTTAAAAAATAAATGCAAACAAATAAAAACTATCCATTCCACATCATAAACTCAAAATATTCACGTTATCTGATAGAGCAAAACGTGTTTTGCTTATGTGGCAACTCTTGCCTTAAATTTGCTGCACACTGAAATCTAATCTTTGGCAGGCTTGCTAGACTAAAGTTTTCATTGGTTCATTCTTTGCTTCCTCTGAGGCTTGTGGATTGGCAAAGGATCTGCAAAGTCCTATAAGATTGGCTGCATGCAAGTCTGCCCCCCTTTTTGTATCATTGACTCCTCAGCAGTAACTTGGACAGAAGACATTACCATTCAGAGAGTTTTCAGCCTTCTCTAGTTGAGAGGTGATACAATTACTTTCGTAGGAGACTTCAGCTAGTGGCATTTTCATATCTGATTTCCCTGGATCCTCATAAGATGAAGAAAGTTAGAAGAACTTGTTTTCCCCCTCAATTCAAATTGGAATTCTTCATTTTAGCTGCAATCTATTTTTTGTTTCTTGGTATATAACAGACAGCCCCAAGCTTTCATTTATTTTTACCTATACTTTAATAGAGAAGGATTTCTCCTGATAGCGGACCTTGTATCAAATCTAATATTTCAAAACAAATATTGGAGATGTGTGTAATAAACTACCTTTGCAGAGAGGTGTTCTTTTATCTTTTTTCCTCATCTGGTGGGCTAAAAATTAGCATGTTCCAAAGTGTTCTTTTCTGAACTATCTGTAGAAATTAAACTGTTTCAAAGTCAACACTTTCTCATTGGTCAAGGGACTGGAATAGACTTGCAAGGAGATGATTAGAACAAACTGAGTTTAAAGTTAAAACAACACTAAAGCTTCATTGACAAAAGTGAAAAATAACAAATAATGTTTGAGATCCCACTGTCTACTGCAGTGTTTCTCAACCTTTATGGTACCAGGTACCAGCTTGCTGCCTAAACTTTGTCAGGGAAATCTCAGGGACCACCTCCACTCCATGGACTGGTTCTTCAGAAACACCACACCTGACTCTTGAATTAACCACAGCTGAGCTGACAGTTGTCTCATGGTACCAGTTCTCAGTGGCTGAATTTTCAACAGCAATATAGAGAGAGGAAGCCACTGGCAATTCATCAGCAAACATAGCCTCTAGAGCCATGGGTTGAGAGTAGGAGGTTTTGCTACTGCAGAAATGCAAGCATCTTCAATCCCTTTTCCCCACTTCAGCTAAGTTGCCTCCACTGGGTCCCTTAAAGCTGAGAAAATAGAAGGCTGCATCACCACTCTGAGGAAAGATTGGAAAAACAAAATATTGTAGGTATTTAGAGAAAATGGAGTAGAGCTAAGTATGTGAATCACACACACACCAGAAAGTGTACTCAGAGACTGACAGACTGTAGACACCACTGTCCGTTTCCAGGCTCCTGTGCAATAATTTACGCCAGTGCAAAGTGGATGTTAATATCCCTAGCTAGATTTGATTGCACCTTACATTTATTTTGCCCTGATGTATGCACTGTGCCTACATATGGTGCACAATTAGAAATATAAATTAATCGGAAACATACTCAAAATTTTAAGATGAATAAGCTCTTACCTGCCCTCTGCAGAAGCTCTACATTCTGAATCCCAAAATAAGAGCACTAACAAGGGAATTGGCAAGAAATGACATTCTTCTCTATCAAAGTTTCAACTTTGGGTGATACATCTGGAAGGGTAGCTTAGAGCTCCAACTTTGGTCTGAACATATTGAATATCTCTACTAAAAATCTGGGCGGAGGGAGGTAATGCTAAATGAGGAAGAATTGGAGGCGGGGTCTTGAGAAATTAGAAATGTAGGTAGAAAATAAACAATGAGCGGTGTACTGGAAAATGCAAGTTAAAACATGCAGGGGGAAATAATTCTAAACAAAGATATTCAGTGGGGGAATGGTTGAAGAAAGAAGTGATAGGATCTTACAAACACTTCAAAGGTTAAGGACCAAAGTAAATGAATTGTATAGGCTAGTATAAAGATATATAACTGAATGATATTAAAAAAGAGAAACTTTTTGCTGAATAACAAGAAAAATCCCTTGACTAGAAGACTTGAGGCTACAAAATAATCTCCTCAGAAAGGAAGGAAAGTTTCATCATTTGGGCTGTTTTAAAAGTTGAGAAAAAATCCTGCATTGTCAGGGAATGGGCTACATACTCTAAATTCTTTTCTATTCCTACTCCTTAACTGCCACAGATTGTTCTGTGATGGGGCTAACTCATTTAATACTCTCTGCCTCAGTTTCCCATCTGTGAAATGGAGAACAATCCTGCCTTTTCCCTCAGCCTTTTTCTGTAGACTATCAGCCTACCATTGACTGCGTATGAGAGGATTATTGCATCCATGAGAAACCCCACTGACTTAACTTAGCCTCTGTGTGGCAAGAAGCCATTTGCAGGATTGGGGCTTAGTCGTGAGGCCCCACTCTTGTAAAGATTTACAAACATGCATAACTTTGTTCTGTGGGTAGTCCCACTGAAATTAACACATACATTTAAGACTATGGAAGGGTATGTCTACAATATAGAGACTATTAGTATAATGTTGTCATGGCCCCTGTTGTGTAGACTCAGTTTAGATTGACAGAAGGGCAGTTTATGTTGCTGTACATTCACCAGCTCACTCAACAAAGTTAGCTATGTCAACAGAAGCCCTCTTCCATTGACATAGCTGTATCTACACTGACAGCTGCACATTTACACTCCTGATTGATGTAGGTGTAAGTTTTCAGAGGAGACCAGGCCAAAATCTTTGAAAGCTTGGGGCCTCTTCAGGGCAGGGATTGCCTGTGGCTATCTGTTTT
This sequence comes from Dermatemys mawii, assembly GCA_007922305.1. Classification (NCBI taxonomy): domain Eukaryota; kingdom Metazoa; phylum Chordata; order Testudines; family Dermatemydidae; genus Dermatemys; species Dermatemys mawii. The sequence goes on along the minus strand of ML677326.1, from coordinate 51,994,203 downwards.
AACAATTGCCCAGCACTGATCTTTCTTGTGGCCTCATGGCCCTGTTGTAATATATCTGTGCTTCTAGAACGGAGTTTGGCCCCAGATGTTGTTTTCTGGCAGCTCTAATTTCAGAAATCCTTAAAGACTTTTAGTCCATTTGCACAGTGTAGTTTCCCCCCCACTGATATTTTTTCCAACTGGTTTTATGGTGACAATATTTATCAGCTTCAACAAGAGTAATGACCTAAAGTTTTCTTTGTAGTCCTGCCATTTAAATTGCTTTCCAGTGCAATTTATTGCGTACAGAACAGATAATATCCTCCTATAGCAAGAATAATAAGTAACTTATGGGCTCCTAAAAACTATATTTCAACTACCAAAATAATGACAACGGAAATACATTTTTACATGGTTGGTGAAGTATGATGTCTATTGTATGACAGATGCATTTTGAAGCCTATTCTTTAAAAAAAGAGAACAGGGTATTTTTGTTCCCTATTGATAGAACTATCCAACTATAAAAGATGCATTACCTTGTATTTACTATTTCATTCTCCTGATTATTACCAACACAGTGAAGTGGTAAATGCAAATGGTAATTTGAGTATATTGTCAAAGAAAATTTAAAAAGTTTGATAGGCTGTTGAAGAACATTAAAATGAAAAGCAAAATGTACTGTAAGCCATTTTATCTTTCTGGATTTTTAAATGAAAAGGAATCCAAAATGCTGTAGATAAATGGGTTCTGAAACTGAAAGCTAATCAAATTACACTAAAACAGAGTAAAAAGGTGAAGGAAAGAAATAGCAGTACAGATGAAATAGCTAGAAGAAAACAATTTAAAAGTCAGGTTGGGAGTAACAGATGCACAAGTCTTGGCCTTCACAAACAGACATAATAAACAGCCTATTGAAAAAGTTAATAACTACTTTCTTAGCTGATGTTCAGAAAGCAAAACAGAAACATGATAAAGAAAAGTACAGTAGAAAAAGAAAACCTTGGTAATTATAGTTTGTTTTTTCTTCAGTTTAGTTTTCCATCTGTATACCTAATTCCTCTTCTTGTGTGGCCAGGTAGATTCACATACTTAGTTCTACTATATAATATTGTTACTTAAAGGAACATCACCAATTTAAAGATCCAAATAAAATCTATGATTAACTGAGAGGGGTTTTTTCCACTTTGTTTATTCTTTTGCATTTTGCAGCACTCTTTACAGTCAATTTTTCTCTTTCCTGTTATTTGGGTCTTCTGTACAGCAATGGATGAAATAAAATAAAATATGGTTTGAGAATTTATATAAAAAAATAATCAGGGATTTATAGGACAGGTTCAGTCCTATCTATTTAATAGAATCATTTACTTGAGTAAATTGGGATTTTTGGTGATGAGCAAAAGTCATCCTTGGAATGACTCCACCACCTTCAGTGGGTTTACATCAAAGAAGAATTTGGTCCAATGTATATACTGCATGTACAACATCTAAAGTAATGTCAAGTGTCAATAGCAAGTGTGAAGGTATTTTTTTGGTCTTTGCAGTGCAGTACCTTACAGGAATACTTTAACAATCTGCTGGAAAAAGCAAATCATTTGCCATCATGATAGAGCTACTGATACAAAACAAAAATAAAAAAAATCACAGGTAGGAAATCATTCATATCTGTTGCCTTAGGCAAGGTCTTCCCTTTTACTGAAAGTTTTGTTTTATAGCTTGGCCACAAACATATAGGAAACAGACTGAACATTTCAACTATTGTTTTCTGCAAGGATAATCTACCATTTTTTGCTTGCTTGTTTTGTGATGATGATTTTGCATGATTCTTTTTGGATAGTGGACTAACCAAGATTGAAGATCTTAATTGAAGATTTCATTAGCAAAACATGATATACTGATCAATATAAAGTTTTCCTCTATTAGAAATTATTTTAATTCCTCCTAATATGTACACTATCTAGAATATATTTGAGATATATAAAACTTGTTATTTTTTCATATCTTCCATTTCTTCTCCTCGTATTTTTAAAGTATTTTTTAAAGTCACTTATTTTCAGTCAGGGAATACAGCTCTTCAGTTGAAGGTACAGAGAAATGAATGGCAAGGGATGGCAAAGGTGACTTTAAGACACCTTTGCAGCACCTTGCTACTAGTACCAACCTAATGTAGCACAGGGGGTTGTTTTGAGATATACTTTGCTGTCCATGGCTCAAAGGAGCCATTTCAGCACTCAGGGATCACTGCACCACAGTGGATTTTCAATTATACCCTTTCTCTCCAGTCATGCAACCTACACCAGGGTGCTGGTGGTCAACAATCATTATGGGGGCTCTAACCCATTCAAAGATTCCCTCGACTTCAGGATGACTCCCACAAGATCCACTTCAGTAGATGTGCTCCTTTGCTTCTTTAGAATGGCAGAAAGCTCAAGTTTAGTGTGTGTGTGTGTGTGTGTGTGTGTGTGTGTGAAAATATTCATGGTACTAAAGTTCTAGAGTACAAATGTTTGTAGAAAGTGCACATGAAAGGGTCATAAAATAGGGAAATCAAAATTCATTCTTGAATTTGAATCAATATCTCCTATTATTTTCTGTCACCTATCACAGGGTGAAGTTCAGGCCTATGCAGAAAGCCCATGCACCGCTTACTTACACCATGTGGGTTTAAATGGAACTTTGCTGGTGCATAGGTTTTACATTGGCTGTCTGCACCGATGTGGCTATCACTCACAACTCTACGCTCTTACAAAGCATATGAGCTTTGAGGAAAGCAAGAGTCTTCCAGCTACATTGGGATAGACAGAGAAGGATGCTAGATGCTACCTAAGAAGAGCAGAGCAGCATGGAGAAAGTATGAAGATAAAAAATCTACATGAATGATTCAGAGTCTGTTGTTGCTGTTAATTTTAGGTGGAAAGCACTCAGATACTATGGTGATATGTAGCAAGATAAAACCCAGGATTCTGAGTTTTAGAATTATAGTTTAAGTTCTTCAAAGTGAATTGTTCACCATCTAAGGTTTGTTCCCTTCCTAAGGCTGACTAAAAAATTTACCAGGACAAGCAGGTGAACGACTGACAGACACCTGGGAGGGGTTTAAATGGCAAGCCACAACTTTATTAATTATACGTTGGAGTGATACATTGCTTTGTCCAAGCTCTCATATACCAGTCATTTAATTGGCTCTAGTGCAGGTTACAGGGATTATACCACAAACTGCACAATAATTTGGGGTAGACACACTCTGGTCTATCCCATGGAATCAGTTCAGTTATAAAACCTCTTCTGCACCTATGTAAGGTGCGGTGGGTGGAGTGACATGGCTGAGTGAGGGGGAAAGTCAGTCTGCAAAACCTCAAGTTCATTCCCGCCCCCCCCACCACGCCCACCATGAGCTCAGGGTCCAACTGCACAATCCTAGGTCTCGGCCATCTCTCGGAGCTGGCCCTTTTAGCTTTATCTGCACTTGACACAGGCCACTGGGAGCACCAGAAATTAGCATGGACACATCCCACTTCCACCATGTCTGGCCACCTGTCTTCTGTTTTACCTGATTCTTAAAGTCATAGAGCCAAATGTCAGCACCAACATCTGATAGTTGAACTTCAACCTCCTTAAAGAGCTCAAAGCCTTTGTATTGGATATCTCCATGTGTTAGCAGCCCCCGCACCCCCGGTCCCCAGCCTCTCAAATTATCTTGGCTACCTCACAGTTCACATTTTGCTTGACCTGTCAATGCAGAACCAATCACTGCTGTTGTGGTAGAGGTGGAGGAAGCTGCCCTAACCTCTCTTGTGATGGAGGGAACCAGGGCCCAATGGCATCCCTGAAATGACGCCATCAGCACATGGGCTCTGATGCCCTCCCCCATAAGCCATGAGACTCCTGTGGCAGCCCTACATCCCTTATCCCCATCTTCTGCAAGCAGGGAGAAGGGAAGTGCTGCTACACTTCACTCAGTCTCTGCAGTTTCTCCTGGTTGAGATTTTTGTGGAAATGGAAGCACACCACACCAACTTCCCTGCCCCCACCCCCAGTAGGTCTCTGCTCCTCAAACAGGTGACAATGGTACGTGCTTTTAGCATTTCCACTTTGACTTAATCTCTTGTCTCTTTGTTTTTCAGTTTCTTGATTGCAGCCTATACTTCTGATATCCCTATTGGACCAACGTTAATATCAAGTTGATTAGATTCACGTTTCATTAAATTCCGGTACTGAGGTAGGGGTGGTCCCATTGAGGACTCGTTTGAAATGCTCTGCTCATCTGTTGTCCTGTTCAACCCTCACTTGTAAGCATTTTTCAATCTTTGCTTTTTGTTGGCCCATTTCCTGATTTAAAGTTTCCACACAGGGTTTTAGTCACTTAGGAAAGCACAGAGTTTTTCACCATCATAGCAGCAGCTTCAGCTGCTAGACTTTCAGTATATCTCAGTTTATCTTTCATTGTGCTTCTTTTCACTGTTTTGTTTGGTTTCTTGTATTCCTTTGTTTTTTTCCAATATTTCACTGGTCTTAGCATTCAGAAGTTTTCCTTTCAGTCCTTTCCTTTCCTCAGTAAGATGCCCCATCTTTTGTTTTATCCAATTTTTTGCTTTGTCTATGCTGATAACTAACTGCAAGTGCTGCGGCTTGAATCACATTGTCTCTGAGCACTGCCCATTTTTCTTCAGGTCCACTCAGTGCCTTACATTCCTCTATCTCTGGCAGTCCCTCAAATCTGTTTGTTCAAGTTGGAATTTCTCACAGTACTCTTTTGTTCTCCGTTCTGTTGATTTTTCTTTGCTGCTTTCTGTTTAAAGTTGATCTTTCTCAGTTTTAATTGCAATTTGACAATGCAAACATTGTGGTTGCTGCTGACATCTGCTGCTCGATACACCCTGGTGTCTTCGACAGATGATCGGTATCTGAAGCAGATGTGATCGATCTGGTTTTTTGTTTTGCCATCTGGTGAATTCTATATTTCTTTATGTAAGGAAGGAACAGAGTGCTTGCAAGAACTAGGTCAGACACCATCTACTATTCAATGAGTCTCTCACTATTTTGGTTAATGATTCCCAACCCATGATTCCCATTGCTCTTTTCATTCTTTGATTGTCGCATCCTACTTTAATCTGCCATCAGAAGAAGTAACTAGTCTTTAGTGTTAAAGCTAAAAATAAAATGATTTAAAGAAAGGCTTAAGAAAAGTAGAAGATTTTTCCCCCATGAGCCTCAGCATACACACTTCAGCCTTGTCAGTTTTTATCATCATAAACCTTGGCAAAAACTACAGGTTTACTTTTAAAAGGGAAAGGAAAAAAGCCCCACAGTTATAAACCACTATATATTTGGGAGGTCTTTTAATAAATGATTGCAAGCATTTTCAAAATAAAAGGTATAACATTCTTGGGTAACATTTTAATACACGGTTACAACTTGATGCTAAATTCCAGAAGCACATTAGTGCTAAATGAGTTCATCATAATTACTATTACCATAAATACCAAAGGAATTAATAATGATTAGGGCAATATTTTGAAAGTGTTGCACATCACATTATCTGAATTGTTTGTAAATTCCCTTTATTAAACTGACAATTATTGCACAGTCTCTTGTGGGTAAAACTCACATCTGCAGAGGGCTAATGTAAGCCTATGCATTGTATGAAGTCCCACTGAAGATGTCAAAAATAGGGCATTAGGAAGCATTATATCATGCGTGGCCTTGGGCTTGTTCTCCAATAGGGGTGAATTTCACCCTTAGGTCTGAATTCTATAAGTAGCCCAGAGAAAATACATTTCTAAGTTACACAGGAAAACCTCCTTATTTTCCAATTTTCTAACAATTAGAAATTCAGACAGCTATGTGACTTGAAAGGGAGGCTCAAGCTCAAGAATGCCTGAATCAATTGCAAGTAAAACTGCTTACTAGAATCAGGGGTCAGTAGCCTTTCAGAAGTGATGTGCCGAATCTTCATTTATTCACTCTAATTTAAGGTTTCACATGCCAGTAATACATTTTAATGTTTTATAAGGCATCTTTCTATAAGTCTATAATATATAACTATTGTTGTATGTAAAGTAAATAAGATTTTTAAAATGTTTAAGAAGCTTCATTTACAATTAAATTTAAACACAAAGCCCCCTGGACTAGTGACCACAATCCAGGCAATGTGAGTGCCACTGAAAATCAGTTCACCTGCCGCCTTTGGCACAGGTTGCCTACTCCTGTACTAGATGATTATAGTGGTCCCTTCTGACTTTGGAGTCTATAACAAATGTACAAAAAAAGTTGAACTATTCTTCAGGCTCTTTACATATGAAGTTGTACCAGCTTATACTCTCTTACAATTACCTTTAAATTTGGACATACCTTGTTAGGGCTGGTCTACACTGGGAGGCTGGGGAGGAGGGAACCAACTGAAGATAGGCGACTTCAGCTACGTTATTCACGTAGCTGAAGTTGCCTGTCTTCAGCCGACTTACCTGTCATTCTCATTGCAGCGGCGGGCAGCGGTGCACTCCCCTGTTGACTCCAGCTTGCGCCTCTCAGAAAGCTGGAGTTCCAGAGTCAACGGGGGCACCCTTGGTGATCGATTTATCGCATCTTAACGAGACACGATAAATCGATCGCCAAAAGATCGATTGCTACCCGCCAATCCGGTGGGTAGTGAAGACATACTCTTAGGAAAGATAAGACCTTTACACTAGAGGGCATATGTGAGACTTAGGTGTTGCATAGATTTTGTTCCTGGCTCTGTATCTCAGTGCATTTTCTCTTGAGAGCATAACATCATTAAATACATAAAGCAGCAATGATTTATTAACATTGTTTCTCTCAGGCAGACCAAATAGCATTCTACTTCTTTGTTGATTGGGATTTAGAATTTGAATACTCCAAAATGTGACTGTGTAGGCATGGAGCTTTACTTCAGCCCACTACTCCTGCCTATGATTTCTTTCCCCTTTTTTGGGATGCAGGCTTCTGATAGTTTATGCAACTTTGACTTGAAGTAATTCAAGGCCTCCTCTGCCTTTAGATCCACAGTCCAATCCACTTCCCTAACTAATTTCCTTAATTTTTTTTTAAAGTTAGCCCCTTTGAAATAAAAATACCTTAGACACAGATCTATTTTTGTTTATCCTTCCATTCAGTTGCCCTTCTCTAGGAACAGGCAGAATCCCAGTGAAGGTCACCTGAGCCTCGATTTCCTTAAGTATCTTCCCCAGCTTGCATAGTCTCCCTTCATATGTTCCAGCGAGAATCTAGCCATATCATTTGTTCCCACATGAAGGACAATCAGTGGATTCTTTCCCGCTCCCTCTAGGATCCTCTTCAGCTTCAGGTCCACATCCTGTATCTTAGCACCCGGCAGACAGTACACCCTTCTGTTCTCTGGATCAGCTCTGGTTACAGGCCTGTAAATTCTTCATTAAGGAATCCCCAGTCACATAGATCTTCCTTTTCCTGGTGATGGTGTGATTATTTGGTCTATCCCCTGTTCCCTCTGGCTGCAAGTCCTCTCGATTCCTATTCTCCCTTGTAACCCTCTTCAACCCATCCTGTATCCTCCTGAGTCTCATCTTAAGTGTTATCATTCTAACTCTTGGTACTCCTAGAAGCAGCATCTTTAAGTGACATTTGCTAAATATTGGCAAGAGCAAATTTTGAACTAGCACTTGCAATCGACCAGTTCTACTTACTATCTATTAAATACATTGCAGTAATGCATATTGCTGATATTTATGCAAAATTTGATTGACAGATATTTTGTAGTATCTAGTCAGGCTCTACAGCTGTTCAAATACTGTCAGTTTCCTTAGGGTATAGGGGTTTGTTTTTTTTTAGTATTTGACCAGCACTAATTGCAGGTATTTTCACTGAAAACTTGATTTAAAAGTTATACAGTCAAGGGACAAAAATGTGTTTATATAAGCTCTATGCCCAGTAAAATAGTCTTGAATTTTGACTTCTCACAAATCACCAGGAGTCAAACTATTTGATAATAAATGCATTTAAAATGACTATTTAATAAACAAGATTGTCACTAGGAAAGAAGAGTTAAACTTCATTCTATTCAGTTCTTGTTATGAGAGATCCATCTAACATGAGATTTTCTAAAACACTCAGCGCTAGCTCTGTCCCATTGAAGTCAATGGGAGTTTTGCCACTGACTTCAGTGGGAAGTGATTTTTCAGGCTAATGTAAAATGCTCCTATCTTAATTCAGCATTTTTATGGTTCAGGGATAGTTCTCTTTTTCCACTTAAAAGGGAAAAAATGGACTTCTCCGAGACAAGTCGAGAAAATAGATTTAAGAAAAAAGTCATCTTAAACACTTACATATCCACCTGACTTCTTTTTTTAAAGGCATAATTCACTTAATAAATAGAATTCCCCTTTAAACTCAGATTGTTTATTTCCTAGTCCATATTTCCTATATATGCAGATGTCTTCTTTCATTCTGTAAACAAGGAAAGGAGAATCAACAAAAGGATATTGGGGAAACAAACAAAAAAAAACACAACAAAACAAAAACTAGTAAAGTTCATTTAAAAACTCTCAAAGCTCAAAAGCTCTCTGGAGACTTTGGAGCAGCAAGGACTCTAACTGTTACTTCAAAAAAAAGTTTTGCTTTTAAAGAAGATGGCATGGTTTGAGTCCTATATGTTATGTGGATTGATTTTATATCTATATCTTATATACTAAGTAATGGAGTTATTAGAGAGCTTCTCTTCAGGGCTGAGTGCTATTTAATTTTTTGTAATGGAAAGTATATTTGTGTGTTTTGAAGGAAAACATTCATCATTTCTACCTACATATACACAACATGAGGTCTGTGAACTTAATATACAGAAATACTCTCAAACAGGTGGTGTTTTTTTGTGTCTACAAGTATAATTGACCTGAACATTTAGTGAAAGGCTCAACAAGATGCTTTGTGCTCATTTAATAAAAGGAAATGTGAATTTCTCGGAACATGGAGATGTTTGGAGGCCATGGGTGAAATAGGTATTAGTTCTTAATTGTGACCTACTCTTGAGATTAGCCAGATCTACTTTCTTCTTTTTCATCATCTTTGGGAGTACTCCTCTCTTTCAGGAAAAGGAACTATAAGAATGACTGAAAATTGCACACTTGTGATTGTCTGACAGATTTGAGCTAATTGGCGGAACAGTGGCAATAGCAAGATTAGAAAAGAGGGAAGAAAGATTAGAAGGGTGCCAATTGGGATTTTTTTTTTTTGAAATTCACTATCTCACAGTAAATGGAGGATAGAAGTGTAAAGCCATGCTCTCTTCCTATGCTGACTGTGGGAGCTGTAAGATATTGTCACAGTTTACAGTACTTTGAGAGGTAGTGTAAAATTATACTTGGGTTAGTTTCATTAACCCAATAGTTCTCAGTAAGTCATTAAGAATTATGTGTATAACATACAGCTATGTTTTGTAAGTGGACATAATTGCGTTAATTAGATCTATTAAGAATGCTAACATGAGATATCATTAACTAATAGCACCAGTCAGGATAATTATGACTAATTATGGTTATTAGACTAATGGCCTTAATCCTCAAGCACAATGTAAGTGTTACAGAAGGTTAAGAAGCATATGACAAATTGATAATCAAAAAGATAATATGCATTTGCATTTTTTTCTGCAGCCATTGGTAGCTAACACAGCAAGAAGAAACTAGACTGCTCCTGTAGCACCCCAGCGAGAGGAAGAAGGCTTAAATTTTCACAAGTGTCTAGCGATTTTGCGTGGTCAACTTGAGACACCTCAAAGGGGCCTGATTTTTGAATGGTGGGTGCTGATGTTCAGATGTATAAAGAAATGTACATGTACATACATAAAGATTCAGATTTGGAGATTTTCAAAAATGCATAAGCTTTAACTCCTATAAATTTCAGTTAACGGGAGTTAGGCACATAGGTACTTTTGAAAATCCCATTAAGCATCTAGCTTCATCACTAGATATCTAAATATCTTTACAGTTTAGCCCTCAGTGCTTCTGGAAATTCAGATCCCTCTGAAAAGTCTCAGATTAGGTACATATAAATGAAGGCCCTCAAAATCTCTAGTTCCTATGTGAATACCAAAGGAAGAATAAATTAATAGGTGGGCACTAGAGAATTTTATCAGTGGTAAATTTTTTCACAAAGGAGAATTGCATATATACTATATAGCAGGACAGGACCCTGTTTTTTTGTTTTTGTTTTTTTTTTAAAGGGAGAAATCCAATCCCTACATCAAAACACTAGGTATACGAGTATGCATGATGAATATTAGGGAGAAATTGTGTTAGAGCAGTCAGATACCAACCCAGCTGATGATCTAAAAAAATATTTACTAGAAGATAAAAGAGCTCTGGCTATGCAAAGGAAAGTTCTGCATCCAGGAAAATGTATTAGGCCACTAGAGTTCTGAGCTGCAAAAGTCCACAAAATCTCACTGGAGCAAGAATACTGTGTGTCTAGATTCTGAGCTGGTTAATAAAAATCACATGACAATTTTTTGACAAAAATGAGACAAACTTTCCACAAAAATCTTGGCAAAAAAAAAATCATCCAATTTTCACTACCGAGCTAGAAAGCATAGAAGTATAATTTCATCTGAACTAAAACATTAAATTGTTGTTTAATAAATGAAACACATTTCTGGCTGGATTGTACTGGGCACTTTTATGAGTTCAGGGTAGAAAGGAGTCAGACGATCTTAGCATGAAATCTGGAAGTTGTGTATCTGAGGCATAATGTTTCCCACATCCCCTGGCCAGGGAACATAGCTGTTGTGCCAGAGGGTGTAGTAAGAGATCCTCATTGGCCAATCAGCGATGCTGAAAATTAAGGGGGAGATAAGTCCCTCTTCCTCCTCCTCCTGTGTTGAGAGTGGCTAGAGTTTCTAGTAGCGCTAGATTTGTGCCATACTTGACAGAAGGCCTGTGATTGCTCAGTCTCTCTGCAGCTGCACAAGGAAGCAGATGGATTCTTAAACACACAAAACTGTGGTATCTGAGCACCATCTAGAAACAAAATTAGGCCTGCCACATCAATAGGATAAATAATCCAGTGGTTACAGAAATTGTTTGGACTGAGGGAGACATTGGTCCACTCTTGTTCTTCCACAAACATCCTGTGTGACCTAAGCAAGTCACTTAGTGTCTCTGTGCCTCAGTTACCCATCTGTAAAATAGGGATAACAGTGCTTCCTTAGCTCACATGGATGTTGTGAGGATAAATACATTAATTGTGAGGTGCTCAGATACTATATTGGTGGATGCCATGTAAGTCTCAGATAGCATGGCCTGTTTACTCACTGTTTTTTGAGGACCTGAAAAAATTGCCAGTAATTGATAAAATTAATATGTACAGTAAGTGAGAAGTAGGTGGCTAATACGCTTTTTGAACAAATCACAGGGACACTTCAGAGCTCATATGAAAATGGGTTTAAGTAAGTGTCCACTGAAAGCTAGAAGATCTATAATGTGTTTTACTGTTTTGGAACTGAATGTAATACTTCAGGAGAGAGTTTTCATTGCCTATGACTTATAAATGGGTTGATCTACTTTTACTAATAACACTAGAATAAAATATTTTAGGAATTATTTGATTCAAAGAATCAGATTCATATAATAACTAGGGTTGTTGATTTATCACAGTTATCTCATGCAATTAACTAAAAATGAATTTTGATTAAAATATGAATCATGATTAATTGCAGTTTTAATTGCACTGTTAAACAAACTGAAATGTATTATAATATAATAAATTCCAACATATTTTTGGTGTTTTTCTACTTTTTCCAAATATATTGATTTCAATTACAACACAGTGTACAAAGTTGACAGTGCTCAATTTATATTATTGTTTTTTATTATAAATATCTGTAGTGTAAAAATGGAAAACAAAAGAAATAGTATTTTTCAGTGCACCTCATACAAGTACTGTAATGCAATCTCTTTATTGTGAAGTGCAATTTACAAATGTAGATTTTTTTTTGTTACATAACTGCACTCAAAATCAAAACAATGTAAAACTTTAGACCCTACAAGTCCCCTGAGTCCTACTTATTGTTCAGCTAAGTGCTAAGACAAACAAGTTTGTTTTTATTTATGGGAGATATTGCTGTCAGCTTTTTATTTACAGTGTCACCGGAAAGTGAGAACAAACACTCACAGGTCATTTTTGTAGCCAACATTGTAAGGTATTTACATGCCAGTTATGCTCAAGTTTTATATGCCCCTTCATCATGCTTCAGCCATCATTCCAGAGGATATGCTTCCAAGCTGATGATGCTTATTAAAGAAATGCATTAATTAAATTTGTGACTGAACTTCTTGGAGGAGAATTGTATGCCTTTTACTCTGTTTTACCAGCATTCTGCCATGTATTTCATGTTATAGCAGTCCCAGCTGATTACCTAGCAGATGCCGTTCATTTTAAAAACACTTTCACTACAGATCTGACAAAACAAAAAGAAGGTATCAATATGAGATTTCTAAAGATAGCTACAGAACTCAGCCCAAGATTTAAGAATCTGAAGAGCCTTACTAAATCTGAGAGCGACTAGGTGTAGAACATGCTTCTAGAAGTCTTAAAAGAGCAATACTCTGATGCAGAAACTACAGAACCTGAATCACCAAAAAAGAAAATCAACCTTCTGCTGGTGACATCTGACTCAGATGATGAAAATGAACTTGCTTCAGTCTGTACAGGTTTGGATAGTTATCAAGCAGAACCCGTTATGAGCCTGGACACAGATTCTATGCAATGGCAGTTGATCCATGAAGGGACATATGAATCTTTAGTGCATCTGGCATATAAATATCTTGCGACACCAGCTACAACAGTGCCATGTAAATGCCTGTTCTCACTTTCAGGTGAGAGAAGCATTATCTCCTGCAAATGTAAACAATTTTTTTGTCTGAGTGATTGGCTGAACAAGAAGTAGGGCTGAGTGGACTTGTAGACTCTAAAGTTTTACATTTTTTTATTTTTGAAAGCAGTTATTTTTGCACACAATTCTACATTTGTAAATGAACTTTCATGATAAAAAGATTGCACTACGGTACTTGTATTCGGTGAATTGAAAAATACTTTTGTTTTTTACAGTGCAAATATTTGTAATAAAAATAAACTGAGCACGGTACACTTTTATTCTGTGTTGTATTTGAAATCAATATATTTGAAAATGTAGAAAATATACAAAAATATTTAAATAATTGACATTTTATTATTTTTTGTACAATTAATTGCAATACTTTCTTTTAATTGCTTGACAGTGCTAAAAATAATCAATTTCACCAGTTCTTGAGGTTGACTCTGGAAAATCTTTATTGATCTCTCTGTATACAATTGATTCAATAAACTTGGTTTTCTCTCATTTAACAAAATATGGTATCTGGATTTTTTACTTTGTTGTTTTCTAAATATGGTATCTGGATTTTTTACTTTGTTGTTTTCTAAATATATTTCCTGTAATTATCCAGGCTTTACTTTTTTCAACAGATTCTGAGATAATACTCTTGTATCCTTAAGTTCTCATATCCTATGTCCAGGGTAATGCCAAGCTTACAGTAGTATGTGCTTCTCATATTTGAATAGTGTTGGCATAATGATACATAGCTACCAAATGCAGTGGATAAAGACGTACAACTGAATTATATGAGTTATTAATCAAAAGGCTCCTATGCACTCTTTCTTCCATGGCCAGTCTCCTTTGAGATACAATTATTACTAAATAAAGGTCTGGATTTCCACAAACTTCCATGTAAGGCAGTAGTAGGACTGGATGTCTGCTTTGGTTAGATGGCACACAGACATAAGAACATGGGACTTCCATAATGAATCACACTAATCATCTATCTAACATGATATTCTCTCTGGGATAGTGGACAGTACCTGATGAGACACTTCAGTGGAGGGTATAAGACCCTCATAATAGAAGGAACATTTCTCTCTAACTCTAGACCTTCAGTACATGGCTTATGTTATAAAACATGAAAACTGATAACCAATGTATGTTTGTAACTTTACTAGGGTAACTATGGATAATCTTACTAATCATAGGTATTTCTAATTCTTTTATGCATCCTGAAGTTTTTTGTTTTGACAATATTTTGTGGTTGCTACAAGTTAATTATGTGTTGTGTAAAAACTACAGTAAAAGGACTGTGATGGAACAGAGAAATCTGCTATCAGCAGAAAAGGGGTTAAAAAGATCCTATGGCACAGCTAGCTCTGCCCTGCAGTAGCTTCAGCCAGTGCCAGGCCTGGAGGGTGAAGAAAATGAGCAAACCTGGGTCAGTTCAGAGATGAATGGTGAAAAGGCAAGAGGTATTGCTGCCTCTCTCTGAGCTTGTCTTCACCATCCGCCAGACTGGCGGTTACTGATTGGTCTTTCAGGGATCAATTTATCACATCTCATCTAGACATGATAAACTGATCCCCAAAGGTGCTCCCCATCAACTCCAGTACTCCAGCTCACTGAGAGGAGTAAGTGGAGTCAATGAGGGTGCCTGCTACCACTGTGAGGACGCCAGGTAAGTCGACCTAAGATGTGCCGACTTCAGCTATGCTATTCACATAGCTGAAGTTGCATATCTTAGGTTGACCCCCACTCCCTGCTAGTGTAGACTTGGCCCATGTGTGGGGCGCATCGTGAGAATCCTGACAGCCACTGGGTGAGAAGCATGGTGTCCCTGATTGAAGCCTGGTCTACATCTAGCATCTTAGATTAACTTACCTGGTATCCTCATGGTGGTGGCGGGCTCTCCCTTCGACTCCGCTTGCACCTCTTTGTGAGCTGGAGTTCCGGATTCGATGTTGAGTGCCTTTGGGGATCGATTTCTTGCGTCTAAACTAGATGTGATAAATTGATCCCCAACAGATCAATCAGTACCCACCTTAGTGGACTTAGACACTCTCCCAGGAGGACCCTGGCAGAGCTGCTTCTCACAAGTCCCTTGGCTTGGATCCTGTGAAGTCAGAGGGCCTGGGTCCCCCTACCGTATCTCCTTAAGAGTTGAGACCCAGATGTGGGTATAAGCCAGAAGATTCCTGGCCTACACTCAAGAGCCAGTCAGAGAAGTAAGGAGATGGAAGTCATGTGCACTAGTTCCAGAGTGTTACGAAATGCCAGCACTCAAAGTGTTAGGAAATGCCAGAATTAATGTTGATGGTGCATTTTCTTACATTTACATTATGATACAGTCTTTAGTTACAATATCACATTGTACAATATCACATACTTCCCTTCTTCCTTGCACTCCTGCCTCATTATTCAGTGCATGGTGTTGTATTTATTTAGATGGCATATGTGGGCCTAAAGAGTCAGAGATGTTAAGATAGTCAAGTGACTGTCCAACATTAAAAAGTTTTTAAACAAAGTTTGGGATTTGGTATACCGAGATCTAAGTCTGCTTAGTACCAGGACAAATACACCATTGACAATCCTTTTAACCTTTGTTAATGACACAGAAAATATTGAAAAGCAATTCAAGTATGAGGCTTTCATTTTAACATCTCTTGTTCCTTTTCCCTTCAGCAGGAGGGAGTTTTTTGAAGGGAAAACAAAATTGGCAGTCTTTTAGATGATGTAATGGTAACTGCTCTCTTTTTGGGGAGAAAGAAAATACATTAGTTGAGATGGGGTGAGACAAAGTTTCACAACCCAGGTGGTATTTTGCATTTAGCAGGAAGCACTGATGTCATCTGGCTCCCTCTCTCAGGCCAGTCTGGTCAGGACATCTCTCAAGATTTGGATGGAGGAAGTCTGGGGTTCCAGGAAGTGGTGGAAGTTGCAGCCATGTTGGCATAGGTAGCTCTAGGGGGCAACTTTTCTTCCAAAGTCTTTATAAGACTACAAAAGGGAGGGATGTGCAGAATAGTCCCTCCCTCATTATTTTGTCCATCAATTAGGCTTAATAAACAACACACCAATTTTGGTTCACTCATTTCTGATCTCACACTTCTCTTGTTTACTGGCACGATCTTAGCATGGTCCTTGAGTTAAATCGGTAGGCACAAATGCTGGCTTCCTCCACTCCACCCCTGCCGCCATCTGCCCCCTCCTCTAAGTCCGCATCATCACCCACTTCTTCCTGCCCCATTCCACCCCATCTCTTGAGCATGCCTTGACCATGCTCCTCCTCTTCCATCCAGTGCCTCCTGCACACTGCGGAACAGTTGATCATGGCAGGCAAGAGACGCTAGGAGGGACTGGGAGAAGTTGATCACAGAGTGTCAGGAGAAGCAGAACAAGCTTAGCGCCCTCAATGACCATTGGGCTTGGTACGCCTTCATTCAGTCCCATAGCCAGCTTCTTTGGGATCATGCCTTCCACTTCTTCTACACCCTGGAGAAAAGAGAGCTCTGGCAGTAGAAGGAAGAAAGGTAAAAGATAATTGGAAAAAATGTTTGCAGTTAGAAAAAAGATGGGAAGCCATTTTGCTTACTATGCTGTACAGCCCCCACTGCGTGAATAATATACAATGTAAAACATTGAGACAAACATCAAGACTTTGAAAAATCTGTAGAAAGTGGAAATTAGTCATCTTGAAAAATTGCTAAACAATGAGCAGCAAATGTTGTGTTCCTTGTTTACTTGAGCAGATGCTGTGATACTTGCATCATACAAAATATCTTGGATGCGTTCCAAACACAGGAAACCATTTAGTGATGGAGAGCTAGTAAAAAAAATGCTTTTTAGAATCCACAGAGTAGAATCATAGAATGTCAGGATTGGAAGGGACCTCAGGAGGTCATCTAGTCCAACTCCCTGCTCAAAGCAGGACCAGTCCCCAACTAAATCATCCCAGCCAGGGCTTTGTCAAGCCTGACTTTAAAAACCTCTAAGGAAGGAGATTCCACCACTTCCCTATGTAACCCATTCCAGTGCTTCACCACCCTCCTAGTGAACGTTTTTTTTTCCTAATATCCAACATAAACCTCCCCCACTGCAACTTGAGACCATTACTTCTTGTTCTGTCATCTGGTACCACTGAGAACAGGCTAGATCAGGGGTCTTCAAACTGTGGCCTGGGGGTTGGATCGGGCCCGGGGGTTGGATCGGGCCCACAGCATCGATTTGTCTGGTCCCCCCAGCTGAGCAGACACATGGAGAAGCCACGGCTGCCCCTCCACGCGAGCTGCTGCCGGCAGCCCCATGTACGGAGGGGTGAGTGCCCTGGATATGTGGCTGGAGGAGCAAAGTGGGGGCTCACAGCAGCAGATGGAGGAGCAAAGGTGGGGGGTGGCAGAGGCCGGAGGAGCAAAGCAGGGGGGCATGGCAGTGGCCCATGAAGCCCCTTAAAAAATCTAATATGGCACTCATCTCAAAGTATGGAGACCCCTGGTCTAGATCCATTCTCGTTGGAACCCTCTTTCATGTAGTTGAAAGCAGCTATCAAATCTCCCCTCTTTCTTCTCTTCCGTGGATTAAACAATCCCAGTTCCCCCAGGATCTCCTCGTAATTTAGGTGCTCCAGCGCCCTAATCATTTTTGCTGCCCTCCGCTGGACTCTTTCCAATTTATCCACATTCTTCTTACAGATGAGACCTCACCAATGCTGAATAGAGGGAAATGATCACATCCCTTGATCTGTTGGAAATGCCTCTACTTACACAACCCAAAATGTGTTAGCCTTCTTGGCAACAAGGGCACACTGACTCATATCCAGCTTCTCATCCACTGTAGCCCTAGGTCCTTTTCTGCAGAACTGCTGCCTAGCATTCGGTCCCTAGTCTGTAGCAGTGCATGGGATTCTTCTGTCCTAAGTGCAGGACTCTGCACTTGTCCTTGTTGAACCTCATTAGATTTTTTTTTGCCCAATCCTCTAATTTGTCTAGATCCCTCTGTATCCTATCCCTACCCTCCAGCCTATCTACCACTCCTCCCAGTTTAGTGTCATTTGCAACTTGCTGAGGGTGCAGTCCACACCATCTTCCAGATCATTAATGAAGATATTGAACAAAACTGGCCCCAGGACCAACCCTTGGGGCACTCCATTTGATACCAGCTGCCAACTAGACATGGAGCCATTTATCACCACCTGTTGAGCCCGACGATCTATCCATCTTATAGTCCATTCATCCAGCCCATACTTCTTTAACTTGCTGGCAAGAATACTGTGAAAGACCATATCAAAAGCTTTGCTAAAGTCAAGGAATAACATGTCCACTGCTTTCCCTTCATCCACAGAGCCAGTTATCTCATCATAAAGTCTCTTTTTAATGATTTGAAAAACAAAAACAAAAAAATTGCAGATAAGCAATGGCACAGTATGTCGACAGATCTCAGATCATTTGGAAAAAGTGGCTATCCAATTTAAATCAAAGATCACCAATGCTTGCAATTTTAAGTTTAGCAGTTGATGAACCAACAGACATAGGAAACCTAGCACATGTTGCATTTGGATTCAGTTCATTGATATTGTGAACTTTGAAATTACAGAAGACTTGCTTGCACTTTCAGTCATTACATGATCATATTCATGGGGAGATATGTACTGCAAAGCTTGCAATGAAATGAATGTTCTACTAAATTCAATTGTTTTTGTTATTACAGCTGGAGTCAAGGTTTCACTGATAAACACTGGGGACTAGTTGCTGAAACAACAAAGGATCAGGCAAATTTGATGCATTTCACTGTATTGTGCATCAACAGGCTCTATGCAGCAAGTTAGGAGAACGACTCATGAAGGGAATAATGTACACAGTTGTTAAAGTAATAAACTGCATTCATGCCATATACTTACTACATCACCATTTTCTTTCTTTGCTGCAAGTAATTGAGTCTTCATATGGCAATATACTGTTACACACAGAAGTAAGATGGGTAAGTCGATATAAGGTTCTTTAAAGATTTGCTGCATTACTTCTTGAAATTGTGTGGTTTCTTTCTGAAATCAAAGAGGAAGATAAATATCCCAAATTAAAAAATGGCCATTGGAAGAAAGAGTTGGCATTCTTTGCCGATCTCACTGAGCATCTAAACAAGCTGAATGTACAATTACAGTGTGAAGAAAAACCAACTGATGAGTTAATGTGCGCTCTTGCCAGTTTTAAGATCAAGCTTGAAATGTACATTGCTCAAATTAAAGGAGACTTCACACATTTCCCAATGTTAAACAAAGCATGTGAGGGTGCTCTGGAAAATGACAAAGGAGAAATATTTGTTGTTTTGGTACAGAAGCTATCAGAAAAGTTTTAATCACATTTTGGAGATTTCATGAGAGTCTGCTGCTGCTTTTCTATGGGATCTTTACATCTTCCCTATTTTAAAATGTAAAGATCTTGCTGCAACATTTAATATTCCCAGGCAGGGACTGGAAGAAGAGCTGTCAGATTTGCAGGGACAGTAAGCAATTTACGCAGCACAACATACAACTTCTATTCAGGAATTATGGAAATGTGTTGTTGGACAAAATATGTGGTTTTTACTGCCAAAGGAGTTTGGACCAGCTGACATTTGTGAATATAAATTCTCAGCCGTGTGCTGGTCTTGATATCATGCACGCTTGACTGATGCAAACCTACATGCCTAGGTGTGATGGTCTGTCACCCATCTTCAACCTGACTGTGAAGCAATCACTGCTTTGAGCAAAGGAAGTTACCAGACCTCCCACTAATGTAAGTTTGGGACCAAATTAATTAACAGTTATCGTTTTGACTCATTTTCTTAATTTAAAGTGCTCTTTGTAGACATTTGCCAATGTTGAAATGAAAGGTACTATATTAGTTTGAATTGCATTGCTGTAAGATAACAAATACTATTTTTTTAAAAATTTTTTTTTAGATGGACAGGTAGTATATATATTGTGTAGATGCATATGTAGCCCACAGTGGGAAATAGATTGAGAACCACTTTCTGGCCCAAGAATCTGTCTCCTTATATTAAATAACACTGAGCCTTTGGGACACCCATTATTAATTTCCTTCCATGTTAAAACTGCTGTTGTTATTCTTTGTTTCCTATATCTTAACTAATTTCCAATCCATAATAGAACTTGACTTACATGCAGCAACTATTTAGCTTCCTTAATTGCCTCATCTAAGAGACTTCATGGAAGGCATTTGTGAATATCTGATATATTGTATTTGCCAGTTTATGCACTTGGTTTCTGAATGTCTTTAAGAGTTTTATTATGTTGGAGAGGCACAATTTCCCTTCACAGATCCATGCTGATTTAACACTATATTATGCTCAACCATTGAGGGTTGTTTTTTTTTTTTCTAATTTACCTTGTAATAACCTTCACAGGCTCACCTTTTGTAAAGAGAACCACAATACTGGCTACTGTCCAGTCCTACAATATAGATTTAATGATAAATTAACTATTTTTATTAACAGCTCAGTTACTTCATTTATCCCATTCTTATCTTCCAGTACTGGGGAGGTATTACAATTTAAATTATCACTTTGTTCTGACACGTCCTCTTTTGTCATGCCAGTCTCTGACAGGGTAATCATTATTCCCTGCAAAGAATTGCTTTAAGGGAGGGAATCTATCTCCTGATCATCCTGTGTGGTGAACAGTCATGGAAAGAAGACATTTGCCTTCTTTCCAATTTCATACCTTCCCTTTTGTGGATATTTCTCTTACTTCCTGGCAATCTAGTGTAATACAGACTCACTAACTAGAGATGGACAGGAAATCAAATCTCAGTTCTGTGTAAATATAATTTTTCAGAACTTTTTCCATCATGAGTTGGGATAAAATGCCACAACCTCAAATATTAAAAACTCTGAAATTTGATATTTCTGGAACAAAATATGCTCCCTGCTATCCCAGCTAGATGTTCTGGCAGGCTGCAGCAGAGACAGGGATTCTGGAAGCCTTGGTTCCCCAGCAGCCTGTCAGGCAGTGTGGCAGGGCAGGGGCAAAAACCCCTGAAATGCCCTGCCTCTGCAGTTCGAACCCTGCTTCCTGGCAAGAGGGTCAGGGGCAGAAGGTGGTAGTGGCTGGCCCTAATGAGCCTAAGCTCGTAGGCTTAGCAGGGGGCTGATTGACTACAGCTGGGACAGGAAGCTGACCTGGCTACAAAAGCCCTCACTCATGGGCAGTTAAGGAGAAGGCCAGGCAGGGAAGAGGAGGCAGTAGCTCTGTCTCCTGGCTACGTGCAAGGTGCCTCGAGGGCCTGGAGGCCTGGGAACTAAGGCAGTGAGGTAATTGTCTGGGGATTGGGGGAGCACTGTATAGAGCACTGGTTGTTTCACTGAAGCCACAAGAAGCACACTGTAAATAAAGGACACTTGGGAGAGCACTAAAAACAGTGTCAAGACCCTTATTGTGTGCGGAAAGAACACAGAGTGGCTTGGACCCTGTGACAGGCAGGTATAGAGGAGTCAGTCTGGGTAGGTTATCAGCAAAATGAGGTTGGATCAAAAGCTAAAATAGGAACAGAACAAGTTAAAATTTACTTATAAAAATTAGATATTTTCAAGTCACCAGGGCCTGATGAAATACATCCTAGAAAACTCAAGGAGCTGACAGAGGAGATATCTGAGCCATTAGTGATTTATCTTTGAAAAGTTATGGAAGACAAGAGAGATTCCAGAAGACTGGAACATTGCAAATATTGTGCCAATATATAAAAAGGGAAATAAGGACAACACAGGGAACTACAGACCAGTCATTTTAACTTCTGTACCTGGAAAGATAATGGAGCAACTAATCGACGAATCAATTTGCAAACATCTAGGAGATGATAATAAGGTGCTAAGTAACACTCAATATGGATTTGTCAAGAACAAATCATGTCAAACCAACCTGACAGCTTTCTTTGACAAGTTACAAACCTTGGGAATGGAGCGGGGGAGCAGCAGAGGTGCTATATCTTGACTTGTGATGTGTTATTGAGAGCAAGCGGCAAGTTGGTCAACAGTGCAGAATCCATTTCTGCAGACCAAAGAGGCAGAGCAGAGCATGCAGTACACAAACTGTTGAAAAATGGCACCAAATGCAGACAGAATCACAGGGCTTGCTGGAAAATGAGGCAATGTATCACAGGGCATTGGGACAGGACCCAGGATGCCCTGCAACACACTCTGCCTCCCTCAACTCTGAGGCAGAAGAGGAAGTGATGCTCTGTGGAATAGCTGCCCAGAGTGCACCGCTGCAAATGCCGCAAGTGTGAACATGCTATTGCGCAGGCAGCTGACTGTGAACACAGAACATTGGTTTCCCCTCAGTGTTCTGAGAGGCACTGGAACTCTGCCAGTGTAAACAGATCCTCAGATTCGTTCAGGTGTCTTCATTTTGTTGTCTTTTGCATTGAAACTGTTAGATGATTAGATGATTAAATGATTCAATACTTAAGCAATTTATTAGCTAAATATTCTTTTCTATGTTTGCTCATGAGAGAGATCATTAATTGCACCAACACCTTTTACCTGTTACTTACGTTTACATGAGAGAAGATAAGGCGAACTCCTGGATTGTCAAATGCTATTCTCAAAGAATTACCTTCCTTTAATCAATGGCATTCATGTCATCTCGGAGAGAATCTGGGATTAAGTTCACTAATTAAAATATCTTTATTCTTTAACTACTTTTTCAAAACTTTTCTTATTGTCTTTAAGATAACTTTTAAGACATGTTTGCTTATACATTTATCAATTTTGAATGTATGATATAGTTGTGCTGCTGCATCTATTAGCAGAGAGAGCAACAAAAGCTGGAATCACTACTTGTTAAATTTCATTGTTATTCATTCAAAATCTTTTGGGTAAACTTTCAAAGCAGTGTGGAGGAGTTCTGCACACAAACTCCATTATTTATTATTGATCTACTGAATCTTAAAGAGGATTTGGGTGTTCAACAACAGACCATCTCTGAAAGGTTTCAACTAAATCGTTGTTTGATAAGTCACCTATCGGTTGCTCTAGTAACAAGAATGATACTTTCAATTTTTGTAAATCCTGTACTTTGCAATTTACATGGTAGCTTACAATTATAAAAATGCTCTCTAACATGGGAGGTGGCAGTTTGTACCACTGTGGATAAATACTTAAATAGAGAGTGGGCCAGCGAGAGAATGACTCTATAGCCTGATGCTTGAGGCACTCACCTGAGAGATGGGAGACCTGGGTTCCCATCTCCGGTCACTCTTTCTTTATTTACCCACAGTGCAACAGCTTCAACAGGGAATTCCACAGGAGAGGATGAGGGAATGCTCCACATAATATCACATAATGCTCTAACCACTAAGCTCTCCTGAGAGGTAGGATTTGAACAGGTGTCTCCTTTCTCCCCTTCAGGCAGAGGAGAGGAATTAAATCTGGGTCTGTCACATCCCAAATGAGTGCTCTAATCACTGGAGTAAAAGTTATAAGATGGAAGACACCTCCTCATCTTTTGGCCATTTTGTGTGGAGAGAGACAGGTTCCTAAATTATTGAACAAGAAACTGTTCAGATACTAAGTCAACTGACTCCAGGGTACTGGTTTCTGTTTGTGGATCATTAAGCAGAAATTGCCGTTCCCTGCAGCTTGGATTTACATGCCCATCTCCATGAGAGGGGCGGGGCTTAGCACACACAGTCCTTTTGGTATCTCCCATGGGCTTCCTGTTTAGTGTACTGGCTTTTGCAACACTTAAAACTTTGTGAGTCTAGGCCTATACTTGTAAATCCTCAAACTTGCAAATACTTTGGCATCTGTTTATTGTCATACACAAGAGTATCCTGTACGAGGGTTAGTAGGTCCTCCGGGCTGCTGGGGGTGGTGAAGACCTACTGCCTCGCTGAAAGCCCTCGGTCGCACCTTCCGGTCACAGG
>ML677326.1:51877126-51970457 GCA_007922305.1 Dermatemys mawii | reverse complement strand
CCTCAGGCGGGGGAGCGCCAGCAAGAGTCTGTAGCGCCCCTCAGGCAAAAAAGCACCAGCAAGGGTCTTTAGCGCGCCCCTCAGGAAGGGGGAGCGCCGGGAAGTGTCTGTAGAGTGCCCCACGGGTGGGAGAGCACCAGCAAGAGTCTGGAGTGTACCTCACAAGTGAGGGGGCACCAGCAGGAGTCAAGGTCATCGACTGCAGGCAGCTCTGGTTCCCCTTCAGCGTCCACCTCCGTCAGCCCAGGGTCACTGCTGGGCTCTGGCAGTCCCCCGGGGTATCCAGCCACTGGCAGCTCCGGTTCCTCCTTGGTGTCCACCTCGGGCCGGCACTGGTCACTGCTGGGCTCTGGCAGTCCCTCGGGATACTGCGCAGCAGGCAGGTCTGGAAATCCCAGTCCTTCCCATAGAGTAGGGTTCCCTGGTTCCAGGGCCTCCCCTGGCTCAGCAGCAGGGTGTGGAGGGAGCAGCCAGTGGTCTGTGTCTGTCTCCGTCCCTGGTGCTGCCCTGACTGAGCTAAGAGCCCCACCCTTTGTATTTCCTGTTCCACCTCTCCCCTTCCTGGGGGTGAAGCCAGCTTGGTCTGACCCCGCCCACTCAGGCTGAGAGAGTGATTCATTCCCCTCTGGCTCAGAGGGCGGCCACCCACGCCCTCAACATATCCCACCCCTCAAATCCAGTTCCCGACCTTCGGAACTGGCATCCTCACCTTCCCCTAAGCAGGATAGGAAGTCTGCACTGGCGTTGTCCCTTCCTGCCTGGTGGTGAATTGTGAAGGCATAGGGCTGCAGGGCTAAGTACCTCCTCATAAGCCTGGTGGTGTTGTCCTTCATCTTATTGAG
Source organism: Dermatemys mawii (assembly GCA_007922305.1). Taxonomy (NCBI): domain Eukaryota; kingdom Metazoa; phylum Chordata; order Testudines; family Dermatemydidae; genus Dermatemys; species Dermatemys mawii. Next base: position 51,969,615 of record ML677326.1, on the reverse strand, counting down.
CCACTTCAGGGGTGCATGGTCCGTAACCAGCCCCGAGGATATAGTAGCGTAGGGCGTCGACTGCCCACTTAACTGCTAGGGCCTCTTTCTCAATGACAGAGTAATTCCGTTCTCTGGAGAACAGCTTCTGACTGAGGTAGACAATTGGGTGTTCTGCCCCATCCACCTCCTGTGAGAGGACAGCCCCAAGCCCCACTCCGATGCATCAGTCTGGACAATGAAATCATGATGGAATTCAGGGCTGAAGAGTACTGCCTCACTCCATAGCTGCTCTTTGATGGTTCAGAAGGCCTTCTCACATTCAGCGGACTGGCGTACTCGGCGGGGGCTGTCTTTAGTCAGGAGCTCTATCAGAGGGGCAGTAATGGTTGCAAAGGGGGGTACAAACTGGTGATAATAGCCCACTAAGCCCAGGAATTGCCGCACCTGCCTCTTCATAGTCGGTGCCTGATATTCCTGGAGTGCTTGGATTTTCCCGATGAGGGGGCGTACCTGTCCCCGGCCCAAGGTGTACCCCAGGTACATGGTTTCCTCCCACCCAATTCGACATTTTTTTGGATTGGCTGTGAGCCCAGTGGCGCACAGGTCCCAGAGGACAGCTGCCACTTGGTTGAAATGTTCCTCCCAGTTGCTGCCATAGATAACCACGTCATCCAAGTAGGCCATGGCATACTTGGTGTGGGGCTACAAAATCTGATTCATCAAGTGCTGGAAGGTTGCTGGAGCCCCATGGAGGCCAAAAGGCATCCACGAGAAATGGTAGAACCCTGAAGGGGTGACAAACGCTGTCTTCTCCTTGGACCTGGGATCCAAGGAGATCTGCCAGTACCCCTTCGTGAGGTCCAGCGTGGTGATATAGCAGGCCTCTCCTAGCTGGTCAAGAAGCTTGTTGACGCGAAGCATCGGATAGGCGTCGAACTTGGAAACGGCATTCACTCTCCGAAAGTTAATGCAAAATCGCCAGCTTCCATCTGGCTTTGGGACCAGGACAACAGGACTCTGCCACTTGCTCCCAGATCACCTCCAGCTCCAACACGGCCTGGACTTCCTCTTCTACGGCCTCCCTCATTCGCTGCGGCAATGGCTGGATTGCCTCTCAAACCACCACCCCGGGCTCGGTCTGGATCACGTGGTAGGACAGAGGGATCCACCCAGGTTTTGTAATGAATGTCTGGGGGAAGGCCCTCACCAAGCAGAGAGCCTTTTCTCACTGTTCAGAGGTGAGCATTTCTGCTAACTGGGGCTCACCCCGGTCCAACTCCTTGGGAGGTTGTGGCCCTAGGTGCAGCTCGGGGAGGTACGGGCAATCAGAATATCCTCTTGCTCCCTCCAGGGTTTTAAGAGATTGACGTGATAGATTTGTTTCTCTTTACGGCGACCTGGTTGCCGGATTTCATATGTGACTGGTCCTACCTGGCAGAGGACCTCGTACGGGCCCTGCCAGCGGGCTAAGAGTTTCGATTCCTCAGAGGGGAGCAGTAGGAGTACTCGATCCCCAGGTGCAAACGATCGGGTCTGGGCACCCTGATTATAGTACTGCTCCTGGGCCCTTTGGGCTGTGTTTAAGTTCTCTCTTACGAGCTCACCTGCCCGTGCCAGCCGCCCCTGCAGCTGTAATACATAGTGTAGTAGACCCTGCGTTGTGGACGGGGTATGTTCCCAAGTTTCTTGAAAGAGGCCTAACACCCCGCGGGGATGCTGCCCATAAAGAAGCTTAAATGGAGAGAACTTTGTGGATGCCTGGGGAACTTCTCGAATGGCCAGTGGCAAAGTGGGGAGCAGCTGGTCCCACTGGCGGAGATCCTGATGAGGAAGCGCCACAGCATCCCCTTAAGGATTCAGTTAAAGCATTCTACCAACCCATCAGTCTGAGTGTGGTAGACCGAGGTCTGCAGTTTTTTGATCCCTAGTAGGGCACACACCTGGTGGAACAGTTTAGAGGTGAAGTTGGTCCCTTGATCAGTGAGCAGCTCCTGAGGAAGGCCCACCCGGGCGAAGACTTTGACAAGTTTGGCAGCGATGGTGCAAGCCGTAATGCTTCTTAAGAGGATGTCCTCAGGGAAGCAGGTGGCGTAGTTGATCAGGATAAGGATATACTGGTGGCCTGCCTTACTTTTTGGAAAGGGCCCTAACAGGTCCATCGCTACCCACTCGAATGGTACACCGACGACTGGTAAAGGGACAATGCTGGTGCGGCATGTTGGCAATCCGGACATGACATACAGTAATCCTTCACCTCACAGTGGACGCCAGGCCAGAAGAACCTGGCCAGGACCCTCTCTGTAGTTTTTTCGGACACTAGGTGGCCTGCCTCTGGGATGTCATGTGCAAGCTTCAGGACAGCCTGACGATGGATTCGAGGAACCACAAGTTGAGTCCGGACCTCTTTGGTTTGCGGATCTCGATCAGTGCGGTAGAGGCGATCGCAGTTTAGTTCAAACCTAGGCCAGTGGTTGGTGCGCTGGGCAGCCACCACCTCCCCATCTACCCAAGCCAGCTGCTCATAGTTAAAGCGGAGAGTAGGGTCTTCCCTTTGATCTCGGCTAAAGTAGGCAAGGGGGGGAGGCCCCACCAACTCCAGGCTGTCCCCTTCAAGTGTGGGAACTGGGGCAACCCCAGTGCTGGGCCCTGCTTCGGGGTCGGTCACTGCCTCAGGTGGAGCCCCCTCAAATGCCTCTTCTGGGGGTAGGGATCGCAGCACCTCAACGAAGTCCGGCCAGTCACGCCCCAGGACAACTGGGTAGGCAAGGGATGATGCCACAGCCACGTTCATTAGCTGGGTTGCTCCGTTCACCGTGATCACAACCTGCACCATGGGGTATGATTTCACATCTCCATGTATTCACTGAATCCGCACCTCCCCAGTGGTCCATTCAGTGTTTGGGAGGAGCGTCCGGCGAACAAGGGCTGTGCACAGCCAGAATCCACTAGACCCACAACATGGTTCCCAGCGACTTCCATGGGGGTTGTCAATTTGGCTGCCAAGGGAGGACGGGCCCACCGCTCCCCGGCATACACCTGGCCAAAATCACAATCCATCACCGTACAGTCCCTTTGTAGGTGACTCTGCTTGCCATACCGGAAGCAAGGTCCTACCTCTGGGCACCTGCGATGCAGGTACATTGATTGGGCCCTGGGGTTGGCTGGGATCTGGTGGCCGGGTCAGGCGTCCTGAGGCGATGCGTCGTGGGGGCTCTTGGTGCCAGGAAGAGTCAGTCCGGAGGCCGTCTGGTCGGCGGGTACAGGGTGATGCATTGGCGTCTCTCAAGCTTCTGTGGACCAGGGCCGGAGCTTGGCAGATGGGCAGCCAGTCCAATTGGGGCCTCTGCTTCTAGAAAATTCTCCATCAGGGTGACGGCGGCATTCAGGGTCTGTGGCTGGTGCTGCAACACCCACGCCCTCCCCTGGGTTGGGAGGATATGTATGAATTGTTTGAGGATAACTTGTTCAGTCACCGCGGCGGCGGTCTGATGCTCAGGCTGGAGCCATCGGCAACTGGCGTCCTTTAATTCTTGGACTATGGCCCATGGTTGGGTGCCCGGTGGGTATGCCTTTCCCTGAAACCATCACCGAAATGTCTCCGGGGTGATATCAAAGGCATCCAGCATCGCTGCCTTCACTCGAGCATAGATGCGGGCCTCATCATCCAGGAGTCCCTGATGCGCCTTCTGAGTGGGCCCCATCAGATGGGGACGAGGAGGGTCACCCATTGGTCAGGCGCCCAGCAGGCCACTGAGGCAACCCATTCAAAGATCACAAGATAGGCCTGTGGGTTGTCGTCCGGCCCCATCTTGGCTAGATGGATCAGGGGTGCAGAAGAGGTTGGGGCGGTTGCCCCCACTGCTTGAGCCCCCCCCCCCCCCCGAGGCTGGTTAGAGGGCTGCGAGTTGCTGGAAGCACTGGGTTTCTTGTTCACAGTGCTGAACCCCCAAGGTTTGAAGCATCTGCTGCTGTTAGGTGCTCAACTGCTGGACAAGCTGTTGCTACTGCTGTTGCTGGCTGTCAGCCAGGAATTTAATAAGTCTCTCCGTATCCATTTTTGGATTAGGGGAGTTTCAGCACAATAATCCCTTACTGCAGGGACAGGGATCTCCCTGCCTGCATTCTCCACCAATTGTACGATGGTCAGTAGGTCCTCCGAGCCGCTGGGGGCGAGCTACTGCCTCACTGAAAGCCCTTGGTCGCACCTTCTGGTCACGGGGGAATTAGCGTTGGGAGGAGCGCTGGCAAGTGTCCGTCACACGCTCCTCAGGTGGGGGAGTGCCGGCAAGCATCTATGGCGCACCCCTCGGGGGGGGGGAGGAACGCTGGCAAGCATCTATGGCGTGCCCCTCAGACGGGGGAGCGCCGGCAAGTGTCTATGGCACGCCCCTCAGGCAGGGGAGCGCCAGCAAGCCTCTATGAAGCGCCCCTCCAGCAGGGAGAGTGCCGGCAAGTGTCTATGGCGTGTGCAGCAGGCGGGGGAGCGCCGGGAAGTGTCTATGGCGTGCCCCTCAGGTGAGAGAATGCCGGCTATAGTCTGGGGTGTACCTCACAGGTGAGGGGGCACCAGCAGGAGTCAGGGTCGTCGGCCGCGGGCAGCTCCAGTTCCCCTTCAGCGTCCGCCTCCGTCAGCCCAGGGTCACTGCTGGGCTCTGGCAGTCCCCCGGGGTACTCGGCCACCGGCAGCTCTGGTTCCTCCTCGGTGTCTGCTTCAGGCCAGCACAGGTCACTGCTGGGCTCTGGCAGTCCCTCGGGGTACTCTGCGGGAGGCAGGTCTGGAAATCCCAGTCCTTCCCATAGAGTAGGGTTCCCTGGTTCCAGGGCCTCCCCTGGCTCAGCAGCAAGGTGTGGAGGGAGCAGCCAGCAGTCTGCGTCTGTCTCCCTCCCTGGTGCTGCCCTGACTGAGCTAAGAGCCCCACCCTTTGTACTTCCTGTCCCACCTCTCCCCTTCCTGAGGGTGAAGCCAGCTTGGTCTGACCCCGCCCACTCAGGCTGAGAGAGTGGTTCATTCCTCTCTGGCTTGGAGCGAGGCCACCCAGGCCCCCTACAATCCTCCTTGAAGTAAATGGATCAGTTGATTTGAATGGGACTACTCAAGTTTTTAAATTTAATCCCTATACCTCAGTGAGTTCTGGTTACTTCCCTATTAACTGTGGAAACAAAGTTATACCTGCAAAAAAAGTATAGATTGAGTCCATGTGTCCCATTATTTGTAAATGGCCAAATGAAGGTTGGAAGGCTCAAAATAAGACAGAGATACAACCATTAGCATTCCTTAGGCCTAACTTCCATTCTTTGTAAAATTATTGAATGAATATTAAGAGGAAAAAATCACTAAACATCTGGAGGATAACAAGATTATTAATATTAAACAACATGAGTTTAAAAATCTTTCTCCCCCACCCCCCAAAAAAACCCCAAATAAAACTGATTCTGGTTTTGATAGATTTTCAAATGTATTGGATACAGGGGATGGAGTGTATGTGCTATATTTGAAATTAGTAAAATATTTGACCCTGTGTTTCAGATTCTTATCTGAGCACATTTTTGACAACAGTAACATACAGTTTAAATTACATACATGTGAGATACAATACATTTACAGAGACGCTCAAGTCCTGAGTCTCAATCATTGTATTGCCTTGATAACATAAAAGGGCCTTAAAAGCAATAGACATGGTGCACTGAGAACACCTCTTGTGTTGGGGGCCCATTTCCTTGAAACCACTTTTCTTCTTTAAAAAAAATAAATTGAATCAAGTCTATTTTGCAAAACAACACAAGCTATAAAATCTAAATGTAAACAGGAAAAGTCTTTTCTCTTGTTCTTTGTCCTATAAGTTGTATTTTCTTCACATTACTTGCACAACCACCCTCCTTTTTCCACTCTTCCCATTCAGGGTGTCTGAATGATGCTGAATATAAAGATTCTTCAGTGACCAGAGAGAGACAAGTTTATCCTTTGATTCCACCACTTCCTGTCATTGGTTCACTGTAAAACCACTCATGTCATTGGAGGAAAAACATATTTCCAGTGAAAGCTTCCTTTGTTTATGACAAAAACTTGGTAAATTGTTCAAGAAGGAAAATAAACCCAGTAGATCTTTATTCACCGTTGTCTTGCACCTTCTATAGTTATTTATACTTATACTAAGTGAGTGCTAAATAGTTGATAAATTCTCCTTTTCTTATTTGGTAATGTTGTACTGTATACTCACTTAGCATGAGTGCAAAGCAGTGGAGAATGAGGATCAATAAATTTACTGCAGCAACATGATCAACTTAGGGCATTATATACCAATAATGGTTTAATAACAGTAGTATTAACATAGATTTGAATGACTAATTGAAATTAGACATTGTTTAATATAATCAATTAATTTAGGACAAGATTCAGAAAGCCTTACTCATGCAAAGAGTCCTTTGAATCAATGGCCTGCTATGTCTCTACATATGCCTTGTTTTAATTTGCCTATATTCATACTTTAAGACTGAAATACTATATTGGTTATTAGCACTTCATGAGACAATCCAGATTTTCAGTGCTTCCATCAAAATATGTGCTACACTGGCAGACCAAGTGCCACCACATGCCAAGGCCTCTAGGTCTCAGCTGAACACTGATACATACATAGATTGAACCAGCCTGGCTCACCTGTGTGCTAGTATTGTTAAAATAGAAATTAGAGATGTAAAAGTGTTCTTATTGTTTAGATTTGAATGCTTATAAATTGCTGCATGCATTAATCTCACTTATGATATCTGTATCCCATGTGATAAAGTAAAATGTCAGTGTTTGCTCAGTAACTATAAATCACTAGATAGGAGAGAAGAATTAAAAATATGTTAATAGCAGGAGGTGTTGTCTGCTGTCCAACAAAAGGGGTCCATCAACACCAAATGGACTATCATGGAACATCAGAGGACAAAATAATTTTCTGATTGCTGTCTCCTTCCCTTCCTGCCCTACCCTTCCAACCGTAAAGAGGAGACATGCAAGTGAATTCCTCACAACAGCTAAATTTGCATCTCAAAGCAGAAGGGGAGAAGGAATAAAAGTCCTAAAATGCAGGAACTGTATTTTTTATGTTCCTTGGACTCTGATGGGCAAGGATTACTAAGTATAAGAAAAAGATCTCTAGTGTTTACTTGAGGTAGCCCTAAAGAATATATAGAGCTTGCTTATTATAGAAGTGTCTATTTAGCATTGAAACTTCTCTGTGTATACATGTTTACCAGCTTTAACCTTATAAAAAACTCTTATTTATTCTTCATAATTAAGAAATCTTTAAATAGTTGATGACAGGATTGGCTACAAGCATTGTCTTTGGTGTGAGAACTAAGGTGCAATTGACCTGGGGTAAGTGACTGGTCCTTTGGGACTGGGAGTAACATGAATATTGCTGTGGTTTTTGGTCTAAGGTTACGGCTACACTACCTGTCAGATCAGCGGGTAGTACTTGATGTATTGGGGATCGATTTATCGAGTATCATCTAGACCATCTGTCACAAAGGCAAGTTTACCTGGGAGGCTAGATAGACTGGAATACCCAAGGGTGTTGTCTGTGACTCTATGTTAAAGACAGTTATAGTACATAAGGAGTTTATACTTAACAAATGAAAACGAAGTACAAAGCTCACAACCAATTTAGGGTTTTTTTCCCCTGCTGCTTAATGAACTGCTCTGTGGTTGGAATTCATACACATGAGCCACTGCAGGACAGCTTGACAATATAGTTTCATAATTCTCATAATTGTCTTCTTATTCCCTTTCTTCTGCACATATTTTTCCACATATTTCTGGTTTTATATAATTTACCTATTTCTTTTTTACTTTTGTTTCCTTAATCCATTTGAATCCTGTTTTCTCTCATATTTGTATCCTTTCTCAAGGCTTCTTTGTTCTTGAGAAATATCTTCCATCTAATCAAAGTTCTTTAGTAATGATGCATTTATGATATTGCACCACTTTGCAAAATAATCTCCCTTTGTATTTTCCCAAAAAGATTTCTGCTGAAGTATTTAATTCTCATATGGCATTTACCTTTTTAACTGTGCATTTAATTCTTAGCTAATTGCCATCAATATTTATGCTATTGAACTTTTATCCTGTTACATCTTGTATAATTGCTACCATTAGATCATCTCCCAAAGGTTTTCCTTTCTGATTCATATACTCCACCAAAGTCTTTTTTGCAAAGCATGTTTTTTTTATAATGGTATTAAACTATGTACTCAGTTTATACTTTAGCATAGAATTGAGATTGATGACCCCTTAAGTTAATTTTAGTAACCACTTTCAGTTTCTAATTTTAAAATAAAAAAAATACTGACAGTTATCCATTCTGCTTTGCTTACACTCCCCACCCCTCCTTCAAAAGATGCTATTTCAGTGAAATAGGGCTTGATTTTTCAAAGCAACATCTTAGGCCAGATCCTCAACTGGTTTACATTAATTTATACATCCTGCAATTTTCATTGACTTCACATTTACCCTTACATTTGTCCTCACAGAGCCTTAAAATTCTCCCTTTCCTGCAGGAATGAAGTGTCTTTACTTCAGCTGGATATGCCATTTACCCCTCTTCCAGAAGCAGAAAGGAGAGGAATATCTTGCTTTTCTCTTTCATTCCATCAGTCTGTAAAAGCTTTGCATTATGCAGACCATCATTCTTGCAAAGCGAGAACCAAGCTCCTCTGAGCCCATCATTGTGGTTTCCAAATCCTGAAAGCACAGGAGGCAACTTAAATCTTTATTAAATTTGATCATAAAGTTTAAAAATAACTTCTCTAAGATACCAAAAACTAATACTGTACGTGGTGAAAAACTTGACAAGAACATTTTCCCCATCTACATTATATAACACCTAGGAGAAATGGGTTACTAGAGTCAAAGATGGCGTCAATATAATTGTTCTATTCTGTTTTTCCCCTTGTTATTCTACTGGTGAATAATTCATTATTTAAATGAATTCATTTATTTAATCATTATTTAAATGAATTCATTATTTAAATGAATAAAACATATTTTGATGAGCTCCCTAAATATGGGATTTTGCACTGGAAAACATAAAAAATTAAGGGAAAAATACCCTTGAGGGAAACTTGCTTATGAATCTGGTTGGTCAAAGTGTTTTTAATAACACATTTGGTTCTTCCCCATTAGGTGGTAACACTCTACTTTGGCAAAGGGGGAAGGAGTGGGCAGTATAACTTGATATCACACACAAGACCCTTTACAGAGTCCTATTGCTATGTCCATAACCAAAATCTATGTCTACTGCCACACTTTGCCTTAATTTTCAGGCTGCGCTGGTTCCCAGAGAGCTTTGAGAACAGCCGCAGCCCAATAGACAGAAGACCATGCACCTAAAAGTTCTATTCCATGTATATGCACAGAAATTGTTGACTCTTCGTTCTCTGATGTCATATACTTGCCTGTGCAAAATCAAATACTACCCCTTGTGGCATGTGATCACAAAGACAATTAAGTCCTGAACACATTTCTGGATTCAGATCATGAGGAAATGTATTGCTACAGCTGCAGAAGAGTATCCAGTTGTTTTTTCTGCAGCTGTAACATGTCAAGAAAGCTTCTGATGGATATAAAATCACTGTGAGTGATACATTATTGTTTTAAACAGAATAAAGAGAACTGTCTTAAAAATCCCAGTGGCTAGAATTCTGTTGCCACTCAGTAACTGAGAATTAACAACCCCAGCAATTTACTCTGGATTTTTATGGTGGTAATAAGATTAAAATCATACATTTTCACAATAAGTATTAAAAATAAATGGAGGCTAATAACTAGTTTAGAGAGAGAGAGAGAGATACTGTGCCTCAGTAGGTTTTGCATTTTGAATTATGCATATACATGACTCATGTTAGAAAAGAATAAAATGTGTATTAAACTAAAAACCTCAGAATAAAAGAGCTTCTAAAATAACATGTGCACTTATGAAGGCCAGATTTAAATGCTAGGGAGGTCATCTCATAAGGGATTGAATCATTGCTGACAGTCCTCTCCGCTGGAAGGATTATGTGCTGACATCTCATTATTAAAGTACAGAAACATGAATAATTTGTCATACATGATGCCCAAGAGATACATGCACATATACATGGCAATAAAAAGGCTATGTAAATTACTAGGAGAAAACAACAAAATACAGAAAGATTTAAATATTTTTTAAATAAAAAGTTATGTAGGCTTAAATATAATCTCTCAAAAACCAGGAAAGCAAAATCTGACAAAATGAAATAATTGCCAGTAAAATAAACTGTAATTTTATGTATGTCCAAAGAAGTTAATTTGTTCTTACTCTTTTAATGCAACTGTGAGCTTTTAGGGTTAAAGCCTCATCTGGCCCTACTGATGTTTTTAAAAAATCTCTAAGTATTTATTGACAATATCATATATATTAACAATGAGAGAGCACTGTTTTCAGTTCTGCTCAGTAAATCACACAAACATGTTTTCGATTTCTTTAAACAGGTTTTGATTACCATCAGTGAAGTTAGTGCTGAAACAGCCATTGTGATAATACTCATCTGTCTACTGAAAAATAATGGAGAAAATGAAAGCAAACACTAAACTGAGCTACACCCGGCATTCTGTTACAAACTTGTTTAGGGACAATGATTGAAATCAATAAATTAATTCTTACTCAGTATAAACATGTTATCAAATGCACCAGTTTACTCATCATCATGATGTTCCTATTACACCTCTGGAGTTTAGGGCAATGATGAAGCTCCTCCACTCCTGTCTGCTTCTAGCAAGTCTTTCAGTGGTTTCCCAGCTGTGCCCTAGATTTTTCAGGTTAGCATTTAGAAGATATTGCAAAGTTTGGAAAGTTGTGCTAGGCACTTACAAGGTTTATTAAACATTGGTACATCCATATGGGGTTGTATGCTGACTTATCTGCTGTGCACCACTGAGTCCCAGGGCTACTACTCCCTTCCAATCCTCACACCTGTAAGTGGTTAGTGAGTAATCTGGTCTCTGCCACCCAATGCACAAGCCAAAACAGCTGAGCTGTCACAGGACATGGGCTACAGCAGCAGCAGCAGATTTCTTTCCTTCTGGAGTGAGGAGAGAACCAGGGAAGGAAATAGTGAGCCTTTATGTTGTAATTCCTTCCCTGGATTTCCACAACTATCCACTGCCCCTGGTAAACATAAAGGGCTAAATCCACAAAGCGGACTTTTATTTGTAACATCTAATTAATAGATTCATATAAAAGAATAAGCTGTCTTAAGGAACAGAGCACATTCTCTGAAGAACAAAATCTGATTGATATGGACTCGGGGAACTACAGACCAGTCAGTCTCACCTCAGTCCCTGGAAAAATCATAGACCAGGGCCTCAAGAGCATAGGTGCCAACTCCGTGAGTGCTCTGGGGTAGAAGCACACACGGGGAAAAATTTGTGGGTGCTGTGCACCCACCACCAGCCCAGCTACTCTCACCCCCACCCCCCATCTTCCTCCCCTGAGCATGCTGCATTCCCGCTCCTCCACCTATCTACCAGCGTTTCCTGCCTGGCTGCCACCAAACAGCTGCTTGGCAATGTTAGAATGCTGTGGGTGGGCAGGGGAGTATGCTATGGGAGGGAGTGGCATAGACTTAGGGGAGGAGGAAGGGAGATGGGGCCGGGGAAGGGGTGGGAAGGAGTGAGGTGGGAAGGAGTGAGGTGGGATGGGCCCTCATGGAAAGGATGAGTGGGGACAGGAATGGGGGCAGAGGTGGGTCAAGCACCAACAGAAAAGAGGGGAAGTCTGCACCTATGTTCAAGGAAACCATTTTGAAGCACCTGGAAGAGAGGATGGTGATTAGAAACAGTTAGTATGGATTCACCAAGGGCAAGTGATGCCTACCAACCTGATTGCTTTCTATGATGAGATAACTGGCTCTGTGGATGTGGGAAAAGCAGGGAAATCAGTGAATGTGATATATCTTGACTTTAGCAAATCTTTTGATAGGGTCTCCCACAGTATTCTTGTCAGCAAGTTAAAAACGTATGGATTGGATGAATGGATTATAAAGTGGATATAAAGCTGGCTAGATTCTTGGGCTCAATTGGTAGTGATCAATGGCTCAGTGTCTAGTCAGCAGCAGGTATCAAGCAGAGTGCTGCATGGGTCGGTCTTGGGGCTGGTTTTGTTCAACATCTTTATTAATTATCTGGATGCTGGGAGGGATTGCACCCTCAGCACATTTTCAGATGACACTAAGCTCTGGGGAGAGGTAGATACACTGGAGGGAAGGGATAGGATCCAGAGTGACCTAGACAAATTGGAGGATTGGGCCAGAAGAAATTTGATGAGATTCAAAAAGGACAAGTGCAGAGTCCTGCATGAAGGACAGAAGAATCCCATGCACTGCTACAGGCTGGGGACTGACTGGCTAAACAGCAGTTCTGCAGAAAAGGATCTGGGGATTACACTGGATGACAAACTGGATATAAATCAACAGTGTGCTCTTGTTGCCAAGATGGCTAATGGCATATTGGACAGCATTGGACTGTAGGAGCATTGCCAGAAGATCAAGGGAAGTAATTATTTCCCTCTATTTCACACTGTTGAGGCCAAACCTGGAGTATTGTGTCCAGTTTTTGGCCCTCCGCTACAGAAAGGATGTGGACAAATTGGAGAGAGTCCAGTGGGGGGGCAACAAAAATGATTGGGGGCTGGGGCACATAACTTACGAAGTGAGGCTGAGGGAACTGGGCTTTTTTAGTCTGCAGAAGAGAAAAGTGAGGAAGGATTTGATAGCAGACTTTAACTACCTGAAGAGGGGCCCCAAAGAAGATGGAACTTTGCTGTTCTCAGTGGTGGCAGATGACAAAACAAAGAGCAAGGGTCTCAAATTGCAGTGGGGGAGGTCTAGGTTGGATATTAGGAAACACTATTTCACTAGGAGGGTGGTGAAGCACTGGAATGGGTTCCTTAGGTAGGTGGTGGGCCTTAGAAACCTCCATCCGTAGAGGTTTTTAAGGCCCGGCTTGACAAAGCCCGGTCTGGGTTGATTTAGTTGCTGTTGGTTCTGCTTTGAGCAGGGAGTTGGACTAGGTGATCTCCTGAGGTCTCTTCCAACCCTAATCGTCTTTGATTCTATTCTCTGAGCTTTCCACAGAATAGTTCATGTGCTAACTTCATGATAGCAAGTATTTTATATAGCAAATGAACTTCAGTTCCTAGTCTTATTTTTCTTCTCTCTCAGGGAGGACAAAGCTGGAGAAAGATTCTTTTGAAGATTGGAGTACAAGAATTGAGATCATTTGTAAATACCATACTGCATTTACTACTCCTACTCTGAGCTATGTTTATATAAACCCTGTAGTTAAAGTTCTTGAGGATAAGGAGCCCTCTGCTCCCATTCGTTGAAGGAGTGGTGGTGGAAGGAAGTGTGGGAACACTTGGTTTGCATAAGCTGTCTACCTGGAATTCCTCCAGTGAGACTTCAGAAGTCACCATAACTGTACATGAACTCAGAGTTGGTTGGGTAATGGAAATGAACTAAGAAAAGAAAGAGTCTCCTGTCTTATGGTAGGAGTCTTTTCAAAGGCTGTCTATAAACTGGTTCCCTTCCATTGAAAGTCTTGTGCTTGTGGGAGGATTCCTCAATGGGAGAAAATACAGAGGCAGCTCTTTCAATGGGTGAAATACAGAGAGGGCTTTTTCTATGAAGCTACAGAAGACAACAGCAGAGTTCAGCCAACTCTGGTGAGGCTCCTCCTACCCAGCCATTAGATAAAATTGAATATGCAATAGCTGATATGTTACTTGTTTCTTTCCATTGAAGAGCCTGCACTATTGAGAGGGGTTTTCCATGGAGGATAACACAAAGGTGGTTCCACAATGGGGTACAAAATAGAGGTCTTTTCACTGAAGTCACAGAGGAAAGCTTTGTGAACTCTGAGGCCCCTCCTACCCAACTATTAAAAAAGCTAAAAGAAAGAAATAAAGAAATAAAGTTATTGCTGGGTTAGGTATTGGAGCCTCAGAACAAGACCAGGCAGCAATTCCTAAGAAACTTCCCAAATATAACTCAGAACTCTGTGGCTATGCTCTCCACGGACATCAAACCAGGACTTGCCTTTGGGAGTGAGGGTAAGGACCATGATCTGGTAAAGGGACAGTTGCCTGTTAGGCTTCACGCTACCAGATGTAAATCGAGTTAACAGATCACAGTCAAAGTTACTGAGGGGTGAGTGCTTTATTCATCATCCATGTAGACATCCCATATTGATTCTGTTTTCAATTTTCATCTAATCAAGTTCTCCTAATTTCATAGACTCAGCTTGTGAAGAGGAAAGTAGTGCTTCTTAAAGGTGTCCATCGGAGGTACTTATTGAGCCCAGTAATTCTGTTGTGGGGTGGAGGGGCTCGAGCTGATGATATTTGTTAATTTTAAGAGGGACTAGTAGCTATTTGAATCTGGCCCTGTTGCCAACATCTAGCAGAACAGTAACAGTTATGTAACTTGTCTCTGGACAAATTTAATCAAAAATCATTTTTATAAGGTAAACTTGTTTGTGACTGGAAAGTTGTCAGACGTAAAAATGGACAAAAATTTATATTGGATCTGCTGTTCCCTGCTCTATCCAAAGTCAGACTTCTTCCTAATACCAGAAGTGACAAAGAGTCCTGTAGCACCTTAAAGACTAACTACGGTTTTAGAGCATAAGATTTCATGGGCTAATACCCACTTCGTCGGATGCATCACACGAAGTGGGTATTAGCCCACGAAAGCTTATGCTCTAAAACTTTAGTTAGTCTTTAAGGTGCCACAGGACTCTTTGTCACTTCTGCAATTCCAGAGTAACACGGCTATCCCTCTGATTCTTCCTAATACCAACACTGATAGTCATAGGGAAGACTACCATCCATTTTGAACTGACGATTTGAAAACAATTTTACTATGAAGCACTTCACTGCTGATCCTCTACTCCACTGTCGGTCCTGCTGCAGTCTATTAATAGGTCCCGATGGAGTGCAAGGACAAGCTGTGTACATCTAGCAGTGCTGGCTGACACACCTCTTTAGCTGATCAGCAGTGAAGAGTTAAAATACAGTTTATATGAAGACCTTCTTCCCTGCAACTTAGAGCTATTAACTTCTCTCTGTGTGTCTGCTATTGTTTAGCTCTGACGACCATTTTGGTACACAGTGTGTACAGAAATCTCTGAACAAAATAAATGTCTCTTGAGCTGTATTTTAAGAAATCTCTTTTCTCCTGCTGCTGCTTCTATACACAGAAATCTAGCAGGAAAATATTTCATGGACAATAGTTCTGACCACGCTGGATGACAGGTCAGGACATGGTGTCTACAAGTGATGAATCTGGCAACTTTTGGGAGTCAGTTAATTTGAAAGTGAAACCTTGGTTGGGAAAAGTGTGCATTGCTTTTAAAATACGGTTACCCAGCACAGTTCAACAATAGGATAAATGAGGATTCAGTGCCAGTCAAAGGAAATAATTTCCTAACATGTGATTCGAGGACCATTAATCTTGGTTGTCCATCCTCCAGTTTGAGTGTGAAAAACATTGTAGCTCAGCAGGTGATGATGTCAGTGACAAATGAATAAAATTACAGCTAAGTGAGCTGGACAAAGCAAAGTTTCTCAAAATGAATCTCTCCATATTCGGAAACTGTTATGATAGTTGGGTTACAGAAAACAGGGAGAGCTAGTGCCTTTGTGAATTTATCTCAACTGAATTTAAAGAGGGGTATTCCTATTAGAAACAACTTTAAAGGAGAGGACATGCATGAAAAGCAACTGGCATTATTATTTTTATGCTAATGTAGGCTTAAATTGGGCCTTAAAGGCACAGACTTTCTGTGAATGGTGGGAAGCTATGTTGCCCTAGTAGGAAGTGCAGAGCTCCATGGCACACAGGAGTGTGCACACTACTATATCCCATTTGTGGGATGCCTCTATATGCCAGATCAACTCCATAGACCAGGACTATTCCTTTTTCTCAGACTGAAGTTATCTGATTTTTGCTTTCAGCCAAGAAGTCTACCTGGGCACTCCCTTATTGTGTACCAGTGAAAAGGTGATACTACTTAAGCCTTAAATATTTGTGCCTGGATATGTACTTGTGGTTGAAAGAGATAATTCCCTCCATTCAACTTCTAAGTCTTTAATAGGAACTTCTGAACTGAAGGTATCAAAAGCTCTTCAACTAGCAATGTTCAATTTATTTCTTCACCACAGTTCTCTAGTGAATTTATATAGTAGAACAGTTCAGGAAAATTTTTTAAAAATATCATGGTTGATCTGTTACTGTACAGTCTTCCAGAGTTAGTAAGGCCTGTGCCTATTTTGGAAGAACTTATGGACATACTGGCAGGACACAAATATACCACTGAAGAACCATACAGGATATCTATTCTATTCCTCTATAGTTAATTTTGTCACACTGATCGATCGGTCCGTCATCCCTCACAGGGAGTGCTGATCACAACACACCATTCGTACTGTTCTAGCTAGTCCTTCAACCAGTCACTGCCTAGGCTGTCAGTGGCACCAGACTCCCAATTGGCATAGTACACCACATCCCAGAATCCCTCGCTCAAGAGATCTGCTAGTCTTAGCATCCAACTGGCTGGTATTACAGGCATGCACCACTGCACCCAACCTATAATATATACCTTTCTAAAAGACAACGGGCCAGATTTTGCTGTGACTTTTACTTGTGTAAATTTGGAATAGTTTTCTTACAGCCAATGGGTACAGTCACTTGCTGATTACCTGTTATGTTCATTCCCTCTGGGGCACCTGGCATTGGCCACTGTCAGAAGACAGGATATTGGGCTATTATGGTTTTTCTTATGTTCTTAAGTAATGAGTATGTGGTTAATGGGTATGTATATACAGGGACAGAAAACCCCTGGCTGGCTTGGGTCAGCTGACTTGGGCTCCTAGGGGTCAGACTCCAGGGCTGAAAAATTGCTGTGCACATGTTGAGGCTTGGGCTGGAACCTGAGCTCCGGGACCCTGCAAGAGTCCAACCCTGAACATCTACACAACAATTTTTAACCCCAGAGCCCAAGCTTCGTGAGGCCAAGTCAGCTGGCTCAGGCCAGCAGCCGATGTGGTGTGGGTCTTTTATCCCGGCGTAGAAGTACTCATAGCATGGGAGTGAAAGCAATCAGGCATAATAACGTATTCCAAACTCATACCAATATCCAACCAGCAAATCCTCGGGCCTTTCTTTTCAGACAGTAGGAGTGCTCATACAAAGGGGATATTTTCATGCTCACACTTGCCGTAAGCAGGCATTACAATATTGCCAATTTTGAGCATGTCAAACAAATATCTGTTTGCTGCTGAGGAAACTGGATGCTAATTTCAAAAAGAAGGTCAACTATTTTCTATTTACACTACCAATTAGGCAATAAGGCATAAAGCTTGTAGAACAATCAAAGCCCTGATGATTTACAAGGCATGATGAGCAGTAGAATTTAATAATGTAACTACATAGGGGCTACAAATAAAAACTATGCACTTTCCCTCAATAGCATAGTCTCTAAAGGAACTACAGAATATTTTCTAAAGATATAAGTCACAATAAAAGCAAAGGAACAGAACCAAACTAATAAGTCCCAACTTTGCCCAGTCTTTCCTTACATCTGCATTCAAAGCCCAGGAAATATTTTGTTCAGATTCAGACCATGGCTCCATGGTGCCTTTTGCTGAGTGTCTAGAGCAGGGGTAGGCAACCTATGGCATGGGTGCCAAAGGCAGCATGCGAGTTGATTTTCAGTGGCACTCACACTGCCCAGGCCCTGGCCACCTGTCTGGGGGGCTCTGTACTTTAATTTAATTTTATATGAAGCTTCTTAAACATTTTAAAAACCTATTTATTTTACATACAACAATAGCTTAGTTATATTTTACAGACTTATAGAAAAAGACCTTCTAAAAATGTTAAAAGGTATTACGGCACACGAAACCTTAAATTAAAGTGAATAAATGAAGACTCGGCACACCACTTCTGAAGGTTGCTGAGCCCTGGTCTAGAGTCTCTAACAGTGGAATGTCTGTCAGCAAGCAACCTCAACCCCTCTGCCGGAGGACTTGAGCTGCAGCAGCCACTAATATAGGTGCTGCTGCCTAGAATGGGAGTCCTAACCATGCAGCAATAGAAAGCTACTCCTACTTGGCAGAAACACAGAGGAAGGGCAGGTGGCTATGCTACTGTCTGTACTCATACGCTGTGAATCTTCTCTGGGGTGAAAATTTAATTTACAGTTTCTTTCATCAAGTTTGGTAAATCTAGCCCTCTGAATTTACCTTTCACCCTAAACAAATGCTTCAGTGTTCACGCAGAGGGGGGAATATCAGTGCCTGGAGTCCAGCATACATAATCTCCTTCAACAGCAAACTGCTGTGCATGTGAAATGTAGGATTGTGGTGGAATTTGATAAAGAAATAAGGCTTCTATTTCAAACTGCATACATGTCATCAGAAACCAACATGAAACAGGAAATAAAACATATTTATAATTATTAAAAAGTTTTTGAATGAGTCTTTTGAAGAAAAGTCCCATTTAACAAAAGGAAAATCCTTGAATACCCAGACAAAAGCAGACTGAAATAGAGAGGACTAAGCTTGTTAATATGAAAAAAATGAAAATAAGTTGACCTAATACTCAGGGGTAGATTAAAGTATAAGCATGGCTAAGGACCTGGCTCCCAGAGGCATGTAATGAGGTCAGAATCTAAACTTTACTTTTTGTTATATGTAGTGTTAGACCTCATAGATCTTTATGAAGAAAAATATTTTGAAAATGTGAACAGATTGCAAACCAATTCTGTTACATCTGCTCAAGTGTGCTCAGAGTCTGAACCACCCACTCAGAGGGGGAATTTCCCCATTCGTCTTACTGGGTTGTTGACTCTGAAACTTGCTGCTCAGGGATGGGGATTATACAATCCCAATACCATAATAATAGAGGACTCTCCATTTGAAGTGCCTCCCTGCAGTCAGTTTATCATGTTTTTCCTGAAGCGGTATTGGCAGGGCCTGCCCACACAGAAAGGAGTGGATGGAGGTTGAATTCTCTCTCCTCCAGAAAAGAATGTAGCTTGCCTGAAAACAAGGAACAGTAGCTAAGGGTGTAGGGAAGCCCAGCCTGCCTAAAGGGATGATAGGACCTCACCACTAGCTTTGCCGAGAGTTCTCATGTAGGTAGCCCCCCTATCATTATCACCAGAATGAGAGTGCCTTGGTGTTTCAAGGATGTGGCCAGATCATGGGAATGTGATCAGAGGACATGGGTGGGGTGTCTAGGGCCCCATTACCTTAATCCACCCCTGCTACCATCTATTAATAGATGACAGGCTTAGAAATACCTCTTAAAAGAAATAGAATATTTAGTTATTTATCCCTGGCTTTTAAAACTAGGAAACTTCTTTTCATATATCCATAAAGTCAATAGACAATAGTTATAATTGCCATAATCCAGGTCACTTGAAATCAGGCGAACAGCATCATGAATGGATGTTCAGGGGCTTTTTCACCTTTCTTTGCCCCAGGTACTTGCACATCACTTTCCATGATACTGAGTTCCTTACTTATCTTAAATATTTATGAAAAACTATGGCTCTCAGTGAAAAACAACCTATTTACTCTTGGTGGTTGTAAAGTAATTAATTTTTGATGCAGGTTTTCATGGTTGTTTTACAGTTTCCATATCTTTTCACAGTTTAAAGTGTAGATGGTTGAAGATAATATTAATTTCTACTGTAAGCCCTGTTTTTCTAAATGAATTGTTCTTTGAAATTTCTACCTCTATAAATAATTGCACAGTAAACCTCATTGTCCAATATCCAGTTATTTTTATGTTTGATTTGCATTTTCCTTTTGTGTATGGTGGGTATGCCTTTGCTGAATCTTCTTAAGTTATTGGATTACCTCAACTATACAGTAACTCTAAGTACATTTAAATCTGCTATGTGACAGAAATCTGAATTAAGCAATATCAGCATATTCAGAACTGCTTTGCATTCGAAATGTTCATTTCTCATAAATGTTAAATTGCATCAAATTATAGTAGTTTGTTTTGTTATAATAAACAATTATGAACTATGAAACACATGGCACTTAAATCATACATCAGATCAGTATTTTGAAATCAGATATTGCTCCACAGATGAGAACAAATTTTATTGGAAAACAGTGAATAGCTTTTTTTTCTTTTCTTTTTTTAAAAGAAGAATATGAAACAGTGTTGCTGCAGGTGATGTTTTATTGTAGTAAATTATTTGATTTGGTTATCTATTCAGATCTCTAAACAATGGTGCCAATTAGATTTAAATAATT
This sequence comes from Dermatemys mawii, assembly GCA_007922305.1. Classification (NCBI taxonomy): domain Eukaryota; kingdom Metazoa; phylum Chordata; order Testudines; family Dermatemydidae; genus Dermatemys; species Dermatemys mawii. The sequence continues at coordinate 51,949,294 of ML677326.1, read as the reverse complement.
GAAAATCTACAAACCAGAAATACTTATATTCATAGAGCTGGGTTTTATAATGATAAAATAACCTATTTATTTCTTCTGAGACTTGTATCCTTTCAAAGAGGGCTAGATCAAGAACTAGCAGACTGTTAATGTGAGTCAGCAGGGTCCATATGGACAGTTAGTCTGTGGCAGGTTAGTGTGGAGTAGCCTCACGTTCCAGTTTAACTGTTCATGGAGACAAGCTCTTAGATAAATTAGTATTTTTCTAAATCACAACCTAAACAATTACTTCAATGGGGAGACTTGTGATCTTAAAGTTAGGCATATGCTTTTATCTCTTGGGACCTTATTGAATTAAAGCCTTAATGGTCTTCCAGAATGGATGGCCCCATTTTAGGTTGCTTCCAGTGCAGCCTCTTTCATAGGTGAATAAGGTGAATTAGGGACCATTGCACAGTGTAATTCAGCAGCTCATATATAGAAATGCAAAAACATGATGGAGGCTGGGGGGGAAGATGTATAGAACATAGGGACACATAACTATGCTGGTGCTGAAGTGCACCACTGGCACCTGTAGGAAGTCACAGTTCTGCCTATCACTTTTCTGTTTTTTTACACTATATTATACTCTTCAGTGACTTTTCTGAGAGCAGTGTTGTATTGTAGCCTGCTGCAAATCCAGGTGGCTGAGTTCTTGCACACATTGTGTGCTGCCTGATTAACAGGTATATCATAGGTAAACAGTGCTATGATACTTAAATTTAGAAACTATGCATTCAATTCATTAGCCTTATAAAGGGTGGAATGGTGATGGTAGATTTAGACTTGTATTATGGAAGTGACATGAAAGCAGAATTTTCATGTACTAAAATTCTTTGCGAGTGGAACTGTAGTTGGCAATGGGTGGAGACAGGAAAAGGAGCATAGTTCATTCAAAGAGATGTATGTCTACCAGTGATGGGCTGTCCTCCCCACATTAGCCCTGAAAGAGTTGAATTATGCGAGCTGGGCACAATCACCATGGCTAACCAGCAGTTAAAGGCAAAAAGCACCCTTTAAAAATTGGCAGTCAAATCCTAGTGAGGAAAATAAATGAGCATAAACTCTGGCAAGTCAAGTATAAACGTACAATAAGAAAGCCAAGAAAGAATTTGAAGAGTAACTATCTAAGGACACACAAATTAACCCTCTCTCTTTTTTTAAAAATACATCAGAATCAGAAAGGCTAGCAAACAGTTAATGGGAATACTGGACAATCACAGTACTATAGGAGCATTCAAGAAACACAAGGCCCATTCAGAGAAGCTAAATGAATTCTTTGCATCAGACTATACTACAGAGAGTATGGGGAAAGTCCTCATCCCTGAAAATCTCTTTAAGTGTCAAATTTGAAGATCTGTCCCAGACTGAGGTGTCAAATAAAAGAGGTTTTGGAACAAACCGATAACTGAAAAAGTAATAGGCTGTCAGGAGCAGATGGTGTTCAACCAAGAGTTCTGAAGGAACACACAGCCAGTCTGTGGAACTCATTGCCATGGGGATAATGTGAAGGCCAGAAGTATAAATGGGTTCACAAATGAATTAGATAAGTTAATGGAAGATATGTCCTTCAATAACTATTAGCCAGGATGCTAACAGATGCAGCTCCATGCTGTGTGTGTCCCTAAACCTACATTTGCCAGAAACTGAGAGTGGATAACAGAAGATGGATCACTTGAAATTACCCTGTTCTGTTTATTCTGAAATATCTAGCACTGGACAGTGTCAGAGGCAGGATATTGGACTAGATAGATCATTGGTCTGATGCAGTATGCCATTCTTATGATAAGCAGGGCTTCACCCGAGTCCACTCACTTCTGCTGCTGTCCTTTGAACAGAGCTTTCAGTCTGCATTGTATCTTGCCACAGAGTCCCCAGAGGAAAGGAAATAAGCCCACTTAGGACCCTTGAATACAGTCCTGGCTATGTGCTAAATAGTGTATTTCCAAAAGATTAGAGTGCTTTCTTTTCTTTGGGAGCCTACTACCACTGAAAATCCAAGTTTACGTATAGCTTGCTTGCTTTTTACGTGTCACTAAAGGAATTATGGATAGCTAGCTTAAGCAAATTAAACTCCTATTGATGGCTGTCTTCCATTTTCACCAATAGAGGGAGTATATATGTTCCCCTCTGGAGCTTCTGATTTATATCATATTAGTATTCTTATAGAACACTCCATAATTTGACAATCTGTAGTGAAACATTTTTTTTCCTTTGACTGATGTGTGTGGATCTTTTTCTTTTATGCAGGAAAAAAAAAAGTATTTGCTTTTAAGCACTCTTCTGCAAACAATATTTAGGAAATATCACTCATTTTTATTTCTCAGAATTTTAATAAGACACTGAGCATTAATAGTTAAATTCACTTATAAAATTATTTTCCACGTTAGTGTTTGCTCAGTTTTATGACTAACTGAGGCTCAATACATTTGCATTTCAGGGAGCTCAGACAAATTAAGAACTCTTGTCTGCCACTGTAAATGGAGTTCATTTAGACTCATGTTCCATACAAAAGAGTCTCCAAAGACACCAAACAAACTACCAGAAACCGTGACTGATGATGAAAGCAGAATGAGAAGGCATTGTGAATCCTATGCAAAACTGTTACTCAGTAGGGATGGTTTTGTGCATTCAAATTGGTGTTGCAGTGACTTCATTGAAGTTAGTGCCACTAAAAGAGAATAAATAAACATCTGTAAATTGTGCAATTTGTATAACCTTGCGTAATTAGTATTATATTGTTTAAAGTCAAATTCATTTCCTCACAGATATGTGCTGGTGTAATATTCCTGAGGGTTATGTGCTGATACCCTTTCTCACAATGACTTCAATGGGATTATGCAAGATGTGAGATTTATTCAGTATATAAATGTAGGAGGATATCACAGTATGCCCACATTTCTTCTCCATTTTAAATTAGATGCCGAACTATTTTTCATTTTCAGTTCTAATCTTTGGTAGTATTCCTGAAACTCTTAAATAGTTGTGTTCTACCCCAGAAATACTTGCATATCACTGTTGGATGTGGGCAAGAGATCACATGTTCAGTTACTGTAGTATGTAAGGTGCTTTGAGATCCTTCAGGGTATAAGTAATTTCATGAGTAAAACCCTTCTGCCAGGTGTTGGTGGGAGGAACGAGATGAGTTAAAGTAGGTAGGGCCCTCTTGCAAGGAATGGATCTGTGTATGAAACAAGAAAATCTGGGGAGGGAACAGGAACAGTTAACTTAGGAAAACACTCTCCATTGGTAACACTTGCAATAGTCCTTTAACTCAGTCCTTGACCTGCCCATGTGAGCACTGAATAAGTACATGCCAATTCTTCATACACTAAGCCCTGCTCATGGTTTAGTATCAGTGAAAGCATATTCCCAGCATCCTAAGGTGCATTCAGGAAGGCTTGTCTCTGGTCCCTTGGGAAGTGCTACTCGGTCCTGTCCTGAGGCTCCACCACTAAATTCAACTATCATGAGTTCAGCTTTTAGTGGCTGGGTAGAAAGTACCTCACAGAAATTCACTCAGCTCTGCTGGTGAACTCTGCAGCTTCACTGAAAAGCCCTCTCTGTGTTCCACTCCATTGAGGAGGAGCTACCTCTGTGACACCTGCCACTGAAGAATCCTCAAAACAGTATGGGATTCAAACTAACAGGGTGGCTTTCCCTTGGACTGAAGAGTCTAGGGCTAAGTAAGCCCTGATTACATGATAAGCCCACTTAGGGGGAATCAAGTGAGCTCAGGTTATAAGGCAACAGGAAGCAACAGAGTGGGATAAAAGAGACCACAAAAAGCAGGAGGAAAATCTTCAGATACTGAGGGACCCTGTCCAAGAAACAGGAGAGTTACTTACCTCAGATCCATAGGAAGTAGGGGACTGTGTTCAGCTGAAACTGGAGAGAAGTCTGCATAGGTTGATGTTTTGTTCTGAAATATTTTGCTTTGGGATAATAGGAGGGATACCCTGAACTGTGGTTGGGCCCTGGAGGAACAGTATGCACCAGAGACCTCAATAAATAGGATCCATTTTGGGAATTCTTTGAATTACTTATTAAACTGAGAATGCTTAAAGAGACAGCATGGTCCATGGGTGCTGGAACAATTTTTATAGCTGGGATGCTCATGATAGAAACCATATATTTAGTGTTTATTACAATTTCAAGCCAGGGGGTACAGTAACACCACTGGCCTGGCTACAGAAGCAGGATGCCATTGAGCAACATCTGTTGGAGGGGTGGTCAAGAGACAATAAGAAGCTACCTCACTACAAGGATCTTCAGTGGAAAGGAATCAATAGCAGAGATGACCTTTGGGGGAAAAATCGTTGTCATGAGGTAAAAACTCTTTTCTCCTAATACAGTTCAGGTCCACTACACAACCAGTTCTGAGACTATTGCGGCTTCTAAAGTATCACTAGAAGAATCCAGGGCAGAAAGCCTACGCAAATCAGGTTTGCTGGAGCTGTACTCCTCCTGTTCACTAACAAATGGTAGCTGAGAGCTCTTTATCTTCAAGAACTACAGACCACAGGCTCACTTCACCGTAGAGGGATTACAGAAGACCATAAGGCTATGCAAATTATAGTCCTATGAACTCACAAAGGAAAACTATGCTGCAGCACTCTTTTTCACTGGTGGTTGTTATGGAGGAAGCCTTTCAACATTCTGTTAGGTTTGCATAGTATTCCATGCTGGTGAGCCTGCCCAGGAAATGCACTGTATTGAATCAGAAAATCTCCTGAGTCCCTAGGCCTTTGCCACACACACCCTTACCCCATGCTTCTGGGGCCTTTTCCCACTTTTGGGAGGAAGAGAAGGAGGAGGTGGGAGGATTGGACACCTTGCGTCCAACTGGGGTTTGTGGGCTGCTGGCACTGCTGTATCTCCTTGTAGCTTAGGTTCCACTGGCAGAAGTTAATTGGTCCCAGAAATTATCACATCCCATCTGCTATCACCACTGGCTTTCCAGGAAGCTTCACAATTATTTAGAAGACAAATTCTAGGGCTTTAACTGATATTTCAAATGTATATATTTTTGTGTGTGCAATATTACAACTTCTTCTTGGGTTTGTCCTTGGTCTGTCTATGCAGATATTAACTTTACTGTACAGTCTATAGTAGGAAACCATATAGAGCCAGAATATGTCTCAGAGTTCTAAAAGATGTATAGTGATGTACACCTAAATAAATAGATGTTAGCGATAAAAGTGGCCTTAATAAGCAATTTAAGAATTTTCTGCTATGTAGCAACACACACCACAGAACTATTAAAAGAGGCAGAGCTGCAGCTGTTGACCTATTGAAGTGAAAATTGTGCTCTTATGGGAAAATTGAATGTCAGTAGCTCTGATTAATTGAAGGAACAGGAGAAGATGTAGTGCTTAGTGCAAATGCTGTTGTTGCCATTATAGCAGCACTTACCTACTTATTAGAACTGGTTGGAAAACATCCTGTGGATTTTTTGGCAGAAATTTGTTTATATTTTTTCATAGAGCTCTACTATTTATTCTGTCTTCAACAGGGTAGTATCTGAGCAATCTGAGCTTGATCCAATGCCCACTGAAGTCAATGGGAGTCCTCTTGCCAATCAAAATAGGGTAATTGCCTTAATGGGCTTTGGATTGGGCTCTTGTCCCTATGCACCTGCCAGTTCCTCATAATTACTAATGCTGGCTATAATTTGCCACTACCTCTGTCTCTATTCAGATGCTCTTGTACTACGTATGCATGATTTTTGCTCTGCCTTCTTTAGAAACTCAGATCTGTGAGCTGCTGCGTGTCTCTTTCTCCTGTCGAATTATGTGGGATATCATGGTGCTCAGCACCTTGAAAGACTAGGCCTCTAAAGTGAAAAGTATTTTTCAAGGCTTTGCAGGTGATTTTACAAGTGGGATGTCTGTTCCCCAGGGCCCTTCTCCTTTGTTCCACTATTCCAGTTTGTTTCTGTGGTAGTCTCCTGCCTCTATTCTGCTTCATTTCCCCTTCCAGCATAAAGGATAAAAAGATGGATAAAGCAGCCATTTTATTTTCATTTGCAACACAAAATAAGACATGAACAGACACTATAAGACTGAAATTTTACACGTTCTTTGTTCATCTGGGAGTTAGAAGAAACGTTAGCTTCCCTTACAAGGTGCTATAGAGGACACTAAATTCAAATACTCAGAATCGTGCTTCACAATAATTTCTATCAATCAAGTGCATGTAAACTCAGAGCTGGATGAGCCTGGAGATAAATCTACCTGAGAAGCAAGTTGCTCTCTTGCTTGCCAATTTCATATATACACAGGGAAAGCTGATTTAAAGTCAACAGAGAATTTTAAAGTGACAAAAAAGTCTATGCCAGTAGGAAATGAGGTTTTATTTTATATAAAGCAGATAAGTTAGAAGCAATTCAAGAGAAGCCGGTTGATGCTATGCCAATTACTTATGATAGGGATGGGATACATCAATAGCAGAGATATTTATGGAGAATGTAGTGACGTGACCTGCGAGAAGTGGACAAATAAGCAATCATTCCATAAAAGTTCAGAATTGGCCATCACTATAAAGCCAGCTAGGCCATATGTTGCTTAGTATTAGTAGCAGGTATGAAGGGGAAAACTTAGCAAGTTTGGATGTAATAATGTCCAGAACTTTCATGAAGCTTTTGATATTAATTCCATCTTTTCCTACTGTTTTCTCTGGCACCAATTTTCTTTCTCCAGTTTGATTGTCCCGTCTGTAGTACTCTGGGAATAGCTAGTAAGAACCTATTCGCAGAGTACGGAGTATTCCCTGTGGGGGAATCTAACAAGGAAGCCCTAAAACTGGTTGGATTTAAATGTAGTGATAGCCTATGGCCCCACAGATTTAACCAGTGACATGACTTCATACTAGGGTATCTTGAGGGGAAGTGTTGCAACGATGGCCGGAACGGCTGATGGATAGATGAAATGTAATTAAAAATATACTACAGTTCCACTGTTAGATACAGGGATGAAATATCTCTTAACTAAATATAAGCGCTAATTACAATTCTGAGGAATATGTGGCTAAAAACTCAGGTGCCCTTCTCTTTCTCTATGATGTCAAATATTATGCAGGCCTCAAACAGATACCTGACTACCTTTTCCTAGAGAAAAAGGGTGGTTGAGGACAGTATCTTTTACTGGACCAACTTCCATTGGTAAGTCAGAAGTTTACCTGATTACCTCAGCTTGTTTCTCTGATAATCTGGGACCAACACAGCTACAACACTGCATCTTTCCTAGGTTATATGGGGTGCTGCTGTTCAAGTTTTGATCTACACTGAATACACTGAATATCTGCAGATATTAAACTCTTTCAGGTGCCAAAATATAGCAAATATTTTTCTTTTTGTTTGGTACATACATTATATTGTTCACTAATCCCTGCCACCCACAAATTTATAAGACATTATCAAACCCACCCTGCCTGCCCAGGTCCTACACAGAACTGGGTAAGCTATTCATAGGGGATAATTTGTCTGTGGAATTTCAGACCCAGTTTCTGAATTATCTGTGAACAAGTTTTGATTTTTTTCAATTAAAAAAATCATAATAGGTTGAAACATGTTAGCCTGAAGTGCTATGTGCGAAGAGCTCAAACACATGAAGACATATTGCAAAAAATCACCTGTCTGCTTCTGGGCTCACTTGACATATATTTACAAATGGGAAATTATAAACCAACAGTAGGACAGAATGTACAAGCTATGATTCCACTGACATCACAAAGGGAATCCATAAATCTAAAACAATTTGTTTAAACTTCACCAAGGGGACCAGATCCTCAATGCTGTTTAGGCACCCACCTCCCACTTATTTCAATGGAAGTTAGGAGCCTAAATACCTTTTGAGGATTTGGGCCAAAGTGATTAAAATGAGGATGGACTTTGTGACCTTCTGTCAGCAGATAGCGAGACCAAATTACTGTTATTTTTCTTGTGATATTTATCTGATCACTAGCATTGTCAGAATATGCATAGCTGTTCCCTCTTTACATCTTTCATTGACATGCTCCAACTATGCAAAACCCCTGGGGCACAGCAATGTGATCTCCCTGAAACCCTGGCCCTTTTGTGCTTTCTAGAATGTTTTCCTTGTGATACTTTCTTCATTCTTAAAATTTCTCCCAGTAAATAAAATCTCAAACACACAGGCCTTTTTACCATGCCTGAGGCAGGAGAAGACTATTACAGCACTGCTGACTGCTTGCTGGTTAATCTTCTCTATGCAGTTTGGAGATTGAGCTCCAATCAGTTAAGTGTTAATCTTTACTATTGGCTCTGTCTGTTTCTGCATACAGTTTCTGTATAAAATTTCCATATAGGTCTCAGCATCGTGCTAGTATGTGCATCTGATATCCACTTCTGATTTTTATTTTCTGATTCTGATATAACTGGTGTCTCCAACATGTTGGTGTCCATTCGAATTGTGTGATTCTTGCTGTTATGAGATTCTTCTGATTTAGATATCTGTTGGCATTATATGGTCAAGTCATACGTGCTTTTAAAGTTTATTTTACAAATCTGTGCTGAACGTAGAGGTGGCCTTAATTGTATAGACAACTTTTTCATCAGTGATTTTTGTCATCTGGATCTGTTATGTGTTCTATTGCTCTCAATAACACTAGTTCACAAGAGTATATGGGACTTCTGGATCATATTTCTGTAACTAAAGTAGCATGCACTATAGTCTTGCAAATACTTTTCCAAAAATCTTGGAAAATATCACCTGCAGTGGTTTATGATCAAACAGTACTTCAAGCTATACTCCATATAAGTACTGATGAAATTTCTTTGTGGCAAACACAATGGCCAGTAGTTTTGCATCATGAGTTATGGCATATGGAAACACAGCATCTGCCTTGTGGTAGACAAGCTACTAAACAATCTTTGGATGCATATGCTTCAAAGGTGATCAACTTGCTGCGATCATAGAATCTGACTACTGATGCATTACAGAACACTGTCGTATTCCCATGACCACTGCCAAGCTATGTTCTTGAGTAGCAACTGTCTCAGTAGAGCAGTCAAAGATGCTTTATCTGGGCGGTACTGCACAAAGAATGTAATCCCCAGGATCTTTGCTAACGTAATGTTGAAGTTGGTATTCTGCACTTGAGCCCTTGTCATCACTTTCTTCAGTATTTGATCGTATCCTCCCTGAGTTGATTCTATTATAAGAACATAAGAATGGCCATACTGGATCAGACCACAGGTCTGTCCAGCCAAGTATCCTGTCTACCAGCAATGTCCAATGCCAGGTGCCCCAGAGGGAGTGAACCTAACAGGTAAGGATCAAGTGATCTCTCTCCTGCCATCCATCTCGACCCTCTGACAACTAGAGGCTAGAGACACCATTCCTTACCCAGCCTGGCTAATAGCATTAATGGACTTAACCTCCATGAATTTATCCAGTTCTCTTTTAAACCCTGTTATAGTTCTAGCCTTCACAACCTCCTCAGGCAAGGAGTTCCACAGGTTGACTGTATGCTGTGTGAAGAACTTCCTTTCCTAGCATACCATCTGCTATTCTACAGATACCTGCAACATCTCCAAATGTTTCATTAATTCTTTTGTTGAAACACTTCCTAGTTAACTTTATTCCAAAAGATAGACAGAGAAGTTTGATTCTGCCCCAGGGAATATTGAAAGTGCACAATTTTTTTGACTCGTTATCTAATGTTACTTTTCAATATCCATCTTTTGTATTGATTCTAGTGAATATGCTCTTACCAGCTAGTTAACACTGGGCATCAGATGAGGATCTGACCCACCGAGTACTGGTGTGGGGATAGAGTAATGCTGTTTCATATTAGCCTTATTAATATCCCTGGCATGGACACAAATCCATATCTTGCTGCTTTTCTTCAATTATGATTGCTGTTAATGCATAGATTGTGTGCATTCACTTCGGCTATCAACCTTTTCCTTTTCTAAATGTTTGAGTGAATCCCTGGGTCTGTCACTGGATATTCTTCTGCAGCAATATATGACAGGGGGTGACAGATGGGCATGTATATATGTGATGCTTTTCATGGAACTCTGATAGTCTCCTGAAAATATCTGGTTATTATGCAATCAATTCTTCTTTAGTGCTGAGTGCTTTGGTACACAGAAAACCTATTTTGCATATTAGGCTTAGCTGTGTGAAAATTTGTTTAGTCCAACAGTGGTGGTGCAGATAATGAAGAAGAACTGAAGATTGCCCTTGTCCTTGCTGCTATTAGTGTAAGTTCTCCTTCAGCATCCATTTTGGAAAGTCCATCTGCTATAAGCACATCAGACAGTTATCTGAATGGGACGTGGTTATATCCTTTTCAAAAAGTGAATTGGTAACAAATTAGCTCTAGTTCCAGTATCAAGCTTGAACTTTTTAGGTACATTATTTAAATAAGTGTAGTCTACCAGGATTCTCCTGAATGCCCTGTGCAATGTCTATAACCTTGTGATACTGTAGCTGAAAGAAAAGATTGCTCATACTCTAGTTCAGGCAGAGATTTGTGGCTTTGTTTTTTGAGTATGTTTATTGTTCCGTACACAGAATAGTGATTTAATTGTCCATGTTTGTTACTTCAAAGTCTGGGCAGACCCTGGTGGGTTTGTCTTACCACAGTATGTGCACAGTATGTGTCTTGTCAGAGCTACTGGTATGTCTACTTTGCTCTGTCTTTCAGGTGGTTGGGCCCTGCCCATGCTGCTCTGAGTAATCTTTTGTGTAATAGCCTGTATGAACTTGTCAGTATGTGTCCCAGACATGATTGTTATTTGTGTCTTCATGGCTTATAGATATCTTCAGAGCCCATATTGCTTTTTTCAAGCCCGAATCAGGATCTCTCAACAACCTTTCCTTTAGTCCTCTATCAGTGACACTGAACATATCTGAGTGTGTCATTTTCAGTATATCCAAATTCCGTTTCTTGCCTCAGCTCTGTGACACACTTGTCTATCTGCTCTTCTCTCTAACTGTGGGTGAGACCAGAAGAGATATCATTCAAACACATTTTCCTAGGCATTGTTAAGACTACACGATCTTACAGAAGACTATCTCTGCTGTAAGAATGTGTTTTTATAAACTTCCAGAGTCTCTTCTTCCACTGTGCACAGTACTTTAAAATCTTTATTATTATATCTGTTCCTGAACTTTCATACAGACTTGGAAGGATTGTTCCCAATTCTCAACAAAATTACTAAGGAAAGATGAACGTAGGGGGATCGTTTTCAACCCTGAATATTTGGATATGTTTAATGTGGTGTCCTAGTTTAAATGCTTCACATGTGGCTTCATTTTTGTGTACTCACTATGTCAAAGTGTGGTGTACCTTCAGTTTGGTTTCTGCTGATCTGTAGTGTCTTGTCTGCATAGACAGTGCTGGAACTAGGGGTGCTGTAGGTGTTACCCCCCTGCCTTGCATCCAGGGTTTACAGTTTGGTTCAGTGGTTCTCAGCACCCACACTACACAAATTTTCCCAACACAGTGGTGCTGAAACAATTTGTGTAAGTAGTTGGCACCATTTACTGATCCACTGTGCTTCTGGTGGAAAACAGCCATTTCTTCCTTCATGCAGAATGCGGTTACTTCTAACCACGTGTCCTGATTTCCAACATGGTCAGGGAGTCAAGTGTGTCATCTCTGAAAAATGCGAGAGCCCCTGTACTTCAAGAACCCAGAGTAAGTCTTGGGATATAAAGTCTAAACTACACTTCTCTTTATTAGATACGTAACAAGTTGGCTTCTACAGATTGAGCATGCAGATGCTGAGTGTTCCTGCATCATGTCAGACGCCCTTCATAATGTGGGGCTCTATGGTGATTTCACAGGACTAATTTTAAAGGGACAGTACTGCAATATACATGTACCTCTGGGATGCCCAGAGCCAGCTGGTGCCTACCCTGGCTCTGAGAGATGGGACCAGCTGATCAGGAAAAAAACATATTTCTGTACCTTCACTCCATAGAACATCAGCTGAGTTTCAAGGTAGGATAGCAGAGGTACCGACATCTGTGCTTTTCCATGGATGAATCCATCTGCTTGTACAGCTGTTGTACAGGCATGAGTGCAATTTGTATGTCTCTGCACCCACAAGTGTAAGTCTTATCTTACAAAATGCACATCTATCATGCACTATTCTTATAACAGGAGCTCACTTTGGGGATAATAAATCCCAAGAGAAAAAGGAACTGGATACTTCAGGAGATTGGAAAGACAATCCAGTGTTTTCCAGCTTTAGGCTGTTGGTTTGAATTAATCCCAAGATAACAGTTACCATGTGATGACTTATTATCTAATCAATCAATGGTGTCAATCAATTCTCCATAACTGTAGCTATATTATAAATGCTACCCTTACAAACTACCGCTACTTAGCACCCTTCCTGACTCTCTCCTCTCCCTCCCCCGCACAAAATGGTAGACATGTAAATTATAGTGGATGGAACAGGCATGGACCAGATCTATTCTTTTCAGTCTCTATCACAGTTTAGAATCAGAGGGGTAGCCGTGTTAGTCTGGAATTGCAGAAGTGACAAAGAGCCCTGTGGCACCTTAAAGACTAACTGAAAGTATTAAAGCATAAGCTTTCGTGGGCTAATACCCACTTCATCGGACGCATCCGATGAAGTGGTTATTAGCCCACGAAAGTTTATGCTTTAATACTTTTAGTTAGTCTTTAAGGTGCCACAGTACTCTTGGTCACTTCTATCAGAGTTTAGGCTCTCTGCATTTGTTGTGGATGGATGTGGATCTTTTCATGAGTTATAAATTAATAAATTTAAGTAATATAATAAAAATGACAACCAGCAAAAATACTTATATATATGAAACACACTTATTTGGCTTATAGTCCTTACTACTGGGATGGCTACTTTGTGATGTTTAACCTAAACAATGGAAAGTTCAGCTTATTTCTGAAAGTCACTGCCAGGGACTGAAACAGATAAATTTCAGCAGCACAACAATTGAACTCTTATTAATAAAGATGAGTGTTTTTCCATTTGCCCAAACATGGAATTTCGGATGAATATGCTTAGTTTGCCTAAAGGCTTTTTTGATTATTTCAGGTAAAAATCTATATGCATCACATGTTCTCCAGTAACTCTTTCCTTTCTGCTGCAGTTGTTTCTCAGCTTGTCTTCTTCTCATTCTGTCAATAGCATGGTATCTAATGTAGCTCATCCTTCTGTATTCTTGACTTCTCTTATTCAGGGGAGAAGCTCTTCTCTTATTCAGGGGAGAAGCTTTTTTTCCTTTTCTAGGAAAACTTAAAGATTTTGAACCCCCCATTCCAAACCAGTTAGAAATGTTAAGATGAAACCAAAAATGCTGCTACCCACCGTAATTTGGTTCTGGTCATTCTTGCCTCATCTGTTTTTCTCCTTTATTACCTTTTTAAAGACTTTGTGTTCTTTGTTATCCTTTTTTTGATGTTTATTCCATCTTCTCCTACTCCTTTTTCTGGCACCAGTTTTCTTCCTCCAGTTTCCAGTCTTATTGTACTCTACATCTGGAATACTCTGGGAATAGCTAGTAAGAGCCTACACCAAGCATCTAACCCAGGAATCTCTAAGGTTTGTTGGATTTAATTGTAGTGGAAGGCTATGCCCAACAGACTGATCATTCATGAAACTTCAGGATAGGAAAGTTTGAGAGGAATTGTTGCAGAGATGTCAGGAGTGGTTTGAGAAGCCCAGAGTAACATAACTGAGATGGATAGATGAAATGTATTTGAAAAATATACTATTATTCCCCTGTTAGATATGGGGATGAAATATCCACTAGTTAAATGTAAGAGCAAGAGCTGTGTATTCTGAGGAGGCAGCATGCTAAGGGAAGGGTAGAATAATCCATATTATGATCTCCAATGACATTCTGTTGCAAACTGAAGAAGCAGTATTAATTAATTCTTCCCTTTCTGAGACAAACCTTCTCTGTGAGGCAAATGCACCTCAACATGGGATTTTAGGGTGAAGGAGAGACAAATAAGGAATTGTAGAAAACTCCTGGAAAAATGCACCAAACATGGAAAACCACCTCTGAGAATGGATTTTTCTTGTTGTAGGTTGCTTGCATTCTCTGCTTTCCATTGACAAGTAGAGGAGAATTATTTTTTAGATGTAATAAAATGGAGATTTCTCTGAGATTCTGATTAATAATGTATTTCTAATCTTATCAAATAATTAAGTTAAGAATGAATGTCTGTCTTTTAAGTTAAAATCCCGAGATTTATGGAAAGTAAAGAAGAAGTCAGTGCTTAAGAAATATAATTAAAAAGGCAATTTTGATTGGTTTTTGTAATCTTTTAAATCTCCAAATGCAAGACTTCAGCTGCTGTAATTGTAATTCATGAGAACTTTGAAAAGGTCTGAGATTTTGATAGGCCCTGTAGAAAGTTCCTTGGTTTAGGCTCTTGTAATTTTAGAATCCTGTTTTTAGTTTTGCTTTAATGGAAAAAAAAGTAAAGCATGTTTTTTTCCCCTGAATAATCAAGACCTGAGGAGCCTACTGATTTGCTGTTCTTCCTCAACCTATTAAGTTTTTATTCTCTAAAAAAAAATAAAAAACTGAGCGGGAATAAGGGCTATAAAGAAAGGAAGAAAAATCAGTCAGAGATAACTGAGACACCTTCTAAATATTAGATCACTAAATACCCTGCCACTTTGCTCTCATTTTGTCCTGTGTTCAGTATTTTCACTCTGGATAATTCATTCTGGAATTAGTAAGAATTTAAGATTATGGCATGTTGAATAGAGCTAGTTGGAATACCTTTGAAGTCTAAACACTTTGCACAGATGTCTGTTTTGGTGACCTTTTTATTAGGAAGCTTTTTGGTCCAGGGCTCTTTCTAGAGAAACTTTTTACATTGTGTTTAGTCTCTGGTCATATCCAGTAGCTTCATAGTTATTGTACTTGTGATGTGGGAGACCTAGATTCAAGTCCTTGCTCTACCCAATTCAAGGTGATCTGGGATTAAAAATTCTGCTTTGAATCAGGAAAGTGACATCTTGAGTCTTAAATACTAAAAAAGTGGTGGTGGTGATGCTAGATATATAGATGAGCTTCAGGTTTGGATAGGAGCTGGCTGTGATTTAATATAGACAAGACTGAGAATGTTGCTAGGGAAGTCATCAAAAAAACTTGACAAATTTATACTGGTGCCCCTTAGTGATGGAATGCAAAGACCATTTCTAAAGCAGGATTAACACTTGGGGATGCTGTTGCGTCCTGGGCTCCTCCTGGATGTCCAGATAACGGCTGCAGCCACAAACCCTTTTTTCCATCTGCACTTAGAACAGGTCACACATCTTGTTTTCCTGAAAACAGTGCCTCCCTTGTCAGTTTCTCACCTCAGATAGATCACTGTAATACTCCTAGTGTGGGACTACAATATGGGATTTTAAGATAGTCTAGAATGCTGCACATTCCTTATTGTAGAGTTGCATGCTGGAAGCACATTGGATCAGTGCTTCATATTTTACACTAGCTTTGGGGTAAAATTCTAGGTGTTGGATTTAAGTTAAAGTCCTAAGTGGCTTGGGATCTGGTTACCTGATAGTTCACATCTCTTCTTTGACATACTGCTACAGTTGAGAACAGTAGAAGTACTGGAGCTTTGAGTACATGAGAAGAAATTGCTAGGAGGATGTTCCTTGTGAATGGTCCTGGGTTTTGGAATTTATTGTCCTACACCCTGGACTTCAGAGTCCAGATGTATTAATTTGCTTAAGACCAACTTTGCTTTTCTCTAGGCTTGTAGAGGAGGGGGTGGTCTGAGGTGGGTATATTTATGGGCTATCCTTTTTTTCTTTGAGTGTGACCTCTTTTAATTTATGCAATAGAGCACTGAATAGGTGTCTAAATATATTTTTAGAAGTATGAAGAAATTAATAAAAACACTCCCCATTACAGAGAACATCTAAAGTTATTTCTGTTATTGTTGGTTTCTCAGTGTGTCCCTCTTTCACTGAAAGGGAGATTTTCATAAGCACACAAATGGGAATATGTCTCCTAAATCCCTAATCTTCAGTCTGAACCTTCTCAATCCCTCTCTCAGCTGCAAATCCATAAACCCATATCTCCCACTAGAAGTAGGCAATTTTTTTCAGATATAGTTTATTCACTGAAAAATTCAGTTTTTGGTTGTCCTGGAAGTGTTAATGAATTTGACATATTCTCATGACATAATTCTCATAATAATTTTGGGCAAAACAAACAAACTGGAGGTGGGAGACTAGATTCACAAAGTGGCTGGAGGTGGAGGAGGTAATTCCTTTCTTATCACCTTCAACCCTTTGTCTAGGGAACTCACCTGCGATGTGGGCCTTGTGGGTCTGGTCCCCTCTGCTAAAGAGTGGGAATTTGAACTTGGGTCTCACCACCTCCCAGGTGAGTCCTTTTAACCAGGAAGGGAATCTAAATACAGGAAAGGGGGATTGGATTAGGTTTGACCCAAATATTTAGAATTGCCAGGGAACTGAATAAAATGAATTGTAGGAGTTGAACTGAACTTGGAGGCAGAAGCTTAAAAAGGGGAAACAAAGTATAGTTGGCATGAACTCCTTGGATGATTACTGCCTGAAGGACCCACTCTGAAGGAAAGCAGGGATCTGATGCTCATCCACCTTTGATGGGATTATTTATCCATATTTATCCTATGACCCTAGTTGGGATCATCACTTAACAGAAGACCTCTCAAAGAAGACAGCCTTAGCACACCTATGGGATAATTCCTTTATGTTCATCTCATTTCTGGTTCATTACCAACCCCAGAAGGGGTGAACTGTCTGGGGCTCAGCTGAAAGGCTGAGGCTATTATAACTGGACTAGCCAGATCAGGACATGGCAGAGCAGAGGCCTGAATGAGTACGGAGGACTGCCTCAGGAGGGTGCCATGGTGAAGGAACTCAATTATGGTGCTCTAAATGTTTTCCTAGCTAACAGAGATTTAAGCAAAGAAAATCTTTAGTAAGGTAAAGTGATCAGCAAAGTATTGTATTTCACCGATATTGCTCCTCAAAGCAAACTTGAGCCATTAAATTTATTTGCTATATGGTTGTGTTATGTATAGCAACATTTCATTTCACCATGTCAGTAAGTCTGCATTGCCATTACACTGTAAAACTTATTAGTGTTCTACAGAAGCACATATGGCATAACACTGCAGCAGGATGTACTGCTTTTTGGTGATTGGGTATATAAAACAACCCTACAAGCCTTTTTGACAGCATTTGTCTTTGCACCTCAAATGTAAGAGTAAAAAGATTTGATGCATTGTGTCTTGTTATGTCTGCTTCTGACAACATATGGCATTGTGTGGCTCCAAATAATGTAATGTGAGCTGTGACATATTACTGAGACGTAAAAATGCTTTCGAAGTCTTATAATAACAGATGGAGTAAAAAGGCTTCCTTTTGCTCATTTCATATATTCTTGCTATATGACTTATGTAATATCACTGTTTAAATAAAACAGTCACAAAATAAGAGATTATGTGTGGGGGGAAGAGGAGTAACTATGCCCCTGTATTCCAAATATGAAGTAAGTAGAACAGAAGACCTAGGTACATCTCTAAAAGAATCTTTAAGTGAGACACAATACTCTTTCACATATAAAGGCAGTCCATTCTTCATGTCTACAGCTGAGAAGAGAGCAAGGAAGTGAAAAATAGATACTGTGATGGAGCACTGCCCTCCAGTACACACCCTCATGGCCCAGGCAGGGGCATTACATTCAGTACCCCTTCAGCCTCTTTCAATCAGTAATCCAGATAAATTTGTTCAATACAGGGGGTCTGATTAATTCTTTGCACAAAGTGCAACTCATCTTGTTAATTGCCCAAGTTCACCTTACACTGGGTCCATACAATTCCTCAGTCCCTATTCAGAGGACCACTATCTGCCTTCCTGAAGTGGAATGGTATTCCATAATGGTTACTTTCTGAAAACAGGAGTTGAGAGTTGGATTGTAAATTAGCCAGTCCCTTTCTCTCTTAAACTACAAGTCCCCATTTGTCTCCTGGAATAGAGTATACATAAATGTAGTCTAGATGACATTGCTATAAAGTGGGGGTATAACTGGTTGAAAGACAATACTAAAAGAGGCATTATCAATGGTTTGCAGTCACAGTGGGAAGGCATACTCAGTGGAGCCCTGAAAGATATGTCCTGGGTTCAATACTAGTGAAGATTTCCATTAATGACTTGGATGGTGGAATGACGAGTGTACTTATAAAATTTGTGGATGACACCAACTTGACGAAGAGGCAAGTCTATGTGACTGGGGACTCCCTGAACTGACGGGCCGGTCACCAGAGTTGATCTAAATAACAGAAGGGTGCATTGTCTGCCACAGGATGTTAACCTTAGGCTGAAAAGGATCCTAATTGGAGCAGGAAAGAATCCACTGATTGTCCTTTATGTGGGAACAAATGACACTACCCAGTTCTCACTGGAATGTATCAAGGAACACTACACTGGACTGGGAAAGATGCTTAATGAAATAGAGGCCCATGTGATCTTCAGTGTGATTCTACCTGTCCCTAAAGGAGAAGTGCAAAACCAAGACAAGATTGATGATGCTCACCAGTTGGATCAGGCAATGCTGCTATAATGAGGGCTTTGGGATGTTTGACCACTGCAAGACATTCAGACATAAAGGATTGGTCTCATGGGATGGACTCCACCTGAGCAGGAAGGGAAATAGATAGCTGGCATGGAGATTGGCACAATTGATTAAAAGAGCTTTAAAACTAAATTCAGGGAGACAAATGCTCATGTAATCTCCATGCCTGATTCTAATAGTGAGCAGGAGGAAAACCAAGTAAGAGGATATAGCAAGGAGGAAAGGAACATTAGAGGATACGAGAATGGACGAAAAGATAGGAGAGTGGACAACAAGAGGAAAGACAATGCCAATACCAATGATGGTTAGTCAGGTAGGCAATATTGGCAGTAAAATGACTGCAGTGGGTGAGGAATCTGGGTGAAAACAAACAGGAACAACCAGTGCAAGGAGTCTGGGTAATAAAATTGAGGAACTACAAGTATGATTCAGGAAGTGAAACAAGATATAGAGATAATGGAAATATGGTGGAATAAGACTCATGACTGGAATATACGTAGTGAAGAGTAAGTGCGGATCAGGAAATAAGGGAATAAAAGTAAAGATGGTGGAGTAGCATTGCATATGAATGATGAGGTAGACTGTAAAGAAATTAGAAATGATGAAATATCTAAAATGGAACCTGTCAGGGCCAAAGTCACTTTGGGGAAGAAAGGTTCAACTGGTACAGTGGGTGGGGTTTGCTACTGTCCCCCAGGATCCAATTTGGGTATGCATAGAGATTCTTTAATGGAATAAATACTAGTGAGATTTGTGTGATTATGGGAGACTTTAATTTTCCAGATATAGATTGGAAGATAAGTATTTTTAAGCATTTCAAGTAATTGTAAGGTCCAGATATTCCTGGATGTGATAACTGACAGGTTTCTTCTTCACCAAATAGTCAACAAACCAACAAGATGTGATGCCATTTTAGATTTACTATACATAAGTAGCAAGAATCTCATAGAAGGGAACTGGTTGTAGAAGGCAACCTGGGTTTGCATGATCACAAATTAATTCACTTTAAACTAAATGGAAGGATAAATAAAAGTTAGTCTGCAACTAGGGTCCTTGATTTCAAAAGGCTAAACTTTAAAAAAATTAAGGAATTAGTCAGGGAAGTGTACTAGAGTGAAGAACTCCAGGATCTGAATATAGCAGAGGCCTGGAATTACTTTAAGTCAAAGTTGCAGAAATTATCTCAAGCCTGCATCCTAAGCAGGGGAAAAATCGTAGGGAAGGATTGTAGACCAAACTGAATAAGCAAGCATCTAAAAGAAGTTAAGAGATTGATATGCAAGGAAGGCTACCTCTTGGAGATCATAACATGTAGGGGAAAAGTGAGAACTGTCAAAAGTCAGAGTTGAACCCTGCAAAGGAAATAAAAATCAACAGGAAAAGGTTATTTAGCCCTATAAGGACAATAAGTGGGACCACTAAGAACTGATAATGGGGTGCGGATTAAAGGTATTCAAGGTATAGTCTAATAAATACTTTGTCTCAGTTTTTAATAAGAGTAATGAAGTGCTACTGGATAATGGCAGAAAGCAAAATAGGAATGAAGATATGAAAATAAATTAACACATCTAAGGTGGAAGCCCAATTAAAATTAATGGGACTAAATTGAGAGGAAGGGCAAGGAGGATAGTCTTCAATAAATAACATTAAAGGAACTGTAAGCCTACTGGCCAGGGATGATATAAGTTTACTTGATTATGCCTCAGCACCAACGGCTGCACTAGATGACCTCTCATGGGCCTTCCTGCCCTCCATGGTTCTAATAAATGGTCTCTCTCTCTCCCCCCAGCCCTGCCTTAGTGCAAGAGACTCAGGCTTCCTCTGGGAGCTGGGTAATTGAAGCAGTTCTCTCTCTCTCTTTAAGCTAGGAGTCCTTAGCTTTTTCCCTTATTCCTAGGTGTGTGCGAGTTTCTCCATACAGGACATTTCAAAATCTTCATGGCTGTGCTACATGATGCTACATGCTGCAAAGTTGTTGATGCCTAGGAACCCACTACCCTTAAGGGGCAGGTTACTCCATCACTGATATTACGCTGCCAAATTTTCAGAGAAGCCTCCTAAACTACAGGTATGCAAAACTGTCTCAGACAAACAGGCTTTTGTGCATAAAGCAAATAATTGTGGAGAATGGATGGATCAAGGCATGAGGCTGGGACTCAAGAAGGGCTGTGCAACAGACTTCCTGGGTGAATTTGGGTAAGACATTTAATCTCTTGTGTCTCAGCTCTCCACTTGTGAAATGGAAATAAAATGTCCCTAGCACTCGGAGTGGTAGGGAGGATAAATCTGTAAATATTTAAAAGCTGGCCTGATAATTCAGACATAAGTATTTTAAATAACTGGAGAGTTAATGTGCCCATTATGCAAAATATAGTTTATACATTAAAAAGGGAGGTTTTTTAAATAAGTTTTGTGAACAGCTTAAGAGGCTTATTTCAAAAGTCCTACCATGTGGTATCTTATTTTATATAAAATAGTTATTCTGGAAGATGCCAATGGCTTCCATCAAGTGCATCTTTGATCTAATGATTACTATAGATCTTGTTAGAGCCAGTGATTAAGCCAAGCACTCTTTTGGGGTCAGTGGAAAGTGAAGTTAAGGACCATTATACATTAGACATCTGGAAACAATGGAGGGGACTGGCCAACACAACTGGGTGCAGAACAAGTCGGGGTTAAACAACATGGTCTGAGGGCTTGGTGCATCAGCAAATGCAAGGTCTAGAAGTTTGGGTTTGCAAGCTATCAATATTAAAGGCGAGAAGCAGTTGTGAGAGGAATCCTAAAAAGAAGCAGAAAAATGGAGTTTCTTGAGCACATACCTTGTAGGTTGGCATTGGAGGGATTTCTAAACAAGAAAACTGCCTGCTGTTTTGTTTCTACAGTCTTCAGGGAAACAACATTTTGTGTACAATACAAATAATGTAAGATTTCACTAGGAATATACCTGACTTGTACAAGTGATTTCTTCTCCTAAAAGAAACAAGGTTTCTAATATTAGCTAACAAGTCAGGGCAAAGGGTCAAAAACTTTTAAAAAATACTTGATGAACACCATGTTCTTTCATGACTTTCATTTTAGATTATGGAAAACAAAAAATAATAAGTATAAAATCTTACAGAGAAGTGTGTGTATCTTCTTTCCATAAAAACAATGAGGAGTCTGGTGGCACTTTAAAGACTAACAAATGTATTTGAGCATAAGCTTTTGTGTGTAAAAAACCTACTTCTTCAGCTGCATGGAGAAGAACTAGTGGGATTTTTACTCATGAAAGCTTATATCCAAATAAATGTTAGTCTTTAAGGTGCCACCGGACTCTTTGTTGTTTTTGTGAAAACAGACTATCATGGCTACCACTCTGATATTTATCTCCATAAATCACTGCGACTCCAAGAACAAAATTGCTGTTGTCATTGAGAATGTAAAGCTGCACAAGAGGTGTCACTAGCAGTTAGCTACTAGCAGTTTTGTGCTGTAAACATTTTAAAAATTGAGCTGTCAGGAAAAAAAAATCCACCACATCCCAGGTCACATGTCCTTTCAGAGAAAAGAGGTAAAGATGGGGGGAACCTGCTAATTTGTTTTCCACTTCCGCAATACACTTTCGCATACCGAGAACCAAGACAGAATGTGACACCACTTAGAGAACAACTTCAACAAGTTTAAATTTTGTTCCTATAAAATAAATTGCACATGGGAATAGCACATCTGTAATATGAAGTGGAAATTGGGGCAAAGGCTTTTATAAGCCCCAGCAATGGCCAGTAGGAATAATTAGCATTTTAAGGGGAAGATCATCAGACGGGCGTACGAACCCAGCATTTCCTTCATTATGATGGCAGAATATTCAGAATATTAACATTAGTCTTCCCATCCACTTCTAGCACTTCACTGTTACACTGGAAAATCAAAGGCCTGATTCTCTGATGCCCTACAAGTAGGTTTAAATGTCATCATTCTGATTCGGTAGTGTCTGATGTCCACTTTGCACTCAGGACCAATACTATTAGGGTTTTTTGGTTTGTTTGTTTTTTGTAAAGACAACATTTGACCTGATTCATTACTGAATTACATTGCTTTACTTGTTCAATTTCACTGCAATCAATGGAATTACAGTGGTGTAAATCTGGAACTATATAGTGATGAGTCAAGCCTATTGTCTCTTAACTTCGCGATCAATTGAGCTGTCTCTACTAAACAGTGAATAAGTCTTCAACTGTAACTGAACACTACAAAACAACATTTTCTTCCAATCTTACACTGTCACTGTGATGAGTGTGGTATAAATGTCTGGATTGGAATAAAATAGAATCTGAGTCCTTTTAGACACTGAAAATAAAAAGTAGGCATTTTTTCCTAAAGGTAAAGAATATCCTAATACAACTTTGAGTCATTACCAGAAGATAAGGTCAAAAACTACACTCTTTTCTGTAGATGGATGGAATAATTTGGGAGCTCAGAAACTAGTATGGCTCATGGTGGAAGAGAAATGAAAGAAGCAGGGAATATGGCAGGTGGAATTGCAGCTGAAACTAAAACCTTTGAATGAAGCATGATGATGCCAGAATCCAGATGTGTCTTCCCTTGATCTTATTATTATCATCACAAAACCTGACTAAGATATAGGATTTCATGAAATGGCCTCTTGTAAGCAATGGTACAGAGAACAGGGCTGAAAGCTGATGGAAATATACAAGTCACTGAGAAGACAGAAGTTAGAAAACAAAGCCTTCTCCCGGGACCAAGAATGCAGGATCTCTGTGTTGCACCAAAACCTAACACTTTTTGAACTTTAGCAAAGAATGTTATACAATGGGAACTCAAATGATAGTTCCCTCCTAACCACCATGAACAACAGATGAAATTGGCTGCTGGCACTTTTGATGCCATATGAGCTACATGGACTGCATACATCAAAATATTTTTAAGGAGATTAATAGATCTAGGATAGGTTGTTCTGAAGCTGTGATTTAGTGAAACATTTATGCCCAAACCTTGAACTGAACTACAAGAAACTTAAAAAATAATGATATAGCACTTCTCATCTTCAATATACTCCTATTTAGCAACATGAATTGTGAGAGAGGAAATTGGGAAACCAGTAAAATTGTGGTCAGGTTACATGATTTGATATGTTTCAACTCCATCTTTTTCCCTCCCCACTTGACTAGTGACTAAAGAATTCTTTTGCATTTCCCCCACCCCCTTTTTTTTTTCCAGTGGCATTTTCTTTGCCTGACCCAAATCCTTCTGGTCTGTCTTATATCAGTTTTATAGTGCTGTAACTTCACCGGATTCAGTAGAGTTCTCATGATTAACACAGGTATAATAGAGAACAAAATAGGCCTACAGTACAGAACTTCATATTGTGATAATGGTTAGAGATCCTAATCAAGAGTCAAGGTCCCATTGGGCTAAGTATTGTATACGTACACCTACACACTGAAAAGACAGTGACCTTTCGTAATCTATATAGCACTGAGCTAAAGTGAATTAAGTGAGCAACAGAGGGAATACTTTGGTCCATCATGTCAAGGCAGAAAGAAGCAACCTTTCCCATCATGTTCTTTGTCCAATATTTCATGTTTACTTTCATCAGTGTCAGCATATCACTGGTGGGCACACTTCAGCAATGTGCTCCCAGAGTTATTTATGTAGTACATTTATGTTTGCCATGTCTTTTATTTAAGGATGCTTCTAAAAACATTTTTTATAAACTTGGCATGGGTCATTATTCATCTTTGTTATATGGACAGTGTACTAGTTACTTGGCAGCCAATACATGATTTATTGGAAGAGGGGTATCAATGCCTGAAGCACCTGTTCCTCAAAATTATTTGAAGTGGGAGTGATTTCCTGTTTGAGAGTCGTGTATATTGTTTTGATTATGTGTTTTGTAAATATTTTGTTACTTAATATAGAAAGCACAGGTCCCCAGTGAAACCACAGATAGAGAGGGGCTGTGCAACCAACCAAATGACAAACATAAATCAGTGTTATTGAATACAAAAATCTGGGATTTGATTTAAAATGTGCTTAAGGCTCTTTCTTTTCAAGCTGTATATTTGGAGATTGAACGGCTTTTCTATTTTGTTTTATTTTTCACTCCCTATCTTTATATGTGCACCTGTCAATTTGTTGTATATTTTTATTCCTTCATTCATCCTATGCCATGGTGGATGAATTATGTGTGAATGATGAATATTGGCAGCAACTGGGTAACATTTCCAGAATACTATATAATATATGTTGGACATTTCTTTTGCCATTGTACCTATTTTTTTGTGGGTAGTATTTACATTGACTTCAGTTCTGAGAAGCTTTTATGTATCATAGAACCTAGAGCAGGAAAAAAAAACTGTTAGGTAATCTAGTTGATCCCAAGGCACATGCAAGTATGCAGTATGTATATCCTCAAGTACTTTGTCCAACATAATTTAGATGATTCAACTAATAGGACTTCTACTATCCCTTTGGGAGATTATTCCATGGTCAGACCTAATGTTAAAAGATTTCTCTTGGTGTGCAATTTAAATTTACTTTTGGTCGCTCTTGGCCCAGAGCTCTTAGTAATATGCAATTCTGATATCTACAAGTTAGAATTCTAACTTCCTAGGGCTCAGTCATTCCCTGAATTAGAATATCATGAAGAGGACACTTCACATGGATATGACCAGACTCAATACGAATGGAATGGGGTGCTGTTCACCTCAGCACTACTGTGTATCTGTGGTTAGCAGTGGCTGAATTCAAGAAGGATCTAGGAAGGGGCAGAGAAGTATATCCTACCTCCTCAGCTCTTAGAGTCTGGAACAAACATAATGAAACCTCAGGTTGTCATTCATGGAGAGTCCTTGTGCTTCAGTACTTCCTTGAATATAGATGGTCTGAAACATATGCTTCAGTGCATTGGAGCCTTGATGAGTAGATCATGTATCAGCTATCAAAATATTGGATGCTTCTTTGAATTGGACATTCCCATCTTTTTGCTACCCACCTCTTACAGCTGCATATATTTTTATCCTATTGAGATGCCTTTACAATATTTGTGTTAAAATATTCCAAGACCATGAAATATTCCAAGAGCCTGACTGCACATAAAAGTTGTATGTACAATAAAGACGGTTGCTTTATCTAGTATTTTCTCATTTTTGTCAAACATGATATTTTCCAGCTAAAGGTTTCTTAGAATTTATGTGGACAGTGGAGAGGAGGAAGGATTATATATCAGATGCTTAAAAGGAGAAAAACCTTCCAAATGTTTGCATCCAACACCCCATTTCCTAAAGGAGCTTATAGATTTTTGAAATAAATATGACTTGGATCTAGCCTAGTATAATTCCATTGATTTCAGTGCATTACAGAGTTTTCTCCGCTTACATTCTTCCTGTCTTTTTATTTCCTTTCCTTTTTAGACATATTTCCTCTTAATAAGAAATGAAACTGTTCTTCGAGAAAGAAACAAAGTATGATGCCTAGCCTTCCATATGGCAACTACCTGTGTATATTCTTATCTTGTGTGCTAATCTTGGGGATGATCCATCTGTGCTTTATTTTACTGTTCCAGCAGTATTATTTAAATATTCACACAGCTCCTATTACAGGAACACACAGAATAATTGTTGGCTACTTCTTTTCTTTTAAATGTTTTCATTATATGCATATTCTGTAGTAACTGTTAATGAGTCAAGTATTTTCTAACATATAGTTGTATCTGGGACTGTCACTATTTTTCCCTATATTATACTTAGAATAGGAAATTTCTACAGAAATTGTGTCTAATGGTTGGCAAATGTTGACTAACATAATATTCTCTGTTAAATGCATTAATTACTAGATTCTGCCACTTCTTGCTTACACTGAGCAGTATCCTACTCTACAAATAGTTCCAGCTTGCCTTCTTGTGAAGTAAAGGCTAGATCCACAAAAGGATTTAGAAACCTAAATCAAAAAATTAGATCCCTCAAAACCTGTGCTCAGCTTCTGCTTAAGTATCATGGCACCTAAACTCCCTAGGGACCTACACTTCTGATGATGAAGTTCTGTAGGTGCCTAAAAATCTCCTGCTAGTGTCTACACAGATGCCTCAGTCCTGGCATCTGTATGCCTAGCTCATGCCCAGTCCATGGTTGGGTCCTTGCCCCCCCTTCCACCCCCACCCATATTATTTGTGGGACCAGTTCTGATCACCTCAGAGACTGGTGATTGGGCACCAGAGACAGATTGGGCTCCATACAAAACATGACAAGATGAGATGGTTGTTTCCATGCCCTCCCTTATAACTTGTAGGAGACCTACATTCAATTCCCCTCTTTGTCTGATCTGAAGGAAGAATTTGAACCCTGGCTCCCACCTCTCACAAAAGTGCCCTACCCACTGGCCTATAGGATATTCTGATATGCGTTGGTCTCAGCCTCTCCTATTGAAGCTGTTCCACTGTGTATAATTATTTAAAAGTTTATTGGGCCACAGAGACAGTGATAATGACTCTATAACCCAAGGTTAGCATACTCCCCTTACATAAAGATGACCCAAGTCTTGTTTCAATGAGAGTGCTCAGAGCTGTGAACCCCAAGCAGACTGAGATGTCTCCTTCAGAACTGGAGTTAGGCCCCACTCCTTTCCTCAGCATTTCATATGGCCTGGCTTACGAGAATCACCATTCATCTTGTCAGCTTCTGTGGATCCCATTCCTAGGTGTCTAACACTATGTCTTCACTACCCGCTGGATCAGTGGGTAGTGATCAATCTATTGGCAATCGATTTATCGTGTCTCATCAAGACGCGATAAATCTATCGCCAAAGGCACTCCCGTTGACTCTGGAACTCCAGTTTGCCAAAAGGCGCAAGCTGGAGTCGACGGGGGAGCCTGTTGCCAACCAGTGCCGCCGTGAGGACAGCAGGTAAGTTGGCCTAAGATGCGCCGATTTCAGCTGCGTTATTCATGTAGCTGAAGTTGCGTATTTTAGGTTGCACTCTCCCCCTAGTGTAGACCAAGCCTAACTCTCCTCATGCATTATAAATGGAGCCTGGGTGCTTAACTCAGGACTGTGGATTCCAATTGATAGCAGGACACAGACAGCTTTGGATTCAATGTTTCCAGCCTATGTCTACACTATGAAATTTGGTCAATGCAAGTTACTTTGGTGTACAGCCGCCAAAGCTTGTATAACACTCTGACACATGTAGACTTGGCTGCTTATGCTGATGCTGTGTGAACTCTGCATCAACACAAGCATTCCTAGTCTGTGAATGTAAAGCTCAGTGCACCATTTGTAGGCATCCCATTGTGCCCACACTGCTCTCTAGGGCAGTGACTTTGGGACTTTTTTTTGTTGTACTTGAGGGATACTAGTGTGTGACCCAGGGATTTCTGGGACCATAAGGAATACCTCTTTATACATCCCATAATACTTCTTACATCCCATATTTTTATGCCTTTTTTAATGTCTCTACAGTCCCTCTCAGGGCTTTTTGGTGTTTTTGACAGAAACATAAAGCCTGCATAATTCAACATACTTCTCTTGTGCATGGCTAATACAAGACCATGATTCACCAGTATTTGCATAATGTGAGGTAGCACTGTTACAACAAGGATTACAGTGAGGACAATGCAGAAGTGTTAGAACACAATAACTGAATGTTGAGGGATCCAGTGAAAAATATGCCAGGCTGTGGCTAGTGTTCACACAGCGGACTACCTAAGAAACAAGAACCGATTGCTGGGATCACATCATAATATAGTGTGGGATGATAAGCAGTGGCTGCAGGGCTTTCAGATGTGAAAGACCACATTCCTGGGGCTCCATCTTAAGAGCTCCCAAAGCGAAAGCAGTATTGACACAGAAGTGACTGGTGGACACAATTCTGGAAACTTGCAGTACTAGAAGGGCAATCATTTTGGATTTGGAAAATCCACTAATAAGGGCTGTTGTCATCCAAGTATGAAAGGCCATTAAATGTGGGCTGTGACTTTCGGTAATATGTACAAAATAAGGGGTTTGTAACAATGAAGTTTCTGAACTGTGGTGGAGTGAAAGATGGCACACACCTCTCTATTTTAGCACCAGCCTGTCTTGCCATAGAAGACGTACACGAAAAGGGTTACTTTTCTATGGTTATGCACTAGCACCTGGGAAGCTAATAAAAATTGAGTGCCTAGGATAGGTGCATGACGTTCATATCTTTAAGAGCACAGGACTTTTCAAAAAGAAGCAAGCAGGGACATTTTTTTCCTTCCCAACTGGTAGATTAATGCTGGCAACACTGAAATGCCAGTAGTGGTGCTGGAGGACCCAGACTACCCCTCACTCTTCTGGCTCATGAACCAGTACAATGGACACTTTGACAGTGCTAAGGAAAGATTCAAAGACTGTTCTACCATCTCAGAAACATAATGACTCTTTAATGAGCTTTTGGTGGATCGAAGGGGTGTTTGGCATTGTTTACTAAGGGCTCGGTTACACTGGCACTTTATAGCACTATAAAGCCCCCACGAGCGCTATAACCTCCTCCCCGTCCACACTGGCAAGGCACATAGAGCGCTATAACCGCTGAGTTATAGCGCTATTGTTAATCCACCTCCGCATGGGGAATAAGGGCTGTAGCGCAGCTGCTGTGGGGGGGGGGTGAGGACGAAGAGCAGGAGGATGAAGAAGAGGAGGAGGATGAGGACGAGGTGGCAGTGACCCAAGGCACGGAGGAGTCCCTGGACGCATGCAGCCAGGAGCTCTTCTCAACCCAGGAGGGCAGCCAGCCACAGCGTCCGGCGGTTGCAGGGGCCAGCTCAGCAGCGGATTGCGGAGGTAAAGCTGCTTTTCTGTGGGGAAGGCAGGCAGCTTGGGGTGGAAAGGGATGCAGGGGGCATTCCACCTGGAGCTCTTCTCAAGCCAGGAGTAGAGCAGGGGGGCATGCAGCCAGGAGCTCTCCTCTAAAGCCAGGAGGAGGGCGGCCAGCCACAGCATCCGGCGGTTGCAGGGGCCAGCTCAGCAGTGGATTGCGGAGGTAAAGCTGCTTTTCTATGGGGAAGGCAGGCAGCTTGGGGTGGAAAGGGATGCTTGCATGCTTGCCTACATGTGGAATAGAGCATTAATGTAGTCTATCACCTCGCAGTAGTCATCATCAGTAATCTCTTCAAAGGTCTCAATAAGAGCGCTTGCAATGCGCCTGCACAGGTTTCCCGGGAGACCCAGCGTGACCCCCGTCCCGGTCACGGTCACTAGTCCCCGCCACTGTGCTACAATGGGTGGGGGGAGCATTGCTGCACATAGACAAGCTGCATATGGCCCTGGGCAGAAGCCGCATCTCATTAAAATCCCTTCCCTTTGTTCCTCAGTGACTTGAAGCAACGAGATATCTTCCAGGACAAACACCTACGGAGAATGTTGGAACAGTGTTCAGAGTAGGGCTCCTGCCACTTCCCGGCACTCCACCCCCCCCCCACCCCAACAGCTTTTCAGGGCAGGGAAGAAATCCTTCCCCCTGCCTGCTGCTCAGAGTGGGGCTCCTGCAACTTACTGGCACTCCCCAACCCCTCCCCCGGAACAGCTTTTCTGGGGCAGGGAAAAAATCATTTCCCTTGCCTCTGGAGTGCACTCACCATGGGGACTCCGTTGCTGTATCTGTGCTGTCTGCGGGACAGGCAAACGGGGAATGCGGGGGAATCATAGGCATGTCTGCTCTTTACAAGGGAACCACTGTTAAATGTATCTTTTTATTTTAGAAGGGTCGTCCTTGAGCCCTGTGCCATCGCTCTTATCAACAGCTGAGAGGCTGAGGCGACTGAGGAAGCGGCCATGAAGGAGCAAAGAGGATCTTGTACAGCAAGTAATGCAACAGGCTGTAATGGAGAATCAAGTTGCACAGAGGTGGAGGGAGAACGAGAGCAAGTTGAGGGAGAAGGCGCGGAAGGAGAACGCGATTCACCACCAGAAAAGCACCGATAAGCTGTTCTCATTACTGCAGCTTCAACTGGAGACTATGCAGCGGATTGCCACCCTTCAGGAGGAGAAGCACCGCGCTCTCCACCCCAATTATCATTTGCCCCAAATCCCTTCCCCTTCTGTGCCTCAGTACCCTCCAGGCCACTATCATCAGCTATATGGTTATCACCATCCACAGCTGCCTCCAACCCCTCTGTCTTCACCGAACAACCCCCAAACCCCGGACCATTATCCACTGCCGTCAACCCCTAATAACATGCCTTACTGCCCTCCGCAAATGGAATTTGGGGGACATGGCTACTGTGACGGCACTGGAGACTCAGAGACCTGGACATATTCTGATCTCTGACTGACCCCATGCTACCCCCATTGCACCTCCCCCAGCTTCCCCCTCACACGCATCACAATATTTTCTTTCAGCAACCGAAGTACCTGTTCAATAAATGAATTGTCTTCTTAATAAATGGGTTTCTTTATTAAGTGTACATACATTATTACAGGCTACAGAAAAGCAAATGCTGTTCCTATTAAATGAATGCTCCCTGCCTCCCTCCGTCTGCACCTCACTTTAGATTTGGCTTTCAGCCTGAAAATGCTCCCTCAAGGCTTCCCTGATCCTAACAGCCTCACGCTGGTCCCCTCTAAGAACCTTGCTCTCTGGCTGGGCGTATGTGGGCTCCAGGCGTTGAACCTCCGAGGACCATGCCTCAGTGAAGCTTTCGCCCTTCCGCTCACAAAGATTATGTAGGGCACAGCATGAGAAAATAACTGCGGAGATATTATCCTCGGCCAAGTCTAGCCTTCCATAAAGACAGCGCCAGCGCACCTTGAGATGCCCAAAAGCACACTCCACAGTCATTTGACACCAGCTAAGCCTGTAGTTGAACCTTTCCTGACTGCTGTCCAGGCTCCCTGTGTGGGGTTTCATGAGCCAGGGCATTAAAGGGTAAGCGGGGTCGCCAAGAATCACTATAGGCATTTCCACTTCCCCCACGGGGATCCTCTGGTCTGGGAAAAAAGTCCCAGCTTGCAGTTTCATGAAGAGGCCGGTGTTGCAGAAGATGCGTGCGTCATGCACCTTTCCAGACCAGCCAGCGTTAATGTCAGTAAAACACCCACGGTGATCCACAAGCGCCTGGAGAACCATGAAGAAGTACCCCTTTCGGTTAACGTACTCGTCTGCTAGGTGGGTGGGCGCCAGAATAGGTATATGGATCCCATCTATCGCCCCTCCACAGTTAGGGAAACCTATTTCTTCAAAGCCAGCAACACTGTCATGCACGTTACCCAGAGTCACGATTTTTCGTAGCAGGATGCGATTAATGGCCCTGCACACTTGCATCAGCACAACTCCAACAGTCGACTTTCCAACCCCAAACTGGTTGGCCACCGGTCAGTAGCTGTCTGGTGTAGCCAGCTTCCAAATTGCGATAGCCACCCGCTTCTCCACCGGGAGGGCAGCTCTCAATCTGGTGTCCTTGCACCACAGGACGGGGGCGAGTTGAGCACACAGTCCCATGAAAGTGGCTTTTCTCATTCAAAAGTTTTGCAGCCACTGCTCGTCGTCCCAGACTTGCACGACGATGCGATCCCACCACTCAGTGCTCGTTTCCCGTGCCCAGAAGCGGCGTTCAACGGCCGTGAGCATGTCCGTTAATGAGACAAGAAGCTTCATGTCAAACGCATTCACCGCTTCCATCTCATGTTCAGAGTCATCACTGTCATCCTGCATGTCAAGGATTAACTCCACTGCACACAGAGATGTGCTGGCGACAGTCGTCAGCATGTTCCTCAGCAGTTCTGGATTCATTGCAGCACATGACAATGGAAGACGGAGCGCGCCTTGCTGAAACCATTGAAAGATGGCACCAGAGGTGGAAGGAAACACAGGGATTGCTGGGATATGCCAAAAAGCATCATGGGTAGTTGAAACAGGATACAGAATGCCCCGCAAGTGACACCCCCCCACCACAAGGCATTGCGCCAGATCGGGAAGAGGTGTACTGTGGTATACATGCCCTAATGTGCTGCTCTTAACGCCGCATTAAGTGCCGCAAATGTGGCCATGCTATAACGCTGGAGCATCTCAGTGTGGACATACAATAGTGCTATTCATATTACTGTATAAGGGGACCGCTATAACCAATAGCGCTATAATCTTGTAAGTGTAACCATGCCCTTACTAGATTGGATCTGAGCAGGAAAAAATCCCTATTACTATAGCTATATGTTGGGTACTGCATGCTATCTGTGAGGCAAAGGGGGAAAAGCTACCATGGGGATGGAGGAGTAAGACTGACTGTCCGTTTGCTGAATCTGAACAGACTGATACAAGGACTGTTGGAATAGTCAACCAGAAAGCTGTTACTGAGGGAGATTTTAAAGGAGCATATTAACACTCAGCAACAAAAAAAATATTCTGTTGATTTCATGAAATAGTAACCATCTTCTGTCTTATTTACTTTGCAACATACATCTCTATGAATTCTGTAGTGTTTGGTGTACATTTATAAATCTTGTTGGGTCTTTGCCTTCTGCTACGTATTCTGACGTGCTTGGTATGAACTAATAATTCTACTCTGACTTTCCAAAATAAAACCTTTTTGTGCAAATCAGCAGTTAACAATATCAAAGTGCAAATGAACACCTACAAATTGAAATTGAACCACTTTTTATAATCCCATGGTGGGAAAAAACTGAAAACAGGAAACATTTATGTCCATATATTTAAACAGTAGCTCAGTGCAGTTTGTTGTGTCTACATACACACCCACTGACGTATGTTTCTGACAGGTTGGTATATGCATAGCTACAGTTCTCCTTGTCTCACAGCATGGAGTGCTGGGGAAAGGTTGTACACTGTAGTGTCATGTGGAACATTGTGGAGTGTAGGCAGCAGCAACCTTAGGATCAAGATCAAGACCTCTATGAGTAGCTCCACTGAAATCAGTGGGGAGTAGGACACTTGCAGAGAAAGATGCTACTTGGTATGAGTAGGAGTTCTGGAATCTCTCCCAGACTGCAAAAAGATGCTCTCTCCACTTCCAAGAAAAGAAAAAAAAAACCTGCAGGAAGAATTCCCTTTTCTAGATTATCTCTTGGCAAGATTAACTATTTTAAACCATTCTGAATACTGCCTTTAACACTAAAATGTCTCACATGAACCTCTCACTAGCCAGAGGCCCAATCTTGTAGTGCCGGTGCTTCTGTAGATCTCATTGAAGTCAGTGAAAAATGTCTATGCACTGGTGCTTAGAGGAATCACTATTTCCATTAAATACAGCCCGGAATTTGCCAAATATTTTCAGGTCACATTTTTGCTATAGGTTTTTAAATGTGAATTGGAAGTAACTACAATTAAGCTTATAGTTTGGTCTTCCAACTCTTATTTTGAAGTTCTGATACTTATAGATGTTCTTCTACAGTCTTGGATAGATTTTCTCCACCTAATCTTAGGATTTGACCTGGGATTTTCAAATGCATCTGAGTGATTTATGAAGACAAGTTCATTGACTTTCAATGGGACTTGTGTTCCTAAACGTCTT
The DNA here is from genome assembly GCA_007922305.1 of Dermatemys mawii. Classification (NCBI taxonomy): domain Eukaryota; kingdom Metazoa; phylum Chordata; order Testudines; family Dermatemydidae; genus Dermatemys; species Dermatemys mawii. The sequence continues at coordinate 51,915,172 of ML677326.1, read as the reverse complement.
TTGCACATTTGAAAAAAATCTGTGCCTAATGCTAAAAGGATAAGAACCAAGGAGAAACTGAGGTGCAAGAAAATGTACTGTTGTATACTGGACCTAAGCAAGTGCTACCCTATTGAGATTTTTATGTATTGAAAATGTAACTAAGAGTTGTGGCTAATTTTCAAAAATAAATGCAGGTAGAGAATCCATCTGCTTATCCATGGTATTGATATGGTGCCAGATTCTATATCTCTTAGTTATACTGCACCAAATTAAAAAAAAATATAATAATCTACTAGTTTACTGTAAAGATCAGAGGCGGAGTCCCCCAAAGAAAAGCAGGGTCACCTAGGGTTGCTATCTGTCCAGATTTTCCCAACATTTTCCCTTTTTTGAGATTAGCTATCCTGGGAAATCTGTAAGGGTGCTCAGCATCTTTATAGCGTCTAAATCATCCCTGATGTTCCAGTGTTTTGTACATCAGAAGTGGCAATCCTAATGTCACCTATTTCTAGAGATAAAATAAGAATGGTTTTATTTTATTTAGAAGTTTCACAAAATTCAACTCTGAACAGAGGTGCAGAATTACCTTAATAGGTCTCCCTCCATTCTAGCTTCCATTAATTAATTATGATCCCTGAAAAGCTACCAAAGTCTGCTTGGGATCATCTTACCCTTTAGCTCCCATTTGTCAATCATAATAATGCCCATTTGCACATTTTTGCAGGAGCAACTCATATAATCTTGTTGGAAATATAAACCCTAGGAATACATATATATAAAAAGAATAACATCTTTATTCTGGTAATCGGGGATGCAAAGAGCATTTAAGATTTTAGAATTAATTTGTCTAAATTTCACGTTTGTCACACTTCAACAAACACCATTGTGAATTTTTTACAGGGTTTGTCGATTTATATGGATGTGTTACAATGAATGTAAATATGGTCTGTCATTAGTTATATGTTCTTTTGGGTGGAAAATAAAGTTGATTGAAATGAAACTTAAAGATTGATTTCAATATTTTTTATTCACATCCTTCTACTTATGAATATATTTATCCAGAGGACAGTATCACAATGAAAATGACACATTTAAACATTTATCTACTTGTATTACTAATAACACTTTGGATTATTAATACTAAATAAAATTAGATATCTAATTACTTTTCACCTAATAAGCTGGTTTGATTACTTATGCTTTTTGGACAATTGGTTGCATTTTTAAAGGTATTTAGCATTAAAGATGCAAAGAGACATTTAGCAGATTTTCAAAAGGGACAAACTCCTATCAACTGAAATTGATGAGAGTTAGCTGCCTCTCTGCATCTTTAGGCATCTAACTGCCTTTAAAATTCTGGCCATATTATTTCTAGAAAGTCAAGGGAAAGGATCCTGTTGATTTCAATGAGATTTGGGAGAGTGTTCAATTTTAACTTTTGTTTAGTTCTCGTGCACTAACACAGTTCCATTAAATGCATTTCCAGTATTACAGGGAAATGTGAGAATGTAACTTCTCCCCCTCCCCTCGCACATACACCCTTTTGTTAATCCTGAAACCAATTCTATGCATGTTACAATTTTTTATACTTAGTTATAGGATCTAATGTATTTGACAGTGACCTTTTTATGACTGTGGGATGACAGTGATCTGAAATTTATAAAATGTTTGTCAGAAAGAATATTTTTACAAGATAAATATTTTAAGGGATTATTGAATTAATGTCTTTATTAGTGTAGATAATAATCAGTGGTAAAAGATTCTGAAGTCAGTAGTGTCCATTTCATCTTCAAAGTTAGTTTACCATGCACCTCTGAAAAAATTGGTAGTTCAAGGCCGTGCTAGAGGTTTGATATATAGTAATAGTATAACTAACAATGGCAGAATCAACAAAGAGAAGTGGTGTCATAAGGTTCAGTTAGCTCACACACAAACACAAAGAGGGTTCTTTCAATCTGCTACTGGTCTGTCACACTCTAGTCCTTAATAAACAAAACGTTTTTTTAAAAAATCCACACACACACACACAAAATGAGTAAGTTTAGGGCATGATCCAAACTCAAAGAAAAGACTCATTGATTTCAATGGATTTTGCATTGGACTATTAGTTTGGGAAATGTATAGACCTCTAAATATAAAATCATGGCCCCACTGAACTCAATGGCAAAACTCCAGTTAACAGCAATGAGAGCAGAAGCTGGACCTTACTTTGTGGGCTCAGAATTTCTGAAGAGCAGTTCCTGGTAAAATGTAACCACAATTGAAAAAACGTAAAAGGTATTTTATTTTGTCAATCCTCTTTCTCTGGCCTTGTACACACTAGCAAAAATCCATAGTGTAGATACTGTTTATATCAGGAAAAAAGCTGCTGATATAGCTTACAGCAGTATCCAGAACAAAATAAGATATACCAGCAAAAGGATATTTTCCCAGTGTAACTGCAGGGATCCCAGTTTGAAAATGTTGGCCTGATTTTTAGACTGTTGCAAAAACAATGTTTCAAAATTTGAGGATATAAACTTTGGAAAATCTTAATTTTTTAAAAAAATTATGAACTGTAAGAATGTCCACTAACTTTTTAGGAATTTTTTTAAAGAAAAGAAAAACAATCATATGTAATCCATTCTTGTCTCTTAAATCTTGCTTCATCTTGTTCTTTAGCTCCTCCATCACCTTCTTTCCAGAATTCTTCTCCTCTCTCTGATAGAGAAAGACTAAATGGACAGTAACTCTTCTCCCATGCATTCCTACAGAACAGTTGTGTTATTTAGATTTGCTGCTACAGTCATTGCATCCTAGATTTCTCATGTGTATTTCTATGAGAGACTTTAAACTGACCCTGGACATACATTATGTTCTTGCATCTACCTGATTATTAACCTGAAATATCATTCATTAAAGCTTGTGATAAATTGTATACATGGTCAAAACAGGTACCTTCTAGGATGAGTAGTCATCTTTATTTCATATCAACAGATTTCATGGAGTCAAAGTAATAGCTTGGTTGCCTCCTGAATGCTCCTCATTGTTTAGGCATTCTGCCTCAGGCATTCTGTCTCAGTTCCCCCTTTTTGGACTGTTCAAGAAACTAAAAACACTTTTGTCTAATCCCATCTCATCATGGGTTGTGTTTTATTAAATTAACAAACATTCAAAATAAAGTTTTCAAGACCATCGAAAAGTCCAGAACAACAAAGTTTTCTTTCTCTTCCCAGGGTTGCCTGCTTTGGCAGGTATGCCCTCGCCCTGTCTGGCTGCAGTCTCAGTCCTGACTCTGTATTACAGACTTCTAGCCATCTCTATTCACTGAACATTCCCCCACTTTATAGCAGCTTCCTGCGGCTTTTTATAGGGCAATCACCCTGATTTTTCCCAAGTGTGGGTCATTGTGTAATCAGGACTGGCTAATCCCAGTTTTTAAAAGGTTAGCTTCCTTGTTTGAAGCCTGCATGTGCAGAGCATCACATAAACCTCTGAAAAGCTATGAGCTACATCAGTTAAGAGATAATTGTGATAGATTTCTGCAGTGAATTCTGAAATTCAAACTCCATTACACCCTGAAGAATTTTCATGTAGGAAAGCCAGATTTTACTAAACAAAAGTGCTTCCTAATCCTTAATATTAAGACTGTATATTCCACTTTTAGAGTTCTACCTGCATTGAAGATTGTTTTTAGTCTCAGTCTCACATTGATCTTAGTCTTAAATCACAAGTATATACACTCCCAACTTTCATTCTGATACACGTTAGATGTCTCATTGAAGAGGAGCTTTAAAATTCTCTGTAATGATGTACACAGGGTTGTTGGGGTGGAATGTGATGCTCTGCAGGCATAGGTCATGTTCTGGAAGAAAATCTTTGGCAACTAAACACCTTTGAGGAATACTCAGAAAGCTAGATAAAGTTAGGTTTATTCCCCTCACGCTTTGACATAGGGCAGTTTTCCTTTCCTTCACCTTTCTTCACCCCTTCTCCACCAGTGCGAATTGGGAATTGTAGTTCTTGGACTCAAAGCTACAGCAACCACCTAAGAACAAACTTATAAATGGAAACTGGGGTAGGTATCTGCACCTAGCTAAATACAACAAAAGGCTCAAATAAAGTCAAAATCATAATATAAGAAAAATAAAATCTCAGTTTCTCTAGAAGAACAACTGACTGAAATACAGTAAGAATTAATTTAAGCAAAATCAGGTCCAAATTGCAGTGGACTCTGAGTGGGTGCCCAAAGAGGAAGGTGCAAAGAAAGATCCTTCCTACCTTTTCTTCCATAATTGCAGAATTTATTTTCTCGCCCAACCACAAGGTCTGCTTTAGAACAAGGCTCCTACAGAGACAAGCCTCTGCAAAACCAAAGATGGAGGGGGTAAGGAAATAGTTGGTCCCTTGCACCAGAAGATGTTGCTGCACTAGTTGTAAAGGAGGTCACACCACACAGAGCTCCCTAGTCTCCCTGAGGCACATCTCCTCTCAAAAATCTGTCTCTACCACTTTAATAAAGAACCTACTGACCATGGTATCCAAATGCTGTACAGAATTATGGTTCACAGCAGCATAAAGCAAGGTGCTATTTTTTTTTTCCAATTCCAAGGCTAAGGAACATGACTCTGCCTGTGTACGCATTTTGTGAATGTTGACTTTAGAGGAAGGCTTTAACGTGCAGTGCCAAAAAGACAAAACAGAGAAAAAAGGCAGGATTTAACTCTGAGCTGGAGAACACACCTGTTTTATAATGCATCCGTCTATTGAATAGTGAAAAATAAACTGTGAAGTCACTGCAAAACATGGTGCACAATGAACATTCCTTGTCATTTACAGAGGTACAGTATCAACCCTGTATAAAGCCAATCTTTTGGGTTTGGTTTCTTTGAATCCACAGTTTTCAATAAGACTTTATTCATCCAAACGGAAGAGTTTGTTCATCTGTAACCAGATATTCCATTTTGGTGAGGGAAGATTGCATGGGTTTCTCGGGATATATTTTCAAGTATTATTAGCATTATAGAGAAAACATATAGAAAAATCCCATTAAGAAGTAGCAGAATTTGTGCACATTCCTCCTCCTCTATGTGATCTGAAGGAATTGCTATTAAATATTTAAAATGCTATATTAAGGAAAATATATAATTCTAAGTATATGAGACTGAATTCAGACTTCAAGCAATACAAAATAAATTGGAGAAATTTTTACTATTTTTAATTTCATACTTAATTTTCTTTGTGATTCTAGTCTTGGTTGCCTCAATCGAACTTGTAGTCTGCTTGTACCCCACAGCAATGACACAAAGGCATTTTAGTCATAACAAAGATCATAGGTTTTCCTTCCTACATACCTAAACTACCGCAAAAAGAACTGTCTGAGTTTATTTGACTTGTCATCTTACTGGCTCAGTTGGATAAAGAAGAAATAAAGGAAACTATAGGAAAAGGAGATAACATAAAATTTTCCCACTGCCTTATGCGCCTCCTCCTAACATACTCTATCTAGATCAACTCATGTCACAGGTGGATCAACAGTGATAGCAGAAAAAGTACAGCTGTAAAAATCTGGCCAATAAGTGTATAATTCTGTATTTTCTAACTACTCAAAAACCACCAAGATTCTGAAGAGTCCAACACAATTGTTTGAGACAGAGAAAGAGAAAATTATTTTTTTCTCACCAGCTTAGTGTTCAAGCCCCTTTGTGCCATTCTCTGGCAATTTAGGAATACTTAGTCATGAGTTCTCAGGGCATATATATTTTAACATTGCTACAAATTCTTGCATTTTTGTGAGCTTAACGAAATTAGTCTTAGGTCCAAATTAATGGAAAGGAAGAGATTAAAGCAAACCCTCTGTGTTGTTTGGAAGTATCAAGTTGGAGACCAAGAGCCCAATCTTTCAGTAAACTTATTGAAAGTACATTGATCCAACTGCATGTAGTTCACTGATGATCAGGGCTCAAATGTGACATAATACTTATTTTTCTGTAGGTAATTGTTTTAAATGTTAAAATGCCATATATTTCCACAGAGTCTTAGTTCTTTTGGACAATTTGTTTCCAAAGGATATCTGCCCAGCATGAGTTATGGAAATCAGCATTCCATTTGAGATATAGTGACCAATATATGGTATGCAACAGTCATACACACCTTGCAATGTTATTTGTTATATTTTCCCCATACACAAAAAGCAGAACTTGTCTCTCTCTATCTGAATGGATTTATTCAGATTAATTTTTTAAAAAATACAATACAAGAGAGAGCACAATGAATCACCTTTTAACATTCTACGTCTGAACTGGAACCCTAAAAGGAAAATGCCTCACAACTCGTCCTGCAGCAGGTAGGAACTCATCTACATTAAAAGATAGAGTACATGGAAGGCAGAGTGAAAGAACTTAGCTAGTTACACAGATTTGTGTATTGCACATTATTCTTGATATCTCTGCATTTTTATATACAACTTACCTGGTCATGTGAATAGAACTGAATGTTTTATTTAAAAGAAATTGGTAATAAATATGGTGTAAAGATGTGTGCCTTCCCAATAAGGAATGTGTGGTATTGTTTTCAAAGCTTGTGGTATAAACAAGAAATGTGGTCAAATGAATATCAGGCATGGTGTTATAATGTAGGATAAAGTGCTAGACAACGAGAGGGACAAGCAATTACTGAATGATACAAGAATAGTGACAGGTAGAAAGCTGTGTAGGATTGGATCCCTGTACTTTAAGGAAGCTTTGCCAAATTTTGTACTGACTTTGGGAATATAAAAGTTGCTTTTTCATTTCCTCTGCTGTAGTAAACATAAATTGAGTATAATGGATGGAATTAGCTAGAAGATAGTCAGAAAATGTTGTAATGATTACAGCTGCTAAATACCTACCCTTTCTGCCACAGGACAGGATCCACTTTCATTTTACAAATGTAATTTTGAGAGACAGTACCGTAGTAACATTGGCTACAGGCTGACAGCAGCAAGAGCAATAGCAGAGATAATATCAGCAATCACATGCCCCTCTGACATAGCTTTGATTGATATTCCAGAATCCGCAGGGACTGTGGAACAAAGAGCACAGTAGGACTGACCACCTTTACCTCAGAAATATTACTTCTAGTTGTGTCACATGTGTTTTGCATACAACATATGTAAATATACAAAGTGTATTTTATGAAGTACTTTCAATTCAAAAGCATCCTTAAGAACTTGTGCGCCTAAAACAATTAAAGCTCAATACAAAATGCTTTCAAACAGCTCCAAAATATTACTGTTAACATGAAATATTCATTTTGAAGTAGGAGGAAGGAATGCTGTGATTTTGGGGAAGGAGGAAGCTTTATAAATCAGGCAAGAGCTTCAAGATGGCTGACATACAACTGTTTGCTTTCCTGCTAACTAAAACTTCTATGCTTAGGTTGGTTTTTGGTTAGCTTCTTATTCTAACTCTTGGTCATTGTCAACTTTTTTGAAGATCAGAGCATTTATTGCTAAACAGTTTGTGGCAGAGCCAGGAATGGAATCCAAATCTATCTGTTTCCAGTTCTCAGTCTGCAGCTTGAATATGAACTTTATATATATTACAAGTAGCTTTATATTATTTTAGTTTACTTCTACTTACTTCTGCCATCGCTTAAAAACATATTATAAACTTCCCTTAAGAAACTGGAAGGAATCCAGAAAAATTTCACCAGTAAAAACAGCATACTGTATTAATATAGGATTGGAGGAAGAAGCTGTCAGCCATGGCATTCCTGAGCTGGCTTGCAGTGCCTTGTCATGTTAACAGTTTACAGAGTCAGACAAGGTTCCTGCTGTTGGTGATATTCTTTTGAAAACTATGTTGGCTTTATTCCAAGCTTTGGAGCTGAAGACTTATGCCTTCACACCTTGTCTAGTAAACTGTGTGTACTTTACAGTAGTTAGTAACTCTCCTTGAAAGTTGAACACAAAAGTGCTTTCTCTCAGGCAGAGTAAGAAAAAAAAAAATCCTTTGCCTAATGGGACAGCCTGGATAAAATGTAGTTCACAGAATCTAAGCTGTGACTGTGGTACATCACCTCATTTTAACTAGAGTCCACAGAGGATTTAACTTGTGAGAGTCCATCCATCAATGGTACAGTGTAAGTTAAGAAGATGCAGTTCTGGTTTAAGTCATTAGTAGCTGAAGAGTGGATTATAAAAAACACACAGAGGTAGCCTAACTCTGTCAAAATTATTCCCATAGACCTCAGTGAGAGCAGAGCTGAGCTAACAATGAGCGTTTTTGAAAATTCCATACACCAAGCCTGGTCAGCATAATCTCCTCCAGACAAAGGTATGTAGTGTATTTACACAGTTGGAAGTTGGAAAATCAATGGCAGAAGGTAATGATAGGTTTCAGAGACCAAATGAGAAATCTTGTGACATTCCACCTTGCCTATAAATATTTCCCATACTGACTAGTGAATATTAGGGAAAACTGTGTTTAGATCAGACATCCCGGTATGATCAAGCCATGATCACTGCTAGGGCTGGTTGAAAATTTTCCATCAAAACAGTTTTGGAATGGACTTTTTTTAAAAAAATGGAAAACAAAATATTTGTCAAAAAGCATCTGCACAGAAAATTTTGACTTTGTTAAAATAAACAAATATCCACAATCTGGAAAAAAAAAACTTTAATAGGAATGATAATGAGGAGTTAACTATGTGATGCCATAATGCATCATGGGAGTTGTTGTTTGGGTGCTCCCGGACCCCATTCCCTCTGTGGGTTGGGTAGTCCAGGTGAACTACATCTATCATGATACAGAAACTCAGGAAGACTGGTACAGCATGGAAGATGTAGCCTGGCCAGGAGTCATGAGTATGGTTAAATCACTATAGTCTGAGCATAAAAGTACACAATAAAACATCCTATTTGAACTATTTCTACTAACTATCCAATTTTCAGCCTAACCACCTCCTCACTTGTAAAATAGAAGACTGGTACAATTTAAATAAGAATGAAACCGGTTTTATATCAAATTCTCTAAAAATCTGCAGAATGCATTAGTAGTTGTGGTAAATATTTATATTTTGATAGTACCCAAAGGCCTCCAGCCCCATTTTGTTGGGTGCTGTACAAAACACAGAAGACAGACTGACTATCTGTGACCCAAAGAGCTTATGACAAACAAATGAAGAATACAGGGTAGGGTTACCACATACAGCAAATGAGTAGTGTGGAGAATTGGCCCAGCTTTGTTCATTACATATATCGTCACCTATCATCTCAATTTTCTCCATTTTTAACTGGGATTAGAGATTAGGAGATGGGGAAAAGGAAGACCACAATATATCAGCTTCCTGGCCATGATCAGCAGACTGGTTTTTGTAACCATGATGGGAAAAAGTGTGTCTTATGGAGGGATTTGAAGGAAGATAAGAAAGTCATTGTTCAGCATATCAGAGAAAAATACATTCTATTTCTATGTTTTTTAAAACATTCTATAATCCTGTAGGAAGGATATCATTCTGTGTTCAATTTTCTAGCATGATTTTAAGGAAAAAAATCTAGCTAGATCATTTTCTGTTAAATTCTATAGAACATTTTTCATGAACAGCAATACCTTCAATAGCTGTTGGGATTTTAAACACAGTCTCAGTAGTTTCAAAACTTTTCAATAGAGAATGTGCAAATTACATTTGCCAGCTGCTACCTAATGTATTAATTAGTAATGTAACTGAAAATAAGCCATAGAGACAAATAAGTTCACTGATAGATACATGAATGTATACTAGAAACTTTGGGGGGAAATTTTAAAAGGTATTGTTTAGAAACTGGTAAAAAAAATCTTACAGCTAAAAAAAACACAACCTTTTCTGGAAGGAAGGAAGGATATCACAGACTAAGTAATGGTAAAAACTCAAAACTGCTTCAAACAGAATAGACATCAGATGTTTAACTAAAACTTACCAACATCCACCAAAGATGAAAAACAACAATGACATCAAAAGACACATACAAATATTTTCTTTTAATTAGTGAAAATTTGGACGAGACTTTTCATAGCCTACACTTACAAATATCTTTCTAGTGCTATATCCTTTCTCCTTCCCTGAAAACCCTCCCTATACATCCTTTTTAAAACAGAGCAAAACACACACAAAAAACCCTTAGAAGCCCCATGCTGCTTCAGGTTCAGTTGAATACTATTGCATCAACTTAGACTTTCAGTTAGTCACAGCTGGGCTAGTCAAGTTCTAATGGTTAGGTGTAGCTAGGAAATAACTCAATTTTCATTCCTTCCTTGGGTGCAGACATAGCGGTTACAACCACCATTTCAGGTAAATGAAGAGAATAATGAAAAGCAAACAAACCTCAACCAATTTTCATTTCTTACAGGAGCTCCTTTTTAGATGCGGGATGCTAAAGTTTCCTTCTAACTTCAGTTTTGCTGCACCAAACAGGTAGCCCCTTATTAGAAAAATTGAACAACATGGTTCTTTTTATTATTTTGAGATATGTTAAGAAAGATACTTGCAATGATTTAGGAAGAAAAAGAATACTCAAGTCCCTTTTGCATCCCATCTCTATCACATTAACTCACTGAGATGCCCACATGTGTAAAGGAAATTCCTAAAATAGAAACAGAACTAATCAGTGATTGCAAACCATCCACAGAGTTAGTGATGGGGCTAAGACTGGAGCTCCTACACCAAGAGGTCCTTAAACAAGAAACAGGATTTCTGGTAAGAAAATTTGTTGTGTGTTGAAATCTCCTTCCCCAAACACATCAAGGGACATTAAAACTAAAATAAATTTTCTAATCCCTTCCCCAAATCTAAGCAGACAGGCCTTCCTAGCACAAATGTGTATTTGAAAGGAAAAGGAATTATGAAAGCTTCAGACTGAATTTCAAATCTTTAAAACAAAAAATCATACATTTTGCTCTGCCTTCAAGAAGTGATGTTGTATATAGGCTGATGCCTTAATTACAAAGGTTTTGTGGGCTTTTGGGAAATATGAATAACTATATTCCTTAGAAAGGGAACAGTTTTATATTCTTGGGACTTGTGAATCATAGTGAAGAACTTGACAAAGCTTTTAGACTGGAAAGAAACTTTGTTCTCATATATGAAATTTTCAGGCATGTTGCACAGTACTTTTTAAGTTAAGGTATAGACTTGCTTAGAGGAGTTATCCCTAGCATCTATTTAGAGAAGTGCATATTTTGCTTATCCTTTTAAATCTTTGGTTTCTGTTGTGCACTAATAAAATCTGCTTTTGCTTATGGAAACTAGAACTGGATTGACTTTACTGAGTTGAATAGATTTGCTCTATATTTCTCTCTGTGCAAGTGACTGCTGAATCTGATCCAAAGTTATTTTCATGTATTTTGTTATGTAGCATTGAAAATAAAGATTATTAAAAAGTAGATAGTGCAGTAGTGTCCCTCATGATGGAGAAAAGACAGGATCTGGCTGGGATAAATATTAAGAGGATTCAGATTTCTGGACATCATAGAACCCTATGGGTCTCCCTGGCTCCTAGACTGACTTTAAACAAAGTGCATGTTGCTTATGATCCACAAAGATGTCTGTACAAGTTCTGGAATGAACTAAGCAGTCATAGAAGGAACTGTTGACTACCTTACAATAGGTACATAAGCTCTTCACGGTCTTTTTGTTCTGTCTTGGTAAGCAGCTGTCACTACGGCATCCTGGTCTGTGGCTAGGGTTCGTAGGCTCTACTGCAATACAAATACTACTACTGCTATTACTAATAAATAAAAAGTTCAGAAAAGTAGCTACAGGATTGTAGAAACAGCAGACCTGATTAACAGGTCTTTGCCACATGAATTTCCCTGAGTATCATGTATCCTAGCATCTAGATCTGAGAAGATACAAGAAAAGATATATTTTGCAACAAAGAGAAGTAAAGAAACTAAATATTAAGGGAGTTGAGGGGGGAAAAAGAAAGGTGAAGTGTGGTGCTACAATGCTTCAGAATATAAAACAGTACTTGTACTTACCAGTGGAGGAAGTCACCAGAATCATATTTCTGCATCTTTTTCACACTTTGCTACAACTGGAACTATTTAGTCAGGAATCTACTTATTGCTGAACACTTCTGAAAATCTGGCCCCCTTATTAGAGGTGCCTAACTGGGATCTGAAATCTTTTGGTTATCATTAGCAATAATTTACAAACTTGCATCTTAGGCAAAATAACTTTGCCACCTTCTCCAAAAATGTAGTTGTCCAACACACAAACAGTATGTTAATTTATTTTTTCTTGTCATTAAAATGCAAGAAGAATGAAAACTGCATTCTGAGAAGGTTAGATTCCATTCAGCACAGCACATTAATGTACAGCAGGTATTAGTGCACATGAACATCAGTAGATCTGGTGGGAAATGTTCTGATGGCATGGTTTTCCATTTGAAAATTTCAGTCTGTTGAAAGCTAAACATTTTGCAGAAGCATGTCACCACGTACATACATTTTCAATGAAAAATTGAAAAGATGTTTTCATGAAAAGGAATATTTCAATTTCCCATTTTGAAATAATTTTTCATTTCTAGTTTTTAAATTTTATATTAATAAAATGAAAGATTTAAATGTAGTGTCAAAACAAAACATTTTAATCAACCAGCAATATATTTTTTAAGTCTAGTTTGTGGAAAATTTTTAAAAATTTTTGATTTCATTCAGCTCCAGAACAGAAAAATATCTGAAATAATGAAATTCTCCCAAATCAGATATCAGGGTCCTGCACAGCTCTACATATCAAACAGTCAGTTAGGTGGTCTTTTGAATGTTCTAGCAGTAAAAGGTAAAATGTGGCAAGCCTAGAATCATGTATCTGCATTCCAGAATAGCTACCAGCATTACATCTATTGAGCGTGTTGGCTGCAATTGTAAGGCAAACTATAATACTGAATATGTTTAAGGCTCCTACATCTTTCCTCCTCATTTTCTGCCTTTCCTCCTCATCCTCCCACTTCTCCTCCCCTGCACAGAGATTTAAAAGACTGTGACCAACAGTTGTTGTATAGCTAGCCTAGCGAAACTAATCTGCACTGTAAGTGAACAGAAAAAACCTACAGAAATAGAATTTTACAGTGACACACAGTGATAATAATTAATCAAGAGGAAAGTGAGGATTATGTAATTAGGAGTGGAGGAATTTATGAAGGATTGTTGTCATATGTGCCAGTGGACATGGTCAGCTCTATGTCTCTGATTATTGCAGCGTGACAGTCAAATAGAAAGTGAAATATCCATATGACTGAGCTGCACTTATGATTTTTCTGCAGCATGTGTCAGGTGTGTGGGGTGTTTTTTTCCCCCCTTAATGTGAGGTCAGTTAGGAATGGAGATTCATTGGTGAGAGGAAGATTATAAACATGTGAAGAAACATTTTTTCAACAATTTAACACACTCTAAACTTTTCACAACACTTACACTGGCTTTGTGCTTAAGAACTATAGCTAGATGCTCTCCTTCAGCCTACAAAATGAAAGAAAATAAAAAGGGAAAATAGGGTGCAAAGGATCCATTGTTCAGCGAAGTGGGGGAGCTATGCTATGAACACAGAACAACTGACATTTTGAGGATTTATATGGTAGGTGGTCAGAGATTGGGAACATCAGCTGTATATGGTGTGTTCCTCTGCAGACCTCACAGATTTTTAAGAGGAAAAGTCTAGAGGAAGGGAAGGAGTTAATGTCTGCACAGTTTACTCTGCAGCAAAGCTGGAGAGGGAATTTAGGGAGTACAGATAAGGGGCTAGCTAGCCTTACAAATCCTTCAAGATCCATAGGGTTTTCCCAAGCATCTTTGAGCTCCATGTTTCTAGGTTGTAACCTCTAATCATTCTATATGGGTGCAATCCTTCTTCTAGGAGAGACTGTGGGCAGACAAGGTAATAATTGTGATTCTGAACATTATATACTGTTTTAGGCAACGATTTTGTGGAGTAACCTGTGTTCTTGTAAGAAGATGGAGTTTCACCCTGGTCAACACAAAGTTTACAAACACCATATAAAATCCAAATTTATTTTATCGGATATGGATATACAAATAGCTTAAGTAATAACTACACCACTTGTCTAAACTCTCTACCAAAGTGTAGTAGATCCCAATTTCCTCAGCAAATTTTATCTGACCCATACTCTACTCCCATTTGTCCCTAAAAGAAGTTCCAGTTGCCCTTTTAAAGCCAGATTGGAGTTTATTGAATCCATGAGCTAATGTGACCCAGCAGCAATCACACTCCATTTTCATGATGGTATATGGGTACGATAACTTGCTCAACCAAGCAGCTTTGTATCCCTGTACAAGACTACATGGTCTACCACCCTGTTAAAATTTTAGATATTGAACCTACACTATACATTGAACAGCCAAAATTAACCAGTCACCCTGGAATACTTTGATGATATATATAAACACGCAGATGAATCAAGTGTTGGAATGCCCTCCCATCCTTATTTTGAGTAGCTTTTTATTTGTTTCCCTGTTTTCCCTCCCTGCTTAGAACGACAAATACCAAAGATACTGGGAATAGTTTAGAGTTGCTCTTCTTCCTATGGAAGAGGAAAAGCTCCAAAATTAAATTCCCCACATAACAACATTTTATTTAATGCATTTTACAGAGTGAAGAGTAAGAAAAAAGCATGGAGGCGAGGCATGTACTTTTTCAATGAATTGATATCTAAATTGCAGTAAGGTGTCAGTCTACAAAATTTCCCATAAAACATTTATTATTCTTTTATATTTTTATTACATGGCTAATTAGAGATAGTTATGCATTCCTTATTTGCACTGCTTAAAATATTGACAGAGAAATAACATTAGATCTATCGTATGGCAAAATGTCATAACATGATCCAATTTCTGAGGAACCATATGGCAATGGTACAGCCATCTGTTTATCTTGATAGTCCTTTCTTGGCAAGCTTTGCACCCATATGGGTTATTGGTGCCCTCATCTGTGTATATTATGAAGAGAGTTAAAATCAAAATCCATAATTTTCCATGGTATTACTTTTAACAATTACAATGAACATAAAGATCACACTATTCTCCTGTTTATCTTCATCCATTTCTGTTTTGTGCATACTTGCCTTCTTCTGTTAGATGCAGGAACAATCTGATTGTCAGAATTTGTAAAAGCTGTCAACGCAAGCTGTCAGGTTCGAGGCATCATATTCATCTCAAAAGACTGATATCTTCTGCTTTGTGGATTTGAAACTTCATCACTAAAGAGATGAAATGATCTGTCCTTTTACATGCTGACAGGGTAGCAATTTTGTGTCAGTGTGGAGATTCTCACATTCAGGCAATAAGGACACATACAATGTATGCAGAGTCCTTTTACGTTCTCTGTGACAGTTATTTCCAATAATGTCTAAAATATTTGACATGCACTGTTTAGAATAATTTTCAGTAAGGGAAATTGTTGACTTTCAGCCTGATGTGTTATCAAACTTGAGTGAAATCATTTTTATATCCCATTTAGCAAGCTGCTCTTTTTAATTTATTTTTATGTGAAAGAATTGTTTTAAATTGGATGTAATCACACTAAAAACAGAACACTTTAAATAATTATATATGCACAAACATGCATGTTTCAGTTCATGTCAGAGTAGATGAGCTCTTTTTTGTTATTGTTTTGGGGGGATTTTTCTTCATTTAAAATAAATTGACAGATTTGAAGACACCAAATAGCAAAATTCAAAGATGTATTGAACAGAAAGTATTGTTTTGTGAGCTATTCTGAATTAGGTGCATAATTAATTGGTTTGCTTCTTTTATCCATGTGTTAACTAATGAAACACACTGATCTGTAACTTAGCTTCTTTAGGTAACCCAATGGTTTACTTGAACAACTTTATTGCTTTGTGTTAGCAAAATATTGTGTTGTGTACAATATACTTATTATAATATACTTTTATGAAATTTAATTTAATTTTAGTTTTTCTATCAGTCTTCTTTGTGTCCATTTTAATAGTTCTGGGCCTATTGCTGATGCCATTAAAATCAATAGCAAAATTATCACTGATTTTAAAGGATCCTCAGGCCCACTGTCTTATTAAATTACTGTGGTTTAATAACAAACCACTGGTAAAGCACACATTCTGTGTATGTACCTCTTAGCTGAATTTGATCATTAATTCTAGACTCAACACGTCGTCCTTTATTTTCACAAACCTGAGACTCCATCCTGCTCCCACTGAAGTCAGTGGCAAACTTTCCATTGTCTTTGATAGGAGCAGAATTAAGCCCTATGTAAGCAAACACCTGTTAGGGGAAGGCATGTACTAATTTAGTACCATATAAAATATTATATGTAGTGGATGTAATTTAAAAGTTGTTCCATTTCCATGATGGTTTCTATCTCACTATTACCCTTTATACCATACATATTGTTGCAATGAACAGAAGCAGTAGAAACACTCCTCCTTTATTCTTTCCTCTGCCATTCCACTTTTGTGCACCATGTGGCAGAACTATTGCCGTTTTATGCAACTCTCTTCAACCACAAATATGAGTGCCACTATCTCAGTGTGGATTGTACTCCTTCAGCCCTGGTGTCTAAATCAAATTTGGCCATAGGCTAGATAGAAAGATTGTATGTGTATATCATTTTGATAGAGAAGGGAACAAAATATCTACATGCCTGGGAGATCAGAGCTGAGCCAGAAAGGGGCTGTGTGTGTTTAAATGATTGAGTCTTTAATTCCCTGCAGAAGGCATCCTGAATTTAATTTTCCACTTCTTATTGTGGTGGTCAGCTCTCCATACCAGGCACAGAAATGGTGTCCTCGTTATCCTGAACCATGTGTTCTTTGTCTCATTTTGAATGGAGATCTGCCACTTCGGATATGTCAGCATTCTAGGAGCAATGGTATTTGTGTTTGTAGAATTAGGGTATGTCTATGCTGCAATTAAAAACCCACAGCTGGCCAGTGCCAGCTGACTTAGGCTTGTGGGAGTTGGGCTAAGATGGGGCTTAACTGCAGTATAGACAATGGGGCTTCAGCTGCAGCTTGAGCTCTGGGACCCTCCCAGCTCACATGGTCCTCGAGCCTGGCTGCAGTGCAAGTGTGAATGTCTGCACTACTGTTAAACAGCTCTTCAGCCTGAACCCCATGAGCCTGCGTTAGCTGGCATGGGCTAGCTGCAGGAGTCTAATTGCAGTGTAGAGGTACCCTAAATGTACAAATACAAATACCATCCTTCCTGAGTGTTGTATATTGGAAACTGTTAAGATTGTCAGCTATTACTCTAAAATGTTTGTGGGTTTTCCTGGTCCTGCTTGCAGGCTAGTTGGCTTTGTAGGGAAGTGTGTAATTTGGGTCTAGCAGCATTCTTCAGAGAATCAGCTAGAGCAAATTAGTTGAGTTGTGCCTCTCTGTTTTAGGGAGCAGCCTGCTAGTATCATGCTGCACACCTACCAGCAGGAATACTTTTATGGTTTCTATCTAACTTTTCTGTGCATATGACATGAACATAGCTTGGCGTTATGTTCAGCTTTTTCAGTCTTCTCTTGCTCCCTTTCAAGCTGTCTATTAATTGAAGACATTTACATTTGAAAAGCTGGATGTTTTTTCAAAGTGTCAAAGATTCTATTTCAATAGTGTTTTGAACAAATCCTCTTGGTCCCTGTTTTAAAAAATGTCCCCCAACCCAGTCACTTAGATTCAGTCTTAGAGGCTTTGCTCGTCCTAAACAGGCATCTTTAAATTTTAACCTCTCCTCTAACAATGCACTGCTGTTCCAGTAATACCCACAGAAGAGAAGGGCAGGCAGGGCAGGATGAACAAACAGAGCAAGTAATCGGATGAACTCAGAATTCATGTCTCATATGGGGTAACATTTTCAAAATCACCCAAGTCTGACTGTCAAATGTGATTTAGAAGCCTAAGTCTCATTAAGTACCTAAAACACAAGTTTAATTGACCTGCAGTGAGACTTAGGCTCCTAAGTCACATTTGACAGTCAGACTTAGGTGCTTTTGAAAATTTTACCACAGGGACAACATGAAGCTTAATTACTGCCCTTCCCCTACCGCATCCCACCTTCGCCCCCAACCCTTCCCGAATAGTTTTCACAACTGTATGCTTTTCACTGGGGTCTCGTAGAATCCCAAACATACCAATGCGAACAGTAAAGATGAGGGATGCTCAGAATGGGCAGGTAATGTTGGGCACTTTGACTCGCAGTTCAATGTTCCTACATAACTTCTGGATTTTCCCATGAGTGCTCAGTATCATCCATCACCATTCAGATTTCAAGGGGCACTGACACAGTAACTGTTTAATGAAAACAGTTCAGTGCCATCTTACAGTTACAGTAATCAATGACTTGTGAATACATATAGCAGTAATCAAATGAAATGGTCACAGTATACAGTTTGTTGCCTATAAGAGGACTGAATGACAGCCATAATATAGGCTTCAATGTTTTTCTTGTCACTGGCAGTAAGCTGCATAAATCTGCAATTAATGAACTCATGAAGTGTATCCCTGACTTTACTAACAAGTGCAGACTTACCTCTTGAGCCACAATATTTAACATATGACTATGAAAATCATTCATTCAGGGTGTTGTCAAGATTAATTCATTTAGTCAGAAGACCAGCATACACATCCACTTTACTTCTAGTCTCATTAAATTGCTCAGCCTCCTGGAGAGGATTCACAGTGAACTACTCCTGTACAATGTGGAGGGCTAGAATCATACTAATGCACTGGTGGAAAGTACCATGAAGCACACCCCCTCGTATTCCATAGCACTGATTTGAATGTTGACATTAACACTGATGACAACACTAAATCTTTTTCAGGTTGTCGGGGCCAGGATTGCCACCACTTCTCTAAAGAGAAGAGTGCAAATATATAGTAAATTTTTCCCAGTTAACACCCAAAGCACAGGTTGCTGTAGTGGGGTAATAGCACTGCAAACAGACTCAAGGAATATATAGTCGCAGACTTTAAAATCAGACTACACTAATTGTCTTGGGGCAGCAGCAGTTTGGGTGGGGAGGGTATGATGCAATGTATATAGTATGATTAGATACAGTAATGGAGAATTGGAAAATATATGATATTTAAAAAAAACTATAAAAAATGCTCCTCAGTACATCTGTCTGATATTGCCCTGCCTGAATGTATAATGAGAGCAAAAGAGTTGTTAAAGAAACCAGACAGGAAAGGTAAAACAATGGACTAGATAAGGAGCATCCCCTCAAACACAATAGCCTGGTTTATAATCATCCCCCAGCCCAGCAGCAGGGCAGTTTTGCAAAGGTTGAGAAGAAAGGGAGATCAAAAGACAGATCTGTTAAACAATATGACCCACAAAGCGGGAAGGGTGGAAGTTCTCGGTAGCTGCAGGCTCACACATTGAGACTGAGTGTGAGTCAAAGTCTGCAGCAAGAAGGCTTTAATTTGGGCCCCAAGAGAGCAGGGCACGCCAAGGATGTCATGTCTTCCTAGCAGCTTGAGGGGAATGCCACGCCAATTCTCAGAGATAAGAGAATATGCCCAAACATCTCTGTTATTCTAAATATGCTTCTCTGAGTGCTGTATACTGTATGGCAAAATAAATCATACTTTGTTTTGAAGAAGTTGCTCCTGTGTCACTGTATACTGCTACAGTCCGTGAGCTCCAAAAGGAAAACTCTTGCAGGTGCCAAGCCCATAGGGCCTTCTTGATAACAGGGAGGGCAACCAGGTGAATAGCCAGAGACCTAATCAGGGAGTGGTTGGATAAGTGGATGGGACCCTAGTCCAAAGAGAAGTGGAGCCTGTCACTTGAAAGGGATGCATTTGTGAAACTGGAAAAGGATCTCGGAGGAGGCAGCCTGCTCAGGGACCATGACAACCGTTTAATTTCTCGTGGCCTCCTTGGTATATAGTAAAAAAAATAAATAAACAGTTTTGCACTTATATAATAGAAAAACTAGTACCTGTTGTCTTAGGAAATGTCCTCATCACTCTAGGACGTCATGGGGTTATTGTGTCTTAGTTACTTTTCTTCCTGTGGAGCAAGTATTTTTAAAAATCACATACCTGATACGATTTCTATAGCATCTTTAGGGATACACACTGTACCATTTTAGAGATGCCTTGATTGCTTTAGTAACCAAGCCATAGTTTAGCTGAAGAGCACCAACAGAGGATGGCTAATACATTTCGGAGGATTCCTTTAGTGAGCAGAAGGAAATTTGATCCCCATCTACTGTTTGCAGAAAGATGAGTTGTGCCAATTAGATTGGGGGCACAGCAAAAGTTATACATGCTATTTCTGAAGTATGTATTAGCAAATGAATAGAAGAAATAAAATTAAGTGTGCCTATTGTATTGGTTTAAATGTAATAGCAAATTATTGGCCAGTTTTAATAACATCTCTATCCAGATTTGGTGTTTTTGTTCATTTTTATGGCACAGACTGATCCTTGGTAAGCAAGAGATTAACGTCAGATCAGTTTCCTCCTCCTCCTTCTCCTCCTCCTCTTTGTCTTTGTATAGGTGCTCAGGAGAAAGGTTAACAGTCCCTAATTTGGATATAGTGGATGGGGGAGCATAACTTGAGTGGGTTGGACTCCATAATTAGAGGTTGAACATCAACTTGGGAGTTTCCCGATACCTGTCTTATCATGTTTATGATATTTTGTTTGCTTGTTATAAACACTAATTCTGAGGAGAAGATCTTGCTGTTTCCAAACAAGTGGCTAGTTCTCCTGCTTAGTCATTCCATTCCTTAAAGATGTGGTACTGCAAATATCTAATGAAAGCTCTGCAAACTTGACCAGTTTTGGTTAACACCAGTTTTAACTAACTTATTGTTGATTGCAGTTTGCATGAGTTTATCCTTATGTTCCAGGTTTTTTTTTAATTCCTAAATCAATTGGTGAAGGGAAACTCACAATAAAATCTTGTGAATTGTATCAAACTGTATGAGTTTTCCATTCTGTACATCCAATGAAGGGGGCTATAGCCCATGAAAGCTTATGCTGAAATAAACTGATTAGTCTCTAAGGTGCCACAAGTATTCTTCATTTTAGTTACAGATACAGACTAACACGGCTGCTAATCTTAAATGTGTATGAGTTTTGTACACATTTGTGAAAGCTGCCAGCGTTAGCATATGATCAAGAGGACCTTCCATGTGACCAGCTGTCAATAGTTTTAAAGAGCTAAGACATTAGGCATCGAGACACTTGTGCCTATCCTTAGAATACAGAATGTTACACTCTGCTGATTTTGTTTCTATGAATTTTGCAGAGGTAAACATGGTTTGGAGGCTTTGCTACTAAAGGCATGTCTCTAAATACATGTTTACTTACCTTACAATAGTATAATATCGGTCAAATCCTGCCAAAATTCCCATGGGGTTTCAGTTTGTGCAGAATAAAAATCACCCCACTTTAAAACCAAATTCTGATAATTCTGTTCATGGAAGAAGTCGCATGAACATCACAGAGACCAACACTGTGAGTGAAATGAGCAATATTGTCCCCTTACTTTGTGCAATGTTTTTCACACGTAGATAATAGCAGAAAGAGAGAAATTAAGAGATCTAGATAAGGGAGTTTTATCACCTTAATTATTTAAGATCAAATAATTCTGCTTAAATGTGTTTAAATAATTGGTAATCAGCATCTTGGAGAGTACTTGCTACTGTCAAACAGACAAGAAAAGACACTTTGCGACTAGTTCTAAATGTAACTTTAACTTGGTATTTGAATTCTGTGAAATTCTGAACTCTGACTCTGACTTGAATTAAAAAGCTACATGTTGACTATAAATCATTAGCATATTAAATAAAATGAAGACAAATTCCCACTAAATAACGTCAGCATCATTGTGACAGCTCACAGAAATCCTCTGCTATGCACCATCCAAACAATAAAAAGAAAAGAAGAGTTAGAAATACAGAATTGTATAGAAACTACCTAAAGTAATACTACTAAATCAATGGTATGTTCTCTCATGGACTACTATGTTAAATTGTGGTCACTATTTCAACAAAAGATATAGCAGAAATAGATTGGTATCCCAAGACTGGCAAAGAAAATAATTAAAGGCACAGAAATAATTGCATGAGAAGATTGGGGTTGTTAAGGGTGAAGAGGAGACAGCTAAGGCGGGACATGTTCGAGTATACAGAATGGTCATAAAAAGGTAGATGGGGATTTCTATTTATTTTTCGTCATAGCACAAAAACAGGAAACATACAAATTCCAGACAGACCTGTGATCTCTCTAGTCCAATGTCCTGCCTCTGGTGCTGTTTAGCATCAAATACTATAGACCAGTGGTTCTCACCCTTTCCAGACTACAGTACCCTTTTCAGGAGTCTGATTTATCTTGTATACCCCAAGTTTCACCTCACTGAAAACCTACTTGCTTACAAAATCAGACATAAAATACAAGTATCACAGCACACCATTATTGAAAAATTATTTACTTTCTCATTTTGTCTGTATGAAATTTTAGTTTGTATTGACTTTGCTAGGGTTTTTTTGTTGTTGTTGGTTTTTTGTATGTACCCTGTTTTAAAACTAGGCAAGCATCTAGATGAGATCATGTACCCCCTGTGAAACCTCTCTGCTATCCCTATGAGTACGCATATCTGTGGCTGAGAATCACTGTTACAGAGGAAAGTTAAAGAAACTCTACAATGGTATAATCTTCCCTTCATGAAACTCTTTTCCTAAATCTGTATAATACCTTAACATCTGATGCATGTAGACTAAAAGAAATATGAATTAAACTGAAAATCAGCCTACTATATTTTGAACCTCTCACATAACTAACCTGTGGAACTTATTGTCATTTTGACATTGTTGGATCTTGTTTGTTCATTTTCTTCCAAAACAAAATTTATGTGATATTAACCTGATTTTGCAAAGTGTTTTGTTTTTACAATGGACTTTGATAGAATATAGTTCTGTCAACATTTAACTAGCAGGATTAATGGTGGATTTATTGCTGGGGGCACTAGAGTTTATATTTACATATTTTTGTTTATACAGTTCTGAGAGGAAGCTATAGATTCATAAGGTTTTGAGAGTACATGGCAGGGGTTCCGCCCAATGGCTTATTTTGCTGGAAATTAGGAGTTAGCCTGAGCTGCCGTTATTGTAGGTGGCTCTTTTCCTTCCGTGCCCATACAAAACCAATACTGCAGCATGGCAGTAAAAAACACTGTTCTCCCTTGGGTGAATTGTAAAACCAAGATTGTGACTACTTGTGATAAATAAATATTCAATGCCCCTTTCACAAGTTTAAGTATTTTTTCATCCTATTTGCCTAGCCAAATTTCAATTTGTATCACAGTATACCTACTTAAATTGCCCCATAGTTTCTATTTTACTTCTCAATTGAAATCTGTTCCTTGATGTTACTATATGCTGCTGTACTACATTTCAGCAAAGGTCAGAGGGCTCCTTGTATCTTTTTTTAAAAAATTTAGTAAAATGCTATTTTGATTTATGAAATTAGACACTGTGATTCCTTTGTTTTCTAGGTATTCCTTCTTTAACTGCCTGTATACAGAGTGGCCAGCCATTTTGTCCTTAATTACTATAGCCTTTTAGAGTGGAGTGCACTGCTCTTTAAAAAGGCTTTGTTTGTTTGTTTTTTGTTGGTTTCCATGTTTTAAAATAAGTCTATGTTAGAATAAAACATGACTTCTTTGTTTTATGAGGAGAAAACAAAACAAACAAGAAATCTCAGTGTTCTCAGAATTTTTATATATATATATATATATATATATATATATATATATATATATATATATACTATAAAATATGTAAAAACCAAACAGCCCTAAAACAACCACTTACTTTCTTGTGATGCATTCAATAGCTATGGGATCAGTCAGGATGACAGGTGCTCTAGAAATATAAGAGCTTATGCAATCGAAAAGTGTTAGGACTAGCAACTGAGAAAATACATGTAGATCTGGTTTTATGCAATATTTGGTAATTTGCAGTGCTGACAATGATGAGTTTTGTCTAGCAGAAAAATGATAAGATCTATATGGTTAAAAATGAGAGAAGATGAAAAGTTAGTAGCATTTATAATGAAGCATGAAAATAAAAAAAAAATAGCTGGCCAGGTTTTTGTTTAATTGAAAATTAAAAATAGAAAGTGAATCCGGTGATGATGTAGTTTCTTTATTTTTCTGTTTAGTATGAAATATATGAAAAAAGCAGAGAGTATTAAGTGACAACTGAAAAGGTGTCAGAGGCCAAAGACCAAATGAGTATGTAAACTGACCTTCCCTTTTGATAGTTTACTAATTCCTCTAGGCCAGTACTGAGATACCCGCACCCCTACAAATGTATCAACCTGTGTAACAGCCTGTGGCAATGTTAGATAGACTTTATTCTCTACGATTGGCTATGCAACAACTATTCAGAAGTACTAACTTTCCTTTACAAATTGAACCTAATAAGAAAAAAAAGGGCAAAAAAATCACTTGCAACTGCAAAATATGAGTAGGTGAACCGAGAAGAAAGAACAAAGTAAACATTCAGATTAGTATGTAGAAAGGCCAGTAATATCATGACAACACAGAAACAGCCATGCTCTAGCTATTTCACATAATTTTATTTGACTACTTGTTACCCCCTACCATCAACTTCCAATCCAAGAGCACTGAAACCTCTTGTGAGATATTCTCCTGAATTCAGGCCACATTTTCTGGCAGTAAGACAGTTTCACATCATTAATTACAGCACTTCCCCAGCTATCTCCTGGTGAGTGGTGTCCAATTCTTGACTTGTCCTTCTGCTAGGAGATAGTGTCATCATTATAGCACCTTGTTTAGGATGCTGTAGCTAAGATTCTGTCAATACTTTCATTAACTCATAGTTTCGGGGGTTTCTAAGCTTATGTGTAACTGAACAGGACATGACAGAGCCTGGAGCCAAAGTCTATACAGCACATTAAGAACTATGGGTGAGAGAGATAATATATAAATTAAAAATCCCTAATGAGCAATATGGAGGTTGAGGATGGCAGTCGTGTCCAGCACAGCATCTTAACCATTCGGCCTTTGAACAGTCACATGTATTATTGTATCACTTTAAATGTTTTTGATTTGTAAAACATCTAATAATGAAAAGCTGTGACTGGAGTGAGAGAATATGTAAATAAGTGATTATTTTCTACTTCTCTCTGATACTCCAACATATAATATGCTACACAGAACTGAGAAAATCATTGTTATAACCATTTTATCCCTGATGTCTGTTTTGACTACACTAAGATAGCTGTTTTCTGAGAAAGTTGACTCATCCTTACAGCAATGACAGTTTGTTGCTGCATAAGTCACATAATGCAGGAATGATTATGGTGTTGTGTCAGAGGTACTGTATGGTCCAATGCTTTCTCCCCTTGAAACCTAAATACCATAGAAATCAGTAACAAAATTAAAGCAAATCCAGCAGCCTGTCACTTCAAAGCCCTGCTGAAAATTAATAAGTAGAATCCAGATGCTCCCAGCCCTCATTCCATACATCCTTACATCCTAAGAAAATAGTGATGTCCCTTGAATGTCAATAGATTTGGGGTATTTCTGATCCAACGCGGAGTTTGAATTCCAAAGGCATTGGCACCTCACTGAAAATGCCCCGACGCATCTCCCTATCAATTACGTGGGGTGAGTTCCAGTTTAATGATCTCTACAAATCCAGAGCCACCTCCCATGCTCCAGAAAAGACACCACCAATCAGAAGGGCATATATAATCCCTGTCATATTTTGTGATTGTTTTTCCCAACCAACTGATGTTACTTCTATGTTTCTGAACTGAGCCCTGGATACCTAGCTCTTATCCACACTCCAATTTCTTTATCTTAACAAGAAGCCAAAGCACTCAGCAGCACCTACTGGGCCAGACAAAACAGAGACACAGGGCTGGATGTTATCACCATGTTGAAGATACTTGCCCCCCTTCATCTCCTCAGCACAATGGGTACTTCTAAATTGTTTTCTGGAAGCAAACGTAAAATGACTCTCCTACAGTAGGAATTCTGGAAATATCATTGAAATCTCACGTTTACTGAATGATTTCTACATAAGTTCATCATTTATCTTGGCATTTTTCAAATACAGTGCTCACAAGGGAGTGTAAATTTATTTCTTTGTTCAGGTGTGAGAGGAAACATTTCTAGCTACTTACAAGGCATTATTTGGTTAATAGTAGCCAGTAAAATGTGTGGCTTAATGTTTCAGTGTGAAATTTGCAATTTTGCTTCATAAAAATGGCACATTTTTCAGTGTGTATGTGTTGGAGGCAGTGGAATACAGCCTCACTATGGTAGACAATAAAACTAACACTTAATTTCATAGCTATTTTTTTTTTTTTTTTACTTTTAGGCATGTAGGAGTGAATCTTAGATTTTTAATAGTGTTTGTAGACATTCAATTGATCTGAGGAGATGGCTGTTAATGGTTGTACTATATCTGACTATGCAGCTCTACAAGAGGTCATGAAAAAAATCTCCCAGAGGTAGATCCAGGGGACGCTGGTATTCCTGTAGCCTAGAGATTTGATGATTGGGAACATTAGTGGATACTCATAAGTGTATCCGCATTCTTGAGGGAGCTTGACATTTGGCAATTTTTATTACAGCAGCTCACCCTGTAAGTAGAAAGTGACTGAGTAACAGATGTTCTAATTTAGATAGGATGCTACAGAAAGAGCAAAGCACTAAATATGCTCTTGCCTGTAAACTTCTCATTTAATCATAGAAAAGTCTTAGAAAGAAGAATCTCTGATAATAAAAATAATGTGTAATTACATATTTTAAGATGTCACTTGATGAAATAATTTGATCTGAAGTTCTATCATGTATTCCTAGCTGATATGAAAATAGGATGCTAGTTTGTTACTTCATAGTGAATGGTTTAATGGACCAGTCTGGTCTAATAATCCATTGTGACAGTTTATTTCTAATGATTCAGGGACAATGGAAGTATATAACAAACCCTGGGTACCTCTGAAACAGACTCTTTTTTTTGTGCCTCCTGAGCCACATTTCCTTGAAGTAAAGGGGAATAGTTAAAAATCTTCCATAATCATGCCCAATAACACCAATTTCAGAAGACAAGTTTGTTATAATACAAGCCTGTGGATCTGTTTCTGTTCTCAGTCAAGTAAATATTTTAACTCCCATTAACTTAAAAAGAAGATGAATTGTGCCTATTACGAAACAGTGCAGAGGAGCTTTAAAGGATGGTTATGTGGTCAAACCCCACCATCCCCCTTCCTAGTACAAAATCACATCCCTGACTCTAATTCTCTACTTAATCACAACTCAAGTTGTGCAAAACACAGTGGGCTGCTTAACAGAGATTCATGTGAAAATATTCCTTTGATTTCAATTCACATGGCCTCAAACCCCCACATATGTGCTTTGGCTCATAGCAAAACTCAGCCAAAATCACTGAGTCTTACCTTGTTTTTCAGATAAAAGATGAATGATTTCATTTATTTATTCTATAAATAAATACATAATGAAAGCACCAAGA
The DNA here is from genome assembly GCA_007922305.1 of Dermatemys mawii. NCBI lineage: Eukaryota > Metazoa > Chordata > Testudines > Dermatemydidae > Dermatemys > Dermatemys mawii. The sequence continues at coordinate 51,887,684 of ML677326.1, read as the reverse complement.
ATTAGTCAATAATTAAGAACAACGTGAGAAGTGACAAGTACCAGTGGATCACAAAGTGCATTTGTTATCAGTGGACAGAGTATAATATGACTGTTTCTAAACTGATTCCATGGGATTTGTGAGGGACATGACTAGAAGTTTACCAAATCAACTGTTTCAGAGTCAACTAAAGAAAATCAGTGATTGGCAGAAATTATTTTCTTTCCTCAGTTGAGAATGATTGTCTATCCCGAATTGTAAGCAGAATTATTTTGAATCAAATTCAGTAAATGGGTTTGACTCTGTTTGTGTGGTTTCCTCTCCCAGCTCCCACTTCCATGAACAAACTAATTATGGCATTCCCTCCTGACCAAACGGAAGAATCTACTGCTTTATTTCTTCAAAGCTAGCTTGACATTGCCTACCCAGTTACATATCCCAAACACATCTATACCCCTCACTCTTGCTTCTTATTTCCAGTTCCCTCTTATACAGAGGGCAGAGCATATGTAACAAGGGTTCAGATCATGTGATAATCTGCTATAAAATTTAGAGTTCACTAGTCAAAATACTGCATGGCAAGTCTTTAGTGTTATACTATGGGCTGCATTTTTTCAAGAGATGTCTCACTTTGACCCCTATTTCTAGACCTGCAATCCACTCTATAAAACTGTAATTACAATTAATTGAGAACCCAGGTTATGGCAATTTGAAAAGAATTTAAGTACCTGATTTTTCGGTGCAGTCAGGTTGATGTTTAAATGGTATAGTTTGTGCCAGTTACTGATCACAGTCACAAAACTATGGGTTGAAAGTTGAGGCTATTTTTTTCTTAAATGTGGCCTAATATGCTTAGTTGCATTCCTTCTACAGGCAGAGAACATGGCAGGTTTCGGAGTGAAGGAAATAAAATAAGGTGATTCCAATTGCTGTTGGAAATTCTGATCAGGCACTTGTTGTGAGAAGGGTTTCCAAAAATACAAACCCTTTGCTTTTTGGAATATTGATTAGCAAATAATAAGTTTGTACCAGTTAGCAAGAACTGTTTTTCATGAAATATAATCTATGTACCTGTTCTATTATCAAAGCACTTTCCATCTCTCTCCACAGTCCTCTTTCCCCATCTCCCACACACACAAATGCATATTCCATGCAGTGGTAATGCTTCTAAAAGCCCATAGGTTGTCCATAATAAGCAAATTCTTTCCATTATATCCAGAGAAAAATAGGTTCAATGTAAAGTGTTTTGCTAAATCTGTTTTTGTCTGCTCTGATTGTCTGTGATAACAGCACACAGTGAATGGAGTGCACATAATGGACTTTAGGAGGGATAGCAAGCTGCTTTGTACCTATAATTTAGCTCATTAAAAATGTATGGTTCATATATTGCTTCTATCTAAAAGCATTTGAGACCTTTGATGTTTCTAAATTGGAAGGAGCATAAATATTATTAAAATTAGCCAAGGATACTTGCAGTTGTCAACTGATAGATGTTTTGTTTGTTGGAATATTGTTCCCTTTCATTTGAATGACTTTCTGTATTGAGGTTATAAAGGTTATTATTGTTAGGGGAAAGTAAATGCATTCTGTTAAGGGGGAGAAACAGTTCCAGAAACTGGAAGTTCTCAAAATGTATTAGTTAAAACTTGTGGAACATCTCTCCTCTCAGTTTCCCTAGCCCTAATTCAATCTGTTCTATAGATATACTTACATGAAAACCTTTTATTAGGACAGTATTAAGGAGACCAGGAAATACATTTCAAATGGATATAAATTAGCCATAAATAAATTCAGGCTAGAAACTAAAGGAGGTTTCTAACCATCGGAGGAGTGAGGTTCTGGAGTAGAATACCAATAGGAATAGTGGGGACAAACAACCTAACAAGTTTTAAGGTGGAATTTGATCCATTTATGAATGGGGTTGTATGTCAGGATTACTTGTGTTATCAGGGCACTGGAACTGGTGATCCAGGAGGTCCCTTCTTGTCCTGTGTTATGTGATGGTGGTTTTACTAGTGATTGTCCCCCATTCCTCACCAGATTTTTTGCAGTAGCTATGATATTTGTGTCCATTTATGGGCTGTAGAACTTAAGGTTTATTAGTATTGAATCTTCTCTCATTGTCTACCACTCCCATAGCTTTGATCGCCACAATTCACCTTGGAGTGTGGTTTGGTCTTCTCACTGTATTCTGAAATACACACACACACACACACACACTCCTGTATTAATAGAAAAATTCAGATAGGCCAGATTTTCAAAAATATTCAGAAGCCATAAACGGGACCAGATTTTCCAAATAACTCCATTGAGAACATTCTGTGCACTGAATGAGGCTGAGGTTAAAAAAAAAGTATTTAATCATGTCATTAAAACTGTACAATAATGTATATAAATGGGGGGTAAAGTTAAGGTTGTACAGAAAACCTTTACTAATGTTGGAGTTCTTGATTTTGCAAACTTGACAAAGTTTATGTATTTTTTGTATGTGTGATAGATAGTTAGAGTTGGGTGTCAACAGCACATTGAAAATACTGCAGCTTATACCTCCTTATTAATCCTGCTAACAGATCCTCACATTATGCATTTGTGGACTATCTATGGATCCTGCTCCCAGGACTGGACCCCATTGTGCTAGGCACTGTACAAGAGAAAACCCAAAACAAAATGACAGTCCCTGGCCTGAGGCCCTAACATTTCAGACAAGACATATGAGGATGACACAACAAACAGGAGCAGCTCAGAAAAACAATGAGACAATACTGCTCACTGTGAAAAGCAATGATTACAGTATGCTAGCTGCTTAAGCACTGTCAAGTTTAAATGTAACTGGCTAAGCAGCCAGGAGAACCATGACACATTATTAAGCATTGTACCTATGTCACCTACAGCACTTTGGGAGCACCCGTTGAGTCAAAACATTCTGTGGTCTCTGGATGAAACTGTAGAAGTTCAGGTTAATTATTATTATTACAGTGTTGTTCACTACTAAACAGACTAAACATTTATGCACAGGAGATTGTATATTTCTATTGGTCACTAAAAGCAGACCATATTTACTGGTGGTGTTAAATTTTGGCAAATAGACTGTGTGATTTGTTAGACACACATCTTCTAATATTCCTAAGTTGGTTCCGTTAACTCTATAATTATTGAAAAATCAATAGTGTATCGGAAAAAATATTGTTGAAAAGTCCTGAGGCAGTCAGGCTGTTGGTACTCTATAATAAATGAGCCCAACTGGCAGTTTTAAACCTTACATTTCAGAAGCAGAAGCATATATCAATTAGCAGACTAAAGCTGCTGAACAAGGCAATGTGCTAGTCACTGTTGTAGATTCATGCTCCACTATGACGATGCTCTTCTTAATAAACACTTACTCAAGAAGCCAGCAAGCATAGACTTCAGGCCACAAAGTCTGTTGTGGTGTAATGGAATTTTTAAAAAAAGGATGGGTGTATAATTTCTTCATAAGGCCCTGTTCCTGCAGCCCCTTGCACATATATGCAAATTTACACAAGTAAACAATACTACTGTGAAAGTTCACATTGATGAAATTACTTGTGTAAATGCTTGCACAAGCTGAGACTCAGCGTATGTCTACACTACAATCACTTGAATTGCTGAATCGCTAGCTTGCATACAGGAACTATGAAGATTCAGCTGTAGAAACCCACTTGGAACCCTGGGTAATTAATTAGGCAGCTAGAGTTCTCTGAATGTTTGCTTCTGTGCCTTCACAGCTCTACTAACTAATATAGCTGGATTAAAACTACTTTATCTACACAAGCTACAATCATGTCCCATAATTATGGTATAGACATATCCTAAATCACAAGGGAAGCAAATTCTGTGATCTTCACTATAAGAAACCCCACACCTTGAGCAAAACAATGTGCATGAAATTCTCAGAACCTTTGGAATTTGCCTAAATTCTAGGAAGTGGCATTAGTCCTTCCTTTTCCTGTGCACTAAATTTGCTCTCATGTTTAAAAAACAAAATCTGAGAGTAAGATCAGTTAGAAGTGTTAGAAGTATTGTTACCAAACTTCTACCACTCATATGTACACTTAAATTTTCAAAAAAAATCAAGAAAAGGGAGACAGAAAACTGATGTTTCCTAGACTCTCTTTGACACGCATATTGCTTGCAACCATGATAAACTTGAGTAGGCTGAATAAATTAAATGACATGGAATACCCATTTTAAATGGGAATCTCCTACACAGTAGTGCACATAGGACAAAATACAATATACACACTATGTATTTCCAGCACAATAGAACCCTGAGCATTCATATTTTCCTACTTCCTACCACATTATCATTTCTTTCGAGTCACTGATTATCAATAACATTTTACTTGAGGAGGCGGGGAAATAGTAACAGATTTGTCTCTCTCATGCAGCCATTTCTTTCATTTAAATGCATGGTTATTTCCATTTGTACAAATCCTACAAGAAGATAAAATGGTGAATGCATCTTTAGAAGGGGTATAATGCTTATAGAAGTGTTGTATTGAAATGTAAGTATTTTTGCTAAGTACTTAATTTGAACATGCTGAAGACAAAAAATATTTTTTAATTACCACAACTATTCATCTCATAACTGAAATGGATGACAATCCATTCTCTGTGCAGGTGGGGCAGGGTGAAAGATACAATAAGTGCTGAGTACAGATCCCTAAAGGCTTATGAAAATGCATAGGTATCTGAGGATGCCTGGCTACAGGAATATTTTCAGCTGATAATTTCAAAGTTTTTTCACCAGTCTGCATGTAGTTTGTCATCTGTAAAGTCTCTTAAAGGAGTATGAATATGAAATAAGTGCAGGATGTAACTGTGGCCTATTTACAAAATGACTTGGCAGATTTTGTGTTGCTAGCTCTGGAGAACTACTGCAAACATGTCCATTCAAAATTTCATTTAAATTATGTTAATAAAGTAAGTCAGATCAGTAATAGAAAGCATAAAAAGGCATGGTAAAGGATTAATATGTCAGATCTAGAAACCTCAGATTTTTGCAGCTTCAGTCCTATTGCATGTTTTATTAATATTATGTCTCTGTTTGAGTGTGTGCCACCCTGGGGGAACCAGGGGAGTAAAGGAAGCTGGAGTGATTGCATAGTGGTTCTCTGAAAAGACCATTCATCTGTCAGAAGTGCTATATCAAGGCTGATATGTTTTCAGAGACTGATAATTTGACTGGAAATACAAGTAAAACCTTAAAAGCCAAATCACTTCTATTTTTATGCTAAACTGAAGTAAAAGGTTCACTGCCACTACCCAAGCAAAGCCTTCAATAATTTGTCTGAAATAAATTATACAGCCAAGTGAAGCATTTTTTTTCCCAGTGAGGAGGGGAGAGCAACTCCATCTGGATTTTAAAAAAAAATTATATGATTTGACCTACAGTCCTGTAAATCTTGAAAGAGGAGAAGGATTTCTTGGCTTTATCTGGATCAGATGACACAAAGGTGAAATACTGCATGTGAAAGATACTGCTCTGAGGTAATAACGTTGTCATTTAGCACACTATTCCCCTCTTACTGAACACAACAGCATTGTCTTGTGAGGTGGGAATAATAACTGAGGAGTAACACATCTCACCAGGAGATACCAAAGCTTATGGACTCTCACAAAACTTTCTTTAAAGTACAATTAAGAGTAACCTGAAACTCATACAACAAATAAAACCCTAGATTTAACACTCTGCCTATGCTAGATTGTACCTAGTACTGAGCACGTGGATAAAGGGGAAGAAAAGAGGGCACAAGGAGCCTGCTTCTCTCACACCCTCTAGCCTCCTTCATCCCTGAGCACAAGCTAAGCATACTGTGACCCTGGGTTTGTAAGATTAGAAAACTATAGCATTGACAACAATGTTAGAAACACAATAGTTGTGCCCGCATTGTTGGAGGCACATCCTACACACCGTTAAAGAGTGTATTGATAGCTTCCAATGTGTGTGTCTCTCTCCCGCACTCCCCGCAGAGTCTGAGCCATTGTGCCTGCATCATTAGGGACATGGTTATGAAGCTACTAATGGAAGTTCCTGCATGACTTGAGTTAAAGCAGGGCTACTTTTTGTGGCATGGCTGAAAAGGTCAGTTAACTCTGAGAATACAAATATATATCAACCATGTAGGTCTTTGGAAAAAGATGAATGGGGGTTAAAGGCAGCACTAATTGCTTATAAATGTCTACCTGCAGACAAACTATGAAAGGGTATCATTTTGCATTGTGTTTTCCTTTTATTTAGTAACAATAGACATAGGGAATGTTCCTTAGGGCTCTGATGTGTTTAGGCTATGGGCAAACCGAGCCCTCGACTTCAGTACAGATTGTGTATGGATGAACACAAACTGCTCATTTCTCTGTTGCCTCCAATGCACAATGAAGTTTAAATGGAGTTGGGTAGCAGACTTGACTATAAAAAGGAGAGAGAGAGAGAGAGCACACATTATGAAGCAGTTTAGTTGTTGTCCATGGAACTGTAATAAATGTTCCTTGAAAAAACTGCCAGCAATATGCTATGATGAAGTCATGAAGAAAATAAGTTTTATTCTGAGGCATTGACTCATTCCTATATCCCACATAAAACACTGTCAGAGAGCATTCCTAAGTCATCATTGCTGCTTCTCTTCTGTTGATGGCTTTCTATATTCCTACTAGTCCCCAGATACCCTGGTGCAATACATAGATTCATTACGTACAGTTGCATTAGAAATGCATAGACTCTAAATTTCACATGGAAAAAATACCTGGTCTCTATCTCTGTTTTGGAGCCAACGGACCAATAGTTCTCTCAGTTTAGCACATATCCGTAAGCAGGCTATAAAAATGCACTTATTTATTTAGGTTTGGAACTAATATGTTTCATTTTCACTGTTCTATATGAGAGCTGATGAAAGCCAGTAAATATGATTTATGGGGAAAAAACATAACACTTTCAATCTTCATACCAATAGTTCAATAGAAGTCTCCTCTGACTGAGAATCTTAGAACTGAGCTGCTGCTGTGTGGAATAGAAATGGTTACCTCCCCCATCACACACACACACTTTCATATTTACTAACTTTTGGCAGTTTTAATGTAGAACATTTAATTTGAAATAGTTTAGTGTTGAAACTAATCTAAAGATCTGATTTTCCAAAGGGCTGAGTACACAGTTCCAACTAAAGTTATACATTGTGGGTAGGGGATTGACATATCTAAAAATCAGATCCTCTAGCTCATTCACTGATATCTTGTTACTGAACTGAACTGAGAGCACTATTTGTCCCTTGAAAGGAGGATCTATGATGCATCAAGAAAATGAGTTTTAGCTATCACTTCAGAGAGAGAGAGAGAGATGATGTATCCTCAAACTAAAATATTGAATACTCATCAAAACAATCAGTCAAATGCAGTTCTATAGTTATCCAAAAGAGGTGCTTCTGTCAGGAATTTCCTCCATTTCTTCAAGGTATAGAAAGAGCTGCATCTGCAAGTTTAAAAAAGAATTTTTTAAAAAAATCCTTTTTGAATGTTACTGATGGTCAAAAAGGCATTTGAGCCCTGGAATGGCATTTTTTAAAGAATGTGACATAGCCATTGAAAATTTCCTCACCTGGGGGAGAAGGATCTTTCATCTGGGGATTGGTGTTGCAAAAATATCTGAGCTATGAGATTCTAATCTCAGGTGGGCAGCATGGCAGTCTGAAAAATAAATGAGAGAAATAAAATGTCTCTGTAGCAGAGAAAGATGATTTGGTCTCTTCTAACCAGATAGCAATGACTTAATTTAAATCAGAATTTATAAATAAATACGTTACAATCACTAGTTTAGTCTTTTTGTACCAAGCTGTCAGAAGGATTTCAACTCGGCCTCCATTTGTAGAGAAACTGTATGGCACAAGTCACTTACACATACAATTGTTTGTGCACTAGAACTGATGCATACATTTAGTAGAATTGACACTCACACATTTCTGTGCACTGAGGGACAAAATCTCCTTTGACCTTTATAGTTTCAGAGTTTCCCCTAGCACTGGAACCCATCTACTTCTCCTGAATATATCCGAGTTGGGGGATAAAATAACTGCTTAAGACCAGGAAGGGTGTGTTCACTTGCTGTACACCACAAAGACTTCCTTGGTGTTGGCTTCCTACACATCGGTGCACAAGAAGCAAGAGGAAATGGACCAGGTGCAGGGTTGGCAATGAGTTGGGGCTATTCCTGTGTGGACTTTCCATCCATGTTGGGGCATATAAGGAACCTGGAAGTCTACAACAGCCAATATGATTCAGAGCCTTGAGAGGAGATCTTTTATAAATATTTCTTATACAGAAGGATGGGCTAAAAATGACACACATACTGTATCTTCAACCAAAAATATTCCATTGTGACTTAATCTAAATATTTATTAAAAAAAAATAAATAAAAATAAACATTATAGATTGGAGAATTGTACCTAAGCCACTGAGAGAGAAGAATAAGGGGCCTTGTGGTCATATTCTTTAAAGCAAGTCCCAGTATCAGATACTAGATGGCTCAAAGTACATGTTAACATATGATGGTAATTTTTAATTTAAAAAATAATCTTGACTGAACAATTGCACAGTAGGTTTGATGACAGTGAACATCTTTCTTCACAAAAAAATTATAAGGGATGGAGATGCTGACCCTTCCTGATAGCATTGGTACATGATATACCTCTGCTTTACCCCAGGAGAAAACAGTTAAAGATTTGCAAAAGCTGCTTAGAGATGCATAATTGATAGGGTTCACTTTTATAATACTACTGAAAATAGAAAAGAACTCAAACAAGTAAGAGAGCCTTTAAAGCAAGAGAGAATAAAAAATATTCTGTAGTTCTGTGGTTAGCCTTTCTTATGTGCATTTCTTATTGATGTCCACTGGAATTGCTGCAGAAGACCAACATAGAAAGAGGAAACTCTGCTACATTAATATTTTATTCTACCATCTCACTCACTTCTCCTTAAAACTCAAGGAGATTTTTTTGGGGGGAGGAGCTGGTTGATCTTTGTATTTTGCCTGTGACATAGAAGTGCATGCCTATGTGATTTTTAACTATTTTTAATGTACTGAAATTTAATCAAAACAGATCAAAACCTTTCCTTTAATAAGTTATATTCTGAAATCTATTTTCTTTGCCTCTAACAAACTGAGTCAGAAAGGTAGCTTCCCTGACAGTTAAAACTGAATAAAATAATAATTTAATCTCTTTCGGGATAACAGGTGACATATCTCTATGATATTATACTATGCAAAAAAAAAAAAAGAATACCCAGTGATCTCTTCATGAAATGGAGAAAACCTTGGAAATATCCAAATAATTACTGAACTGAAAATTGATTTTAAATAACAAGAATGTATCTTCCAAACACAGATAAGTGAGACATTTTTCAACACTCTCGAATAAATATTACCTACTATATAAATCCTTGTTTCAAATGACAACCAGTAAGCTTGTGTCTTTCTGCCCTTGGGTGACATGTGCAGCTCAACCAAAGTTGAGGAGAACTATGTGCTTACATATCCAATGGCAATTTGTATCACTACCTTACCACAGAGATTTAATTTAGAACTGAACTAAAATGTGTTGAGTAGATAATGATTTACCTTAACATTTTCAAAAATCTCCTTAGTCAAGTTAAAAAAAGAAAAGCTGGTGATTTTACCAATCAAAAGCAGCTAGAAATGGATTTAGCCATTTGAACAACTTATGTCAAACAAGACTTTAGAGCTATTTCGCCTCCCCTCATCTGAAACTTTCTTAGCTGGATGTATCACGAGCCATAGGAGTAATGGGAATGACAAGGTAAAACATTCTACATCCAGTAATGGCCAAACTGTAGTTCTGTTAATAGGCATATTTGTCCCCCAACACTGATAATTCCAGAAATATAGAGCAGAGTAAACGGTTTGACTGATTCTGAGATCTCATTTTTAGTAGAATCTCTTTAGAAGCAAGAGAATTATATCCCATCATAATACATTCGCATCCTACTAGTCTGTGTGTCTCTCTTATCTGTACAGCAAGGTATTTTTAATACCCATTTATCATTAGCACCTACAACATTCCTACAAAAATTATAGTTCCAAAAATAAAGGACCAGATCCTCAGTCATTGGAGCTGTGCCAATTTACACCAGCTGAGGATTTGGCCCTACATTCTTAAATCTTATATCTTTATAATGGTTTAACATAAGGCTTTAAATGTAAATGTACATGACCGGTTAAGTAATTATGCAAAACAGGACCTGAAGAATAATGAAAATATACACCTGTCCGGAAAGAGTGAGAGCCAAGTACCTCCAGCTGCTTGTATGTCTGAGTATCTGCAGCCCAATGAGTGTTTTATTACACTTATATTTAATTAGACACAAAAAAAGCTATGAAGAAATCAATAGCTCTGTCATCAGAGCAGGTTTTGAATAGTTTACAGTAGATAAGGCCTCAGGCCATTCATTGAACAATGAAGTGAAAACAAAATATCGAATAGTTGCTCATTAATTGAGCACCATCCATTCTGTACAGTACTCTGAATAAGGCTGGGATCTTGGGGAAAAAACA
>ML677326.1:51773636-51877116 GCA_007922305.1 Dermatemys mawii | reverse complement strand
TTGCACTTATATTTTACACTTCACTGTAACTTGTTTTCCTGTTGATGCTAACAATACTTAGCCATTTAAAAAAAATCATGTATGCTTCAGACTTTTATTGTTTTGACAAGTGCAGCATTCTTGAGCTGTGCTAAATGCCAGAATAAAGCCATATCAAAATGTAAAATGTTAACCAGAAGTGCCATCATGACCTGAGAAAAGGTAGTATTTAAAATGCTCAATCAGAAAAGATTGCTGATATTTAAAGAGAATATACTGTGACTTTTCCAACTATTAGAAGTGCAGAATTCTTACTGTCAGCTTGCAAGAAGAGACATGAATTTAAGAAGCATTCACATGAAAGTATAAAAGACAGACAATTCCCTGCTGTTTTAGACCAGTGTCCCTGTTCTGTTCTCAAGTACATCAGGCCTGTCAAGACATCTCTATTCTCTTGCTAACAACAAAACTATGTAAATGATAACAACACATTTCAGTGCCCAGTACATACAGTGCAATGTGTCAAATACTAAATTTCCAATCAATTATAGACTCCGTAAATATTTAAGTTTAGATGTTCCATAGCCCCTAAAGATAATAGTTTAGACTTGATTATTAAGAAGTTCTGCATACTGAAATACTCAGTTATTTTCCAAAAATGAAATACAGTGCTACCAGTGAATGAGCCTGATTTTTGAGGTGCTAAACACCCACAGTTCCCATTGACTTCAGGTGGTATTTGGGGTGTTCAGCACTTGAAAAATCAGCTCATTTGTTTTGCCATCTGCTCATTTTATCACTTTAATAACAATTTGCTTCACAATATTCAAAGTATGCTTTGAATACAAATCAATAGACAAATGATCCCTTTACCAAATGTGGATGGTAACTATATTATCAGCTGTTCATGGATCCATACTGTGAAATTTGAAAACGAGCTGAAATGGAAATAAGACTCTATTCTAGCTTTTCAGAAACTGTATTGTATATGTATAGTGGCTTTTCCCCTCCAATGGCACCCATGGCTATCATATCAGAGCACCTCATATACATTAATGAATGTATAAAATTCATAACAATCCTGTAAGGTAAGGAAGAATCTTCATTTGGTGTATGGGGAAGTGAGGCAAGAAATGATTAGGTGACTTGCCCTTTATCACAGAGAAATTTAGTGAAAAATTCAGCAACAGAATCCAGGAGTCCTACATCTCAGACAAGTGCCTTAACTTTAGCTTCTTCACCGTCCCCCTCACCCACTCCTACCTATCTTAGAGAGAAAGGGTACCATTGTGTATAGGAAAAAGAAGCTGAGGTTAAGGAATAAAAAAACATTTTAACTTTCCTGTCAGGCACCGAAGGAAGAGTGCATTGGTGCCATGGTATTCTATCCAGTTAGAATATAAATTATGTAGAAGTTTCAAAGCAAGATTGGGCTAACATATTCAGTTAGGAAAAGATAAACTATATGGGGAAAATAGAACCAATCTATTTAGAAGGCACAGTGTAAGACTGGACAATTTCCCTCTATACCTTTCTCTCTTTTAACACTCACTTCATAAGTGTAGATGACCACACAATGGGCAAGGCAATGGGGAGTTGGATCCCTTGATTTTCAGATGTCAGGCTGTGTTTGCGGAAGAAGAAACCGTTCTTTACTAGTAAACTGATCCAATTTGTCATGCAATTTATGAGACAAATGGAAACAGCACTCTGACATTTTTCCAAAGTCATTCTTTAGGGTACAGATGCACTTTACATTTCTCAACAAGTATAGATAATGAAGAGTAGAAGTATTTGTAAATGTCCCTTAAGGTCATTTCTATTAGACTGGTTATCAATCTCTGGGGAAGTTAAAGTATTTTTATAACTGTTCATCAAGATTTATTTTTAGCTGTTTTTTAGTTCTCTCATACTTTTTAATGTTTTTATATTTCTCTCATACTTTTAATTCTTTTTATTTATTAGACTTATTCTTTTTTAGCATAACACAGAAATCACACATTCCTACTATCATTGTCAGAGTAGGAAGGGGGATGGTGTGTGTGTCTAGTTAAACTTGGATGGATTAAAATTTTTATTGATCAATGTCATTTTCACTGCACACACACAAACCAATGAAAATATTTCCATTGATGATGGTAAAAATTTACAGATAGGCAAAGTAATGAAAATTATGCTTGAAACTTATTAGAGTCAAAAATCTAGTGATCTAGACTTTTGAATACAACTTCTTACAACTGACCTTGTGAATGAATAGTAAAAACAGGTAGAATTTGATTTTAAAATATTTACTTTTTATATTATGATGTGATGTTGGCAATCTGTGTTTTCATGGTTTATAAAGCGTTATCTTTTTGAATCTCAATGTCTATTGTTATTAAACAATGTGAAAATATGAAAATTTAAGTGGATGAAAATAAAAAAGCTTTAAAATAAACAGCAATATTATCTGTCAAAATTACCTCCCCTCCCAGTCTAATTCTTCCCAGCCTATGTACTAGCCAGTAAATTATTAGAAAAGCAAATTGTGGTAAAGGGTGAAGGTGATGATGGTAGAAATCCTTGTTTAGATCACAGTGAAGACGAATTTGACAGTCTAATCAAAGCCATGTCACAAGCACCACACAATCTGACATAATTTGTTATGGCTGGCCATCATTGTTTAAAAGGACCTATTGAAAATGGAATTCATTTTACATGGCTATCGGCCATGTAAATCTGAAAAGCTATGTAGAAAAAATGACAAAGCACTAGTTTACAATGGGCCAGATTCTGATACTCTTAATGACATCAAATAGTGCCCTCTAGATAAAATTCACCGCTATGTAAAAACCTGTGAACCACTTAAATCCCAAATAGAGCTTCAATGAGACTTAAGTGGAGACTAGATCTTATGGTTGCCTCTAAACAGGGATACATTTCATCATCTGTGCTCAGCTGTCTACATTGCTATTAGACTGTCCTTTTCAGGAGCCCTAGCTTACTCCCAGATTTATACACAATATGTAGACCCAAATTTATAATCTCAAGTTTTTAAAAAACAGGTTAGTTTGACAGGATTTATTTGCCATAAACCCATGTTGATTAACAGTGATCACATTACTCCCCCTTAATTCTTTACTAATCAAATTCTACAGCAGCCGCTCAAAAGAGAAGAATGAAAAAGTGAAACCGTGCCCAGAAGTAAAAACTGAATGCTATGGGTAGGATTTTAAAATAAATGTAACATTAGCCTACCACTGCCCAAACTGAAGTCACTGGTAAAACTCCCAATGGCTTTAATGGGCACTGAATTAGTCCAATGCCAAGCACTTCTAAAAATCCCACTATACATCTAAAAGACTCCTCTACTTTGTTAAAACAAAAAAAAAATCTGCATTTTTTCATATTTGACAGAAACAGTAGTACCAATATATGAGAGAATACATCACTATGATATGGAGAGAAAGAGACTGCAGCTATGACAGAAAATTTAAAAATACAGTTTCATTTCTTCCCATTTATTTTTCAAGGTTATTTTCTGTATCTTCTTATTTCTGGAATATTTGTTATATTTACTTGTTTTATGTCTAAATTTCATGATGGACAAGTATTTATAATATTTTGGTAGCGTATATAACTGTACATATCACTGCCAGTTCCACCCATATTTCACACTTTTCTCAGAGACTTTGAATCACATGGAGTATTTTTCTTAAGCAAGTCTGGATGTCTTCCCAGATACAGTGTGGGATATTGTGGAAGTTTAGAACTATGGCTAAGAGGATAGCAGATGTTCAACAAATTGGCAAGTCATTACTTCAGTGTTTAACAATGCAGGAATGGAGCCTGTGTTTGAGACCTGTGCTGAAATTTACTGTGAACTGCACCGGTTCCAAGAGTAATAGGGCACAGGATAGTTTGTTTGAGGCGCTCTATGGGATCATGATTTTTTAACAGTTTTGTAAACTTAGCATTGTATGCTCCAATGTTCTGATTAACAGCTTCTGAAACTAATGCACATTGTAAAAGGAGGATGTGTAAATAAAACAAAAAGCACCACCAATAACCTAGGTGTAATACATCTTTAGTCTTGAAAAAAGGGAGCTCTGATCATAGTCTTTAAATGTGTTAAGAAAGGATGTTATCAATTGTTCTCCATAGTCACTGAAGAGAAGACAAGTACTAATGGGTGTTAATCTGAAGCAAGGGAGATTTAGGGAAAAAAAATCTAACTTTAATGACAATTAAGCACTGGAATAGGCTTCCAAGGGGATTCCTGCTATTGGGAGTTTTTTAAGAACAGGATGAGCAAACACATGTCAAGGATAGTCTAGATATCTTTGACCCTGCCTCAGTGGAATAGGCTGGACATTATGACCTCCTGAGGTTTCTTCCAGTCTTTTAGTTCTATGATTGTACGGGAATCTTGAACATAACTAAATTGTAAGCTCGAAATTGAATGGAACACTTTTTGTAACAGGTACTTCTCATGTGTTTACACAGTGCCTAACACAATGGGGATATAATTTTAATTGGTTTTAAGTGCAAAACAGCTAAGGCAGAGTAGGAATTTCAGTTACAGTTTTCTTTCTGGTATATCTTCAATTTATTTTTATAATCCAGGGAGAATATTTGGTATGTCATGCACCTCAACAAAGTTGAATATAAAGAAAATGATATCTAAAACACTATTCTGAAAACCTCTGCATGCCTTGGTTTTATAGCTCAAGTCCTAGTTTCCAAAATAAAAAAACTTTCTCCGCTGTAAAAATAGGGAAGAAGCTGAACTTTGTAAGCTACAACACTGCTGATTTGCTGCAAGATCAGAAACCTCATTCCCTAATTTGCTTTCTGATTCATGATCATACTTGGCAGGAGTTTTGTACATTTTGTCAAATGTATATCAGAAATATGCATCTCAAATAAGACTAGGGACATGGTTACACTTGCAGGTTTATAGCGGTATTGGTTATAGCTGTCCTCATATGCAGCTATAGGGATAGGGCTATAGCGTGGCCACACTGACACCCGCCAGCGCTATAGCATGGCCACATTTGCGGCACTTCAGGCGGCATTGGGAGCAGCGCATTAGGGCAGGTATCCCAGCATTCAGCTGAGTGCAACGTGCTTTTCAAACGAGGGAGGTGAGGGGGGACATGTTGTGTGTATGGGGAGGGAGAGAGCGAGTGGTTTTTCTGTCCTTCTGAGAGCCCGTCAGTGCGTGTCTGTTCACAGAGAAGATTAGCAGGCTTTGTTTTCACACAGGCTCCCTCCTTAAACATTCGCATTGCTTATCTGCTGAGTTAAGAGACAAATGCTGAAAAGGTACTTCCGCATTCCTCCAGCGGAGTTCAAAAGAAAGGGAAGAGACGTCAATTGCCTTAAATGGCTCCAGGCATCTAAAGAGATTACTTGTAGCACAGTGGTTGTCCACATTCTCGCCATAGTGCTACAGCGGGAGCGCTACAGCCCTTATTCCCTGTGCGGAGGTGGGTTACCAGGAGCGCTATAACTCCGAGGTTATAGCGCTCTACGTGCCTCGCCAGTGTGGACGGGTAGTGAGTTATAGCACTCCTGACAGCTTTATAGCGCTATAAAGTGCCAGTGTAACCATGGCCTAGGACTTACCAACTACACTGTTTTACTATAGGAAAGCGTTATCATTCAAAATCCATGTGTGGCTTGCTCTGTACTGAAAGCCATTAAGTTAAAAGGAGAAGTTTTTTTTTTCTTTTCTTTCAAGTGCTTCCCCAATAGCTGCCACAGAATATATATGTATGTAAAAGATAAGTAGGCTTAAAGTTTCTGATTAAGACCATCACTTGTTTAAACATGTGCATAACTTGCAATTAGCAAGCATCGGTGTTCAGTCTGCAAGGGAGAAGCTCCCTAGAAGCACTCCTCTATTTGAAAAACAATATTGTTACTAGAGCTTGCCAAGACAAAATTTTGTCCTGGTCCCAGTCAGGCTGAATACTTTCAACATGTTTTCTGGAGAAAGAGGGATAAAGAGAACCAGCCCACACTCAGAACAGGAAGTAGCTCGGCTGTTTAGGATGCTCTCCATGGGAGAACAAGATTCAAGTTCCTGCTCCAAATGAGGCAGAATAGGAGATTGAATCTTGCTCTCCCTCATCTTAGATGAGTATCCTGACAACAGAGTCTGTTTCTCTCAATGTCTCCTCTGGGAGCTGTTCCACTTTGTGTAAATAATTAAACTGTCATTGGACAGAGACAAAGAGAGACTGACTGATTCAATAAGCCTGTGGTTGGGGTTTTTATGTTCAGGGTTTTGATTCAGGCTCAAGTAACTGCATTTCCTACATCTCAGATGACTGCCCTAAATGCTGGGAGGCTGTTTGTTCTGGGATCTCTTGCTATTTCTCTCTTACTTTAACCAGAAAATTTCCTGGACCTGAAAAATCTTCCTAACGAAGGTTTAATCAAAACAGATATGTTCCTGTCAAAAGGGAGATCTATGTGCCATTCACAAAACGTGCCCTTGGCACACTTATACCCAGTAACCCCATAGTTAGGACACTCAGCTTGGATGTGGGAGAGCCAGGTTTGTCTCTCTGATCTTGACTCTTCCCCTTCTATGTGAGTTGCATAAGTACAAGTCTATGGGCTATTCTGGGGTGGAGCTATCTCATTTTTTTTCCTGTTGAAGCTGTTCTACTTTGTATAAAATACTGGAGTAGTCATTGAGCAAGAGAGAGAATGACTCTATAGCTTAATGGTTAGGACACTCACCAGGAGTGAGACAGCCAAGTTCAAATAATTACCCTACAGAATATTCATTTTTGTCTTTGTGTGTGATTCACTTTTTTTTTTTACTTCCATATGAAACAAAATAGTTTTAAAAATATTTCTTTGATTTTTCTGAGGGAGAAATCTATTCTAGGTTTACAAAATCATACAGAAAATGCAAAGGAAAAAACACCATAATGCACTCAGAAGCTATTAAAACCACGAACACAGAAATATTTTCAGAAGGACTTCCCACTCAATAGTTCTCGCACGAAATAAGGTGAGACCAGCAGCTGTAGAACCTGAGGATTATGGACTGATGCTAGTCTTAGTCTGTCATTATAGCTTCAAATCCCAAACTATATTTTTATTCTACAAATAGAAGAAAAGGTGGAAAAGGGTAACCTAAGTATAAAAGTTGCCATTAACACCTCCACTCAATGTCTTTGTCAGAAGTGGGACAGGTATCATTCTCTATATCTCTTCATGTGGTTCTGGGGCCCAAACTAAAGGTATATCTATTCTATGAAATTATATTAAATTTATAGAAGTCTATCTTTAGAAAGCAATTTTATACAGTCGATTGTGTATGTCCCCACTAAGTGCATTAAATTGGTGGAGTGTGTCCTCAATACCATGGCTAGCATTGACTCACGAAGCGGTGCACTGTAGGAGTTATCCCACAATCCCTGCGGTCTCCGCTGCCTGTTGGAATTCTGGGTTAAGCCCCCAGTGCTTAATGGGGCAAAAACATTGTCACAGGTGGTTCTGGGTACATGTTGTCGGTCTCCCCTGCCTCCCTCCTTCCATGAAAGCAACGGCAGAAAATAATTTTATCCTTTTTTTCCTGGTTACTCGTGCAGATGC
Organism: Dermatemys mawii; assembly: GCA_007922305.1. NCBI lineage: Eukaryota > Metazoa > Chordata > Testudines > Dermatemydidae > Dermatemys > Dermatemys mawii. The sequence continues at coordinate 51,869,538 of ML677326.1, read as the reverse complement.
CATAGCATGGTAAGCATGGAGCCCCTCCAGCTCACTGCTTCTGTTGTGAGCATTGCAAATACCCTGTGCATTATCCTGCAGTATGTGCAGAACCTGCTAGGAGATGCCAACACAAGGAAGATTGTGAGGAAGACATGGATACAGACTTCCCTGTACACGGGATGTGGCAATTGGGACATCATAGTGGCAGTGGGGCAGATTAATATAGTGGAAAGCCAATTCTGGGCCCATCAAATAAGCACCTGGTGAGACTGGTGAGACCACATAGTGTTGCAGGTATGGGATGATTCCCAGTGGCTATGAAACTTTCACAAGCATAAGGCCACTTTCCTGCAACTTTATGAATTGCTTTCCGTCACCTTGAAGCACAGGAACACCAAGATAAGAGCTGCCCTTACAGTTGAGAAGCAAGTGGTGATAGCCCTGTGGAAGCTTGCAACACCTGACCGCTACAGGTCAATCATGAATCAATTTTGAGTGGGCAAGTCTACTGTGGGGACTGAGGTGATCCAAATAGCCAAGGGAATCTCTAACCACTTGCTAGCAAGGGCAGTGACTCTGGGAAATGTGAGTTCTGGATGGCTTTGCTGCAACGGAGTTCCTTAACTGTGGTGGGGTGATAGATGGAATGCATATCCTTATCTTGGCACCGGACCACCTTGCCAACCAGTACATAAAACGCAAGGGATACTTCTCAATGGTGCTGCAAGCACTGGTGGATGACAAGGGATGTTTCACTGACATCAGCGTGGGATGGCCGGGAAAGGTGCATGACCCTTGTACCTTTAGGAACTCCAGGCTGTTTGAACAACTGCAAAAAGAGACTTACTTCCCAGGCCATAAAATTACTGTTGGGGATGTTGAAATGCCAATAGTTATCCTTGGAAACCCAAGCTACCTTTTTCTCCCATGGCTCATGAAGCCATACACGGGCAGGGGCAGTCCAGACAGTAGTAAGAAGCAGTTCAACTGTAGGCTGAGCAAGTGCAGAATGGTGTTGAATGTGCCCTTGGACATTTCAAAGCTCGCTGGTGCTATTTGCAGGCTCAATTAGACCTCAGCACAACCAACATTCCCCATGTTATTGCTGCTTGCTGTGTGCCCCCTAATGTCTGAGAGAGTAAGGGGGAAATGTTTATGGCAGGTTGAGAATTCAGACACCAGGGTTATTAGAAGAGCACTACTCATCACAAAGGCTTTGATAACCAATTTCATGACTGGCCAGGCTGTGGTGTGACAGTTGTGTGTATTTCTCGTTGATGCAAACCCACCCCCTTGGTTGATTTTAATTCCCTGTAAGCCAACCACCTTCTCCCCTTGATCACAGATGGCAAAGGAAATAAAGTCACTATTGTTTTAAAGCCATGCATTCTTTCTTTATTAATTTTTTTAAAAAAGTGAGATAACTGACAAGGTAGCCCAGGTGAGGTAGGGGAGGAGGGAAGGGCAAGGCCACATTGCTTATTATAGCCACACTACAAATCAAAATTGTTTGAATGGCAGCCTTCTATTACTTGGGCCATCCTCTGGAGTGGACTGCTGGCTGTCCGGAACTCCCCCGCACCACCCCACATTCTTGGGTATCTGGGTGAGGAGTATATGGAATTTGGGACAGGTAGTTATACAGTGGATGCAGCAGTGGTCTGTGCTCTTGTCACCTTTCCTGCAGCACCACCGGATGCCTGAGCATGTCCGTTTTCTCCCCCATTAGCCTCAGCATCGCCTCTGCCTCTTTTCATCGCACTCATTGTATGTTTTCCTGGGCTCTGTCACTGTATATCTCCATGCATTCATCTGTGCCCTATCAGTGTGGAAGGAATGCATGGGTTTGGAAAACAAGTCATCGCAAGTGCAGGGTTTTTTGCCTTCTAATCGGCAATAATCTCTGGGATGGACATGGTAGGGGAAGAGTAGAAACATTTGCACCTGCGAGGGAATAGAAAGGGAGAGTAGATAAGAAGATACATTTCTGAGAAGAAAAGGGAGACTCTTCTTGGTGATGAAAAGGTCCTGGCTGCCAGGGAGAATGGATTCTCTGCTTCCTTGTTGCTCATTGTCCTCCTCCTCTTCCTCATCTACAAAATCCTCCTCCCTGTTGTGTGAGACTCCGCCCTTTCAGATGTCCATGGACAGTAGTGGGTCCCCTCCTGGAATGTTATGTAGCTGTTCATAGAAGCGGTATGTACAGGGCTCTGACATGGAGAGACACTTTGCATCCTTTGTGTTTTGGTAGGTTTGCCTGAGCTCCTTAACTTTCCCGCAGCACTGCTGTGTGTCCCTGTTGCTGCATCTCTCCACTATGCCCTGGGCAATTTTGTCATATATTTTAGCATTTCTTCAGTGTCTCCCATTTGGTCCATGCTGGAGCTCATTTGCCATTCTGGAACTGCATGGTCACCTGTTCTGCTGAGCTTGCCATGCTGATCAAAGAGCAAATGAAATTCAAAATTTCCCAGGGCTTTTCCTGTGTATCTGGCTAGTGCATTGGAGTTGAAAGTGCTGTCCAGAATGGTCACAGTGGAGCACTTTCTGGGATAGCTCCTGGAGGCCAATACTGTCAAATTGCACCTGCACTACCACAAATTCGACCCAGCAAGGTCAATTTTAGCGCTACTCCTCTCGCTGGGAAGGAGTACAGCAGTCGATTTTTAGAGCCCTTTAGGTCAACGGAACAGGGTTGGTTGTGTAGATGCATTGCTTATAAAATTGACTGAATGTGGCTAAATTCAAACTACCCTCATAGCATAGACCAGGGCTAAGTAAGTATTCTCTCTCTCTAAAACATGAGACTAGTGTGTCATGCATATGTCTAAATCCTGTGAAATCAGTTCTCAATAGAATTCTTAGGACCAGTATTCTTCCATAGTGTGTAGAAACAACCTTGTATGCATTAACCTTCTAAAGTGTCGATCTGGCACTGCATACACAAAGGTGTCATGACATCATGGATCAGGGAGACTTGACACTCTCTTTCTGGAATAGCTATAAAGGGGGAATAAATGAGTAGAGTTAAGAAGGAAGTGGTGAGGAGTCTTTTGCAGCCTCCCAGTCCTGGGATTGGTAATCCATTGACCCTGTCCTCAGCATCCTTTAGATTAAACTAGTATTTTATTAGCTAATTAGAAGTAGTCTGAGGACCAGGAACAAAAATGAACAGAGATAGAAAGGATTGGTGGGTGAGAAAAGATAAGGGTAGGATTTTCAAAACCTCTCAGCATTGGCCTAATTAAAGTCCATGGCAGTCTTGCTGTTGATATTAATGGGAGTGGAATTATACTAATACTCATTCTGGATGATCTGGATAGTTGTATTTTATTTTTTAAAATTGTTGTTATTTTTTTGTGTGCTCCATGTTTCTGTCTATTTTTTTTCTTGAGCCCAGGCCATTTTTACTTTTCTTTAGTTCCTGTTTTTCATTAATTTCCTTTTCTTTACACTCTTTCCCTATCCCCCATTTTCATAGAGTAAGGAGAGAAGAGGATGAAACCCTATTAACTAGTCTAATCCATTCTTCTGCTAATGGAATATGGCCACTTTATACTTATTTTTTTCAGAGTTTTATTCAGAGCCTCCAGAGGCGAGTTCCCTATGTTTTCTTAAAAGATGGCTCAAGCCAGAATGTGGCACAATTTAAAAGTTCGAAGTTCTACATGTTAAACAGAAAACTACATAGGACTCCATTAAGACCATGTTGGGTTGCAAACTCATGGAATAATTTGCTGTCTGCCATTGTTCCCTGTATCTCTTTTGGTGATACTGCTTTCCAGGTTTTGCCCTCTTACTTTGTGAATGTTTCTTATAATTTTACTATTTCTCATTTTTTCATCATATGCCCATATTCATAATTGAGCCAAACTTCTTTGCCTTTCCTCCACTCTTTCAGTTTTTCTTTTCCTCCCCTTAGCTCCACTTCATCTGCTTTTTTATACGTCTCATTTTACTTACTTTTCCTATTCCTGCTCCTGATATCAATGCTTTCTTCTCCTCCATTCCTCTCTCTTTTTTTTACCCATTTCCTTCTCCTTTTCCTTGTCTTTGTTATATTCTCTCTCCCTTCTACTATCTTCGAATTCTCTAATCTTCTGTATCATTCATAAAGTTGGAGATCCCTGAAAATGGAGACAAACCAGAATATCAAAATACTTACTTTACTTGGGGGACTCATTTTGGAGTTAGCAGAATCCACCTATTAATTCAGTTCATATTCTCTGTATCTCTCTTTTTCTCTGAATTTTTTAAAAATAAATTAGTTCCCCGTAGAACCATGAAGCCATGGAAAAATCCTATGTTGTAACTCTCTTGCCAAATACATGCTGAATATTCTCAAGCATATGAGAGAGGGAGAGCTCAGTTAAAGTCAACTGAAAAATTTCTAAGACCAACAAAAAAAAATCCACTTTAAATGTCTGTTATGGGTTCCTAAATAATTTCTTGACTGGTCAGACTCTCTGAGTAAACAAATGGATCAATTATATAAGTACTGAATTGGCACTGTTCCGCTTTCACTTTCATCCAGTTCTACCTGGAGAATAGTAATGAGCTCACAAGCTCTGCTAAGCAAGCCTAGAGAGGCTTGTTTGACAATCTTCATTCTCTTGAGCAGCTTCAGGCAGCTGTAGTTCTCATTGGCTAATATGTTTTACTAAAATCTTTGCTGTGTCCTTACTTGTATCCCTAGTGCTTGAATCGTTTGTGTTCTTGATTCCTCTGTAGAGTAATACATGTAACCTCTCTACTATGCAAAAACAACTTCTGAATTGTTACTTCATTGTATGCACCCTTGTATTTGAAAGGTATGTTTTCATAAGTAACCCTCACAAAATTGCACACTACAGCAACAAGCAGCTGAAAATCACAGTTTTCTGAGATACTTGTGTATGGGAATTGGAAGAGGTAATAAAATTTGTCCAGTAGCCTCAGAATATACAACCAAGTAAACTTAAGAAGCTGTTAGTGACCTGTTGGTTATATAACTTAAGCATATTTCCTCTCAGTTGTCCTGTGTATTGATTGATCTTTTGCTTTTTAGCCTGCTAGTTTTTTATTTTTGTAAATAATATTGTTTATTATTTTGTAATTCAGACAGAATGATTAGTGAGAGAGCAAAAAAAGTATGCCTCTGACTTTCTACGTAGTTCTGAATTTAATTACGAAGCCTGAACCAATACCCCCTACTATGTTTTAATAGTGTTGTTTTACCTTCCTAAGACCTGATGTAGAATGTATAACCATTGGGAGCTTGCCATTTTTATTTTTTGTCAATCCAGTAAAGGACATTATCAGCTAATGTTGCATTTTAAGTAGTAAACTCTTTTGAAGAGATTGTAAACTTTTGTCATTGTCTGATCCCCGATTGCTGCCTCTGTATGCTGCCATAATACAAATAATAAATAATATGACTTTGAACACAATTGTCAGTGCTTAGATGGCATGGTGGTGAGACATTTTTATATAGCATCTATCAAATCTATTTTCTTATAGGTCCTGATTCAAAGCTCATTGAAGTCAATAGGTTTCTTTTCAGTAGCTTTTATGGGCTTTGGATCAAGCCTATATTATCACTGTGGTATCTGAGCACCTGCTGTCAGATCATTGTTCTGTGAATTTATTTGGTTTCCACCTGAATCTGACAACTTCTTGAACCTTGGGATTTCATTTTACATTGGTTTCCATTCTCTAATACTTAGGTGTACTGTAATATATTTACACCAAACAGATTTTTGCAGTCATTCAAAATGTGTGGTTTTATTGTTCAATTCAACTAAATCCACTTGTGGATTAAGATATTTTAGGAAAGTAAGATTCCAATAACGTTGGTCTGATCAGAAACTGTGCCAGTTTTCCCAAATGCATCTGTCAGTCCCCCTCACATGAAACACTGCTGCTATTCCACTTATTGGCTTTTTTTTAAAAAAAAAAAAAAAAGAAAAAAAAGATGAAAATCGGTCAGGCCAAATTGTTTGGTGGGTTTTTGTTTTATTTTTTGTTTTATGTGGCCAAATGTCCATATAGGTTTGAGGTGAGGGCAGTGGTGAATGACCAGTTGACCGCCCTGTACCTTTAAGAGGGTTTGTTTTTGGTATTTTCGGCTGGTCTTGCTGAGTGAAGAGAACATTGCTTTTTGCTGGGGGATTAGAGGGTGGATGAAAACTGCTGCAAACAGGGTAGGGTGGTAACTGACTCATCCCTGGCAAATCGTGGTTTGAAAAGGAGTAGCCAGGGGTCTGTATCCTTCCTTTTTCCATAGACCAAGGCTGCTCCAGGCAGACACAGAACATTGAGAGTGGGGAGGGATAGGGGGAGGGTTAATTCTCCAGGCGAGGCAGGCATAGCAGAGTGAATTCACAAAGGGAGGTGAAGTTGAGTAGCGAGGCAGCTTGGAGCCAGATTCGGTCCCAACAAGTATACAGACAAGGACAGGGACAGAGAGTGTGGCCCCATTTCATAGCTATGCAATGCACAGAGGTTTAGAGAACAGGCTTTCTGGTTTTACCTGCTGTGGGCAGAAGACAGCAGGGGGGTGGAATTTTGCTTCTCCCTTCCAGTTAGTGTCCATGGGACAGGGATCTGGGGAGGAATCAAACCATACACAGGATGGGCAGGATCCTTGCAACATGGTCAAGAGGCTGGGGGAGCCCGAGATAGTGCCTTTTATTACCAAGGGCAGCCTATCAGGCTTGGGAAAGTGGGGCTCAAGGTGAAGTGCTCACCCAGGCAAGTGAGCTGGCTGCATCTGATGATGGGAAAGTCAGCTGGGATTTAATACAAGCAATCAGGGTTATTGCATCTGAGGTTGTTTCCACGGCTTTTCAGGCAGCACAAGGTGTAATGGCTTGCCCAGATCTAAGATATTCCACTCAGGTGATTGCAGCAGACTAGGCAAACACTGAGGGTGGGGTGCATTAAATCCACAAAGGGTAAAGGTTCCCAGTTATACAGGTGTTTGATTCTGCTTTGGGGAGAGGTATAAGAGGTGGTTCAGGTCCCATACCAAAATAATGTGGCAAAGGTGGGGATTGTGGGCACTAGTGGTTCCTCTGTCACTTTATCCCCCCCAAAAAACAAAAACAATCTATGATGTGGTACTGCCTGGGCCAGCCAGAAACTCAGCTTGTCAGAGCAGCAGGGGTTGGGGGGATCCTTAATCCCTGTAAGCAGATATAGGGTATTGCACAGCTGATACATGCTGACTGTAAGTTCCTCCAGCATGGGGACAGCCATGGGAGAGGTATCTTGCTAAGGATGCATTCCTTAGCTATGCTTATGTTACAGCTGAAGCTTACCCAGAGAGAAGCCTGGCCTTGTTAGATATCTAAATAGAATTGGATGGGCATGTGATACATTCAATGGCATACATCTCATCATAGCCATTGCTGTTGCAGCATCAGGTGGATCCACAATACATTCACAGGCATATATTTCTTTATAACAGGGGCTTTTGCAGCATCTGTACGTTCAGGCATGTAAGCATATATGTCTGGGTCTCATACAGAACATTCCTGCCACAATGGCAAGGGGAGGTACAGGATACAGGGTAGAACAAATGCCACCTGCAGGTAGGTTCTGTTGGAACAGGGCATGGGTGACAGAAGGCAGGCTGGTGCAAGGGGCCAGCTTCAAGCATTAAAATGGGCTAAGGCCTCCTGTTGAACTACCTCAGCAAAGTCAGTGGGTCAGATTTATGTGCTGGTTTGTTTAATGAGGGTTCTTATCCCTTTTATATAAAATAGTAATGATTAAAGTCAAGAGTGGAGTTTGGCCAAATTATTAAGGCAATAATTCTACAAGAATGAATTTGGAGTACAGGGGCAGGGCTATCCAGCCAGTTGCCTGAGGACGACTTGTGGGTTTTCCTGAAGGCTAGCTTCAAGCAGCAGTGGAATGGTCTATGGCCTCCAGGGGGACTACTCCAGCAAGGCTGCTGGGTCAAATTTGTGGGCTGGGTTTAATGGAGCTGGAGCCAGCCAGGATCCCAGGCAAATGCCACCAGCGCTATGGAACCTTGGCATAGAATGGTTGTCAGCGTGGTGCAGAGACCAGTTGCTTCACGCATGTGTCAAGTCTGTAAGAGAAGTGTTAATGATTTCATGCAATTTCAGGATCAGGAAGGCTGGTCAGCAATATGGCCCATTACAGAGGAACAGGTGCTGCGGTACATGCTGTCATTGGCAAAGCATCAACTGACATCCTCCACAATCTCAATCGCCTTTCTGCTGTTACATTCATCATTAGGCTAAATGGTTATCCTGGTCTTGCAGTGGGTTTTTATTTTTTTTTTTAGTTCAAAAGTTTCTGGCTGGGTGGTCGTGTACCGGTGGCCCAAGTGTGGATTCCTGTCATCCCATCACAATTTACATACTTAGGGGTCTTGGTGATGTATGTCATAATGGACAGGATGCAGCCTTGTTCAGGACTGCATTCTAGACAGCATTTTTTGGTGCTTTCAGTATCAGTGAGCTAGTACCTGGGTCCTGAAGGGACTCAACAGGAAGGGATTTGCAACTGCGGGATATACAGTGGCATGAGCACTGAATGATAATTTACTTGCAATGGTCAAAGACAGATCAAGTCGAGCGGGGTGAATCTGTGATCCTCCAGCAGGGTAGTGAGTTTGGGATCTGCTCATTTCAAGCTTTGAAGGCCTGCAGGGTTACATAGCCAAAGGGGAAAGGCCCCCTTTTATACATGGTGATGGGAGTCCCATCACAGAATATCAGTTTGTTACCATGTTGAGACGCGGGCTGATGAGGTTGAGGTTGTTTCCCACTCATTCAGAATCAGAGTGGCAATGGCAGCAGAACGGCTAGATATAAGAATAGACACAATCCAGGCAATCAGGTGTTGGCATTCGGATGCATAAGATCTCAGGCGGTAAGTCAGCATTAATTTGTTGTAATCTCATTACAGATTTTGGACGACCAGCCATGTAGACGGTGGTATGGATCTGCAGGCATAGTATTGTCTTTTGGTCCCATAGGCACTTGTTCAGGTTGCTCGAGGATTCACAGCTGGGCTTTGGGGATGAGATGATACTCAGTTGGCATACAATGAAGGGCATGTTATGGGATCAACTAATACTGATGCTACATGCTGTGGGGGCCAGTCATTGGACCCCAGATATAATTGTAGTGTATCTTAGGGAAAACAATCTGGAAATGTTTAAAAGGGTGGAACTAATGCTCAGAGCAAGAGAGACTTAGGGCTGATCCTTGAACTTTTTCTAGGATTTAACATGATTTGGTCAGACACATTTCAGTGCAGGGTCTGGTGGGGAGCTGTGAGCCCCCAGGGTGGACAAGGCAAAGAGCTTTGTGAGCAGGGAGGTGGCCAAATTCCTTGAGATGGACAAATTCCATAGTAGGGACACTAATTTCACATTCTGGCATAGTATATGACGCAGCAGAGTTGTTTCAGGAGCATGGGATTCACCTGTATGACTTAAGTGCTGTAATGTTTTTAACTGACATAAAAGATGGCATTAGGTGGTGTCTGGGAACCTGACTGAGTGTGGGGAAGAGGTAGCCAAGCTAAATGCTAGCACCTTCTTGTGGCAGATGTCCAGTGCAGGTACTCCATAGGAAAGGTATACAATGACTGGATAAATGGCTTGGGAAAGGACTTAAAAGGAGGTATTCATTAAAGGAACAAATCGGTGGCAGTTGGGGACTGCTATGATTGGTATGGCAGGGAGCCAACCCCCTATTCTTATAGACCGCCTTAACCCTCCTATGAAGTGAGGGTGGATGGCAAGGTCCTGTCAGAGGATTTTCTGGAGAGACTGGGAGGGAAAAATAGGGGAAGCTGGTGGAAGTCCCCCACCCCAGGTACGATAAGGTCCCTGCAAAGGATTTGCCAGAGGGACATGGATGGGAAAAGGGGTAGCTGGTAAAAGCCCCCTGGGTAATTATGGAATAAATATGGGGTTACCTGCACTCTGCCTTGTTATATGTCCCAGACATCTGCTAATAAAGTTGTGGCCTGATTAAACCCATGTCTCTTGTTCTTCTTTTGGCATAGCCAGACAATTAGATTCCCACTTCCCATTTTCAAAAGTAACTTAGAGTCTAAGGGTGATTTACTTATCCTCATAGGGCTCATACTATGGGGCTAAAAATAGCAGTGTAGACATTCCAACTCAGAACCTGCACTCTGAGACTCCGCGAGAAAGAATGTTCTCAGAGCCTTGCCCCCCGCCCCAGCAGGAATGTCTACACTGCTATTATTAGCCCTATAGAGCAAACCCAAGTTAGTTGACCTGGGCTCTGAGACTCTCTCTCCTCCCTCCGCCCCCATTTTGGCAATGCAGACATAGTCTGAATCTTGTTTACCCTTAATGCTCTTAAGCTCTTAAATGCCTAAAAGGCTTTCGAATATAGTATTTAGGCCCACAAATCGCTAAGGCATTTTTATAATGTTTACTCTAGACCATCAAGCTCATTCTCACTTGTGACTGGAACCGATCAAATAATATTCACTGAATACTTTATTCAACAAAATTTTAAATATTTTTCAAATAATATTGAACAATTCCTCCACCTCCAGCTCCCCACATTCACTCAATTCAAGAAGCATCAACATTTTCCTTTCTAGGAATTTTTAGCAACCATTCATAAAATTCATTATGAACCAAAAGTGAGATGTTGGATTCTTTTACTATTCCATTTAATAATTCTTTTTCTGTACAGCATTAGGAATTAATGTGTTTATGTCACGTACTAATTCTTAATATTGTGCCACTTTTCTAACAATAACAAGTAGAAGCATGAATGGGGAAGGTTATTATTTACTAGACACAGCTCAATGCACCATGTAATCAAATACTTTGTCAGAGCATACTGCCACATAATCAGATCTTGTGAATTGTCAAAGGCACTTTTATAAATACATATATTCATTTAAAGCCCCAGTAAGCTTGTCATGGCATGGGATAAGTACATTTTTCTTATAGTTGTGTACTGTTCTAGAGCTTTATGTATTCAGTAATTACATTTCCTTCAAATACAGTTTCTGCAGTGAAAAAGTAACACATTCTCTCTACACCTAGATCACATTCATCTCTACAGAGCCCAATACATTAGACTATTGTTGAGTTGATTTACCTACAGTATGCTCCCTAGATGATTATTTTCAAAAAGTTTTAAAACATTTTCCACATACCCTAGTATTTTGCAGAGCCAAGTTAATAAATAATAAAAAATACCCAAGCTACAATGAGATTAATCAGACCATCCCACAAAGAACGATTTAAAAAAAGGTTCTGTAAGGTTTGTGACTTTGGCTTCAGTCTCATGTTCTGTGTCTAACAGGCTGCTAAACACCTTTAGAATTTTTATTTACTTCAAGGAACCAGCTGGAAGCTTTCTTCATAAGGTTCATTGTATTGATTAGAATGAATAAGTCCAAAATCAATCTGAACCTCCCTGAAGAGGCTGGTTGACTCACCACTAATAGAAAACAATGGTATTGCACAAACATTCTTACAGGACAAAAACTGCATATTCTAAGGAATCACAGTAGAAAACATACAAAATTGCCAAAAAATATAACATTTGCCACAGAAAATATATTAGTTAGGTATTTATATATTGTGACGGAGTCAGACCAGAAGGGTATAAGAGAGTGCTGGAAGGCAGGTATATTAATCTCAGGATGTGCAGGTCCCTGTTCCCTGGATAGCCAAACAAAGGCTACTCCAGGCCAATCAAGACACCTGGGACCAATTAAGAAGCTTCTAGAAAGAAGTAGTAACAGCTAGCCTGATTGGGACACCTGAAGCCAATCAGGGACTGGCTGAAACCAGATAAAAACCTCCCAGTTAGTCAGGTGGGCTTTGGGTGTCAGGAGCTGTGGAAGGAAGTTATGCTTTTGGTGAGACTGAGTGTTGGACAACATATCATCCAGAAGGAAGGAGGCCCTGAGGTAAGGGTGAAGTGGAGTCTGAAGAAATGGAGACTGCTGTTGGGAAGTAGCCCAGGGAATTGTGTTGTGTTTTGTGCGTAAAAGGTCAGCCATCTTAGCTGATACTATTAGGGTCCCTGGGCTGGAGTCTGGAGTAGAGGGCGGGCCCGGGCTCCCCCCTTTCTGTCTCCCCTAATTAATTACTGAGAAAGGGAGGTCACTCTGGGGCCTGGATGAGTTTCTGAGGCCCCTAAATCTGCCAGGAAGCGCAGGACCCACAAATACAGACTTGGAACTTTGTTACAATATATAAAAAAATGCATGTGTGTATATTTCCAAAATGTGCTTTTTGATATAGGCTATGAACTCAAAGATATGTTGGCATTAATTTAAATCTTCCCTGTTACCTGAAAGTGTTCAAAGCTCTGTTCTAATTACTTGCAATATTTGCAGTCATACATCCCCAAAGAGACTGTCTGCAAGTGACATGAAAGGCAGTTTTACTGTTCAAGAATAATACCTGCTATTTAGTGTCTCCTGTCCGTATATCCACATTTAATTTATTGTAAATTAGATGATGATGATGATGAAGACATATGCCTGATAAAAAAATCAAGCAATATATGTAAGACGGAACAAGAAGCAGGAAAAGGGTTAGGGGAGAGAATAATAGTATCCCAATTAAAATGAAGAACAAAACAGCTGAAGTGGAGATGAGTGACAGCTTTCTATAGTGTGCACAGAGAACTAGTGCAGTGCAAAAACTTCTAAAATAGGCTTGGAAAAGAGTTGGCTAACCACTGGAAAGAAAAAATATTTATCAAATAAATTATTGTATAATATTGCCATAATTAATCTATAATTTTGTTGCTTCCAACATCTGATCAGTTAATCCAATAAACTTTATATGTAAAGTCACAAAATTCACTGAACTATGACTCAAACAGTATTTGGAACACATCTTGATCGCAATGACTTTATAAACCCCTATCATCAGCCTTGCCTTGCATGATATTCCTGATTAGTGGATACTTTATATATTGATCTCTTACATCAAGAGACACAGAGGTCAAGAGAGGACACTTTTCAGCACCTTCAGCTTTATTTAATATGTTCAGTGCCATTTCACAAGTGTAGAATAGCCTGCCTGCAGTACGGAATCATATGGAATTTTAACAGTGATTCCAGTATAGTGAATTTTATCCAGTGTGTGCCTGGTAATTTTGGAAGATTAGTTAGAATGCAGAGGTGACTTTAATGAGACTTGTATTTGTTCCTTGTGTGGGCAAGGGGGAAAGAAGCTTTCTGTGTGCTGTTAATAAAGAAAAGAGTTGAAGACACATTTACTGTAATCCTGATCATTACAACTAAGGAATCTTCTGTTATCAAGACATACTGGTGCATTACCTTTCAGATATAGACTAATAAGTAATAATTGCATGTTAAATTTAAATACATTTTTCTATAGCTGATTAGTGGTAGCTAGGGCCTAGCAGAGTAGAATGATGATCCATTTGTTTGCTCTGTGCCTCAGTTCCCTATCTATAAAAAATCAGAGGGTTTTGTGATACTACAGAATTGGGGGATACAGAAGTACCTAAGACTGATTGACATATAGCTTCACAGTGGCCATGTGCTGTAAGTTTTAGGACAATGCAAGAGATGCTTATAGTGAAAGGGAAGTGACTTCACTTATCTACTAGAGCTGGTCAACACTTGTTCACTGGGAGGAATTTTCTAATGAAAAATGCCTTTGCATAACACTGAAATTTTCCACAAGAAAATCTATTCTGTAGGAATATGCTTTGATTTTCCATCAGGAAAGTCAAACGACAGCTGCTTGGCTGCTAACCTGGAAGGTTCTTGTCAATTTCATTTTCCGCAAGTAAAACTCACAAGTTTTCCAGGAGAGCAACTGAGGCTAAATGTCCTAATTCTCATTCTCCTCGTCTCCCACTAGTTCTAAGATACAAAGAGCTGGAGTACTGAGTTCTCCAGCTGCCAGATCTGGGGCAGGGAAGTGAGGGGAGGATGAGCACCAGACATACCAAACTCATAAAAAAATGCAGAAATTGGTCTTGTTTTTGGCTTCATTGGCTTGTGAGTTGCTTGTTGACTATTTTTTGGCTCGTTACTTGTTGTAGCTTGATGCTTATTATAGCTTGTAGATTGTTGTTACTTCTTTCTGATCAGCTCCCAGCAAGCAGGGACAAGGGGGAGAAAGTGAAGAGTGCACTGCATGCCCACCACAGTCCCAGACTTCATGCCATGGGGATTTAATCACATAGAGTGTTGGGGTTCTTTGGGATGGGCTTGTTTTGAAATGTGATTAGCTTAATTTTTGGCTCATTGTGAAAGTCAGGTTGCTTATTTATCATGTGAAATTTGGCAACTGTGAGCACCCCAACTCTCTGCTTCTCTGGCTGGTGGGCTTTAAGGCTTTTGTCAAGATCACAAGTGAAATTGACATGAACCTTCCAGATGAAAAGACTGGAAGCTGAAATATTCTGTTTTAATTGTGCTGACACTGATTTTTTAAAAACCCTTTTTGCAAATAAATTCACATTTTTGACATTTTCACCATGGTTTGGGACAAAGATGTTTTAAAAAATGTGAAATTTTTCACAGGGAAGCATTTCCAATTTCTAGACAGCTCTGTTATCCACACTGATCAGAATGGTAGAAATTCTTTGAATTTTTTCTTGATTTGTATTTAGTTTCCAGTTTAAATTTGGGTCAGTTCTTACTCTTGATGAATTGGTTTTATCAAGCCGTAAGAACAACTCTCAGATGACATTATATCAGGAAAAAGAAAGCTAACACTATCCTGTTTCTCAGTCTATCTCTAAAACAGAACCTCACATAACGTTTACAACCATAAGAGTTTGTTTTGTAAATCTTGTTACATTCAAAGAGTGTAAGACTACATATGTCCCCTCTAAACTGACTTAAGGAAAAGAATTACATTGCATGCAACTGAGGATTATGTTTATGGTTGGGCCAATTTTATTTTCCTACTGATGCCATTAGAGGATTTCTGGTTGACTTCTAATGATTTGGTCCTTGTATTGTGTGGGTTTCTTAACCTTCTACAACACTAATTTACCCCAAAGAGAGAAACTGAGAAAATCTGAGTAACGTTTCTTTAATTTGGTTGGCTAATGAGGAATATGATAGAGAATCATAATTAATATCCCTTGTTATTGACCAGCAATGTGTCACTGTACCAGTCTCATAGAAAGCAGAAAGTGGGCTATTGGTTAACTTCCTTTTCAACATCCTATGCTGTGTTCTTGGGCAAATAAACAACTTAGACTGAAAATGAGAGAAAGAGAGAACAAACATTTATGGGAGAGGTAGGACCAAAAATGCTCATATTGCAGGCAGGGTTATTATCCTGACCTTCTACTAATAAATGTTAAAATACAGAGCTATTTAACTTGATGTTGATAGTTGTGCCTGCAGTTCAGGCAAAGATATTTTAATTAAAGATTTTTTTAAAAAAGTTATATTTAGGAAATATTTTTGACCTACCTAATTACAAGTTATAAATATATTGACCCAATGCTGCTAGAAAGCATATCGCAAATGAAAGCCAACATATCTTATTATTTTGCTTATTATGTGGTGTGTCATAGTGACTAAAATATGTTAGATGCTTTCCAAACACACAGCAGGTTTCAGTCCTTGTCCCAGAAAGTTTACAATCTAAGGGGACAAAGACAAATGAAGGATGGGGGAAAGGATCTAAGAGTAATATTAGCGAGTTGTTTTAATTTTTCTTCCTTTTTTTTAAAAAAAATTTAAAGCAGTAAATTCCCCTTCACTTTTCCTCTCCACAGTATAACCATCTTTTCTTTTCTCCTGCACTTATTACCAGTTTCAGTTCCAATGTACTTATGCTCCTATTTCTTACACTCAATTCTTCCTCCATTTACAGATTACCACTTCACTTGTAAGAGGAATAGATAATTAGCTGACACATTTTATCCCTTATATGATGATGGTATGGGTGATCATATTTACAAGCTGTCCACTAAATAAATCTTTGCTTATTTATTATCAGTTGTATCATATAATTTCAGCACACAATTGGGACAATCTGGAAGATCACAACAATACTAATTGTATATTTTTAGTTTCTAAATCGTTTAGACATAATCAATCATTTTTTCCAAAGTTTGGATAGGCACTTTGGGTGCAGTTCACTGCAGTACAGATAGCAGTACAGAAGAATTGAAGAACACTGTATGCTGGAATTAAGGGGCAAAATCAGCCCACAGAGCAAGTGGCCAAAACTGGGTAGGGGGAAAACTTCTCCCTATTAAGCCATGGAGGGAGAGGCTGTGGTACTTCTTCACAGAAGTTACTTCAAAACAGCTAAAGCATACCCTAGTTGGATATTTGTGCATCAGTTCCAATGCAAAGATGTCTTCCGCAGCCACAGAGGTGGTAACTGGATGCGCTTCTAATGGTTTACATGTGGTTTAGGTGATGCTTAGAGACTTATGGGGGGCCTCTTCATAGAACTAATTTCATTTCCAGTGCATATAACCAGAAGAAGGGAGCTTAACCACCAAAAGCAGAATTGCATTTTTGAGACTAGATTTTTACTGAAGAAGGTAGGTTAGTAGCAGACAGTTTCTTTTGGTTACCGAAAATCTTCTGGGTAAGGTAAAAGAACTGATAAAGACAAGGGAAGCATTTACTTATACATATTAAAGAGAAGTTGTCATTTTCAATAGATTGTTCCTTTGTTCTGACAACTTTTGCAGTGTCCACAATTAACAATCAGGAAAATTCAGAATAAAGTACCGTTTTTGCAGAGGCTGAATGCTTTGTTTAGATGTTTTAGAATATAATAGCTGAATGTTCTCCAATGATGTGGATAAACTTTGTCATCATCTCCTCAACATGGCTAATAAGGATGAATTTTACTTAAATCAGAAAACAAGAGAGCAAGAGAGAAGAAAAAAAGCTATGTAAAGGAGAAAAACCTATTACATATATATTTACTAGTAAAGTATCTTAGAATTGCTGCAGTAATGAGTGTGGTCCTTTAAGCAGTGCCACCTATAAGATTTTTATTTCAATAATGAATGTGCAAGTTATCTATGCAACCTGATACTATGGTTCAGTACAAAAAACACACAAAAAATTATGGTATAAAACCTAGCCAAGAGAGATTTGCAATGTCTTTCTACAAAGCCCCAATATAGGAAAATGAACATGTGTTTTACTAGTCCCGTCTCTAGTCAACACCAAAGAAAAGAAATTTGTTACCAAGATGAGCCTAACTTCTGTGGAATCTCCTAATAAAGGAAAACCAATGCAAATGTCAGAAATAAGCAAATATTATCTTTATTATCGATCTTTCTCTCTCTTCCCTCTCCTCATTCTTCTAACTCCTCATCTGATTATGGATCTTATGACTGAGGTGGATGGTGGTCTCTAAAAATGGGAGAATTTTGCAACATGCCTTACAAGTGGTTAGACTATGGATTAATCTAATCTCCTCTGAAAGCTGTTCCACCCTGTGTGCTCTGTAGTCAGAACACTTTGTTTCTGAAATGCCCTGTGTAGGGCTCTTTAAGATGTGTTGTTTCAGAAAAAGCTGTCCTGAGGGGCATAGATGCAAGTCTGATTGCTGAGAGTTGCCGTTGAAGACCAGGGCCTGGGCTGTGGATTAGGAGGAATTGTCATATCTGACTAAAGTGGATTGGGAGGAATTGGCATACTTGGCTAATATGCATATGGTGGCCCACAGTGCTAAGGATACAAACTGCCATGTTCTGCATGAAGGGACTCGGCAGATGAGGGGGTTTTTGATGAAGAGAAGCATTTATCCACCACCACCCTTTCCATCCTTTTGGAGAGGTATTGGAGGCATTGTAGTGCATTGTCATCTGTTCTAGCTATGTGGTGTGGATATATCAGTAACATCTTTGAGTTACTTTTGCAAAAGCTGCAGAGAGCTCGAATAGTAGAAGCAATAGATTATGTCCAGGCATTAGGGAAAGGGAAAGGCTGAGTTTTGAGATCAAGAGCATTTTAAGTGTGGGGAAGAAGAAATGTCCCCTAGTTGCTTATAATAGGGATTACAAATTCAAAATTAAGTGTCTGAATTGTCCAGCAAATTTCTTACTGCCTGAATCACTTTTCCCACCCCAGAAACAAGAAAAGAGGAATGGATTAGTAAGAACAAACATATCTGGAATATCTCAAGAACAGAGAGGACAGGAGGCCATTGGATAAACTTCCAAAGGTAGTAATGTCAGTAGTTTCAGAAGATGTGTTAAAGTCCTTTATAACTCAGATGGTGCCTGGTATGTCTATACTGCCCATATTACAGCACAGCCATGGTATCAGTGGCATTTCGCAGCACACTAAGCATTTAGCAGGAAAGCTAAGAAGTTCTCAGATGCCTGAGGAGCCAGAGTTTCCTAAGGAAAACTACCTGAAAAAATTCCAGAATGAGGCAAACTTAGAAAAAAGGAGAATATAATCTGTGGTTAGCATGGATAAAGTGTCTAAAATATACAGGAGCTACATGGCATCCTCTTAACCCATTTCTCTGGATTTACAAAATAAAATAAATATGTAATAATATTAGCCAACCAGTAGAAAAAAAGTACTGATTCCTATTTAACTTTAGGGTATTGAGAGATATCAAAATTTCTTTTTACAATTCTGTGGTTAATTGGCCCTTTTTTGTACAATAAATTTTTCTTATTGACATGAATGTCATGTTTCAGATTAGGATTGCCAGTGAAATGCAGTTGATAGTTGCCCAGAATTCAACAAATACATTTTTAGAAGAACAAAAATATATTAAAATGTTTGGGTCTGGTCTGATACCAGACAACCAAGCATAATTCCATTGAGAATTCATTGGAAATTGCCTCTGTACAAAAGAGGACAGAGCTGGATCATCCTGTAGATTGTTCTACATATTTTTAGAATGGGGCTCATACCAAACCTTTTTTTGTGTGTTTGTTTGTTTCACTTCTAGCTTGCCTGTGTAAGAACTGAATGAAAAGACCTTGATTTTTGTGCAAAAGAATCAGATAGGAGTGGTGGCTCTTTCCCTTTCTGTTTAACCTCTATAACAACAAAGTACAGTAACAGAGATATTGAAAGAAAGCCATTTATTTTCTTTGGGTCAAGTCATCTCACCATGGGCTTTCAGACTTCCTATGATTTGTTGAATTATTTTATCTGCCTGTAAAATCAATGGAGTGATAGGCTCCCAACATCTCAGATGCTAAGGCACTATCAGACCTTGGCATCGTCAACCATTAAGTTAGAAAAGGAAGGCAGTTCTGATCCTGCTCCCACTGAAATCAAGTAGTGTTTTTGGAAGACAGCCCAATCCACATGTCCATCTGAAACCCATAACATATAGGCAAAAAGTGTCTCTACTTACCAGAAATGTTTGTTGTAACTTGCATTACCTTCTTCAACTGAAGTTTTCCAAACTTCTTGAAATAGTCCCTGTCACTATTAACCAACTAATCCCCAAAATCACAAATATAGATTTAGAAAACTAATCCTTTTGCCAGGATTATGTTAATTTTGCATCACCAGCCTAGAAATGCTTGTCTTTTGGAATGTCCCTGTCTTGAGCTGTATTTTATTAGACTCAGATACTGTCTGTACTAGATTTTCCAAATGTATAGAACTTAGGTTTGCCCTTCTAAAAATGTTTTTACTCTTAATATTATTTTTAAAGTTTCCCTATTACTTTCCATATGAAATAAGAATCCCTTTGAAGAATTCTGGAGAACTGCCAAAATAATTTCATTGCTAGTCTTAATTTGAAATGTGCCATTCATATCAATAAGGAAATTGTATTGTAAAGAAACAATATGTTTATTAACCTAATTAAAGTCAAAAGAAAATGCATAAATACTAATCTGTATTTACAGGATCATTAGGAATACAATTAGAAGTGGTGCATGATTGTACGCACTCAAATCTCTACAATTTGGATCAGTTACAACATTCTTTATGAGGAGTGTATATTTTGCAACAGTGTTGCTCTTCAGACACTTAGAATGAAGCTTTTCCTCTATTTGTCCTTAGTTGACTGTAAAATTCATGATTTTGAACCCACATTTTCATTCTGAGAACAATATACTCAATGATAAGGAAATTAAAATTTAAGTAATGTTGTTGCTAGTCTAGATTGATATTTCAATCTTAAATCATTCTTAATACTGGAGCACATACTTAATACTGAAGTACAAAATCATTCATTGTTTTGAGAACTTTGCAAACCCTAGGTACATCAAAATGAGTTATTAATGTTCTGTTCATTATTTGTAGTCTGGTAGTGCCTAGAGGCCAGAGTCCTATTGTGTTAATGTGTATATGTAGAGCTGTTGACAGGCTAATGAGAAGAGATATAATAGAGCCATGAAGATATTACAATTTAAGTATAATTTAAAATCTTAAATTCTTCCTCTGTTTATATTTTAATGGGTTTAAGCCATTTGTTACTTTATTGTAAAGATCTTATTTAATGATGCATAAATAGTTTAAATATTTTAAAACATTTCAGAAAAAATAAAGGAATAGACCTTTGGGAGGGGGCATATCTTACAGAACATCCATTGATGAACATCAAAGATTGAGGGTAGCACATGGTCCTATATTTGGATTTTGGGGCTTGATCTTCCATTGCGTTGCACCTTATCTAGCCATCTTCTCTGTGGAAAGTGAGTGTAGGCGTTTAGATTCAGAAATGTTAGTGTTTTACACCCACTTCATATTCCTTTTCCAAAAGTAAAAATGAGGGTATAAAGTTCAAGGCAGTAGTGACCTGGGTGTCACATACACACATTCTGCTGTGTCACAAGATGCAATGAGTATTTTGACTAGATAAGGAAACTTCATGGTGATAGGTTCAAGGTGTATGTCTCACCGGTTTTATTTTCCATTATGAGCCTGACCCTTATAATTAGGCTAATGAAAAACAAGACAAAAACTGTACCATAGCACTGCCAATATCTTCAAATTGCAGTGAGCATGGGGGCTATCAAAGAAGTCTGATGACATAATTACGCAGTATTCTGCATTTAAGAAGGTGCAGTGAGTGTGTATATGAGAGACAGACAGACACAAACACAAATTTGACTATATCAAATAGATGTAAAAAAGAAACTGAGTATGGACTGGATATCCAAGAATGGATCCATTAGAAGTGCCAGTCAGGGATATTTTCTTTTTATTAATTTATATCCGACTCCTGTCAGGAGGAGTAAAAATCTATGGAAGCCTCACTACAAGTGATTCCTGAAAACCACACAAAGGTGACAAGCCACAACCTGTCTGCTCATGGCATGATGCTGCTTCCTATGTAGCCCAAAGCTTCATTTGTTTTGTTGCTGCTGTCGTGTCTTGCCATCATATTTGATTGCAAACTTGTATCTATTTTTATGTCTATTGTCACTTTTGGTCTTTTTGGTGGCAGTTCTACTTTCTAAGTTTTGCCATGTAGTATGGATGGCTTTGGATTCATTTGCGAAGATGACTTAACTCTGTGTTCTCTATGTATCTATCTTCAAACTTCTCTAGGTTCCTTTGTCTAATTTTGTTCTACCCACTGGTATGGGAAACAGCTCCAAACTTAGTGGAAAATGTTAACCATTGTCTTCATTACTTTTTAACATAACTTTGGAATTTTGATTGTACCATACAAATAAATGTTCATCTTCCATCTTTTCATATATTATTAGGAGTTAAGGATTATTCCATATAGTATGTCATTCAGAAAAAAAAAGATTTTCCCTTATATGTGAACTATGCTCTTGAATTTGATTTACTAGACCTAAAAACACAAGAAGTTGATCATGTTTAATACACCTGTTCTTTGAATGAGTGCAGTCTGTACAATAGAAGGGTTTTCTCAATTATCAGTTTCTTTCCTTGTTTTTCCCCCCACACTGAAATACATACATAAAGAAAAAGATTTTTAGGGTTAATGGGATCCCAAGTTTGAATCTGAAGGCAGAATTTTACCCTTAGAAAATGCCTCTTTGTAAAATGAAATTGAGAGCCAAATTTTTTGTTGCCAATGCCTGGTGACGTCCAGGTATTAATTAAAGATTGGATTGTACTTTTGGGAGAGATGAGAGGGTGTGCGGACATGAGAGAATCCCAGGAACTGGTCAATATTCCTTATTCAATTACAAGAAGTTTTGTTCAATAAGCTAAGTTGTCTATGAGCTACTGGAGCCCCAAACCTTCACAACACTGGGCTCTCTGCCCCCAGTCCAGGAAAACACTTTTAAAAGTTTCTTAGCTTTAAGCACACAAGTAGTCCCATTGAAATCATCATGGCACATCAATGGAACAGTTCATGCCTAAGTGGTTCCCTGAATAGGACTGCTTTGAGCTGGGGCTTATGTTTGCTCCATCAACCTATAAAATCATGATGTGAGGAATATTATGGTGGAAAAAATCCCAACCCTTAAGGATTTTTGTAAAACAAAATTATACTTTGTGCTTCTGATTTACATATATAGTTATGCACAGACAGTAATTTTCCTTCAAAAGCAGCCCCTTTACTGCTGAGGGCTGTTGATTGCTGAGGTAACAAGAATGACTGATATAGTTGAATTGATTTTGTTTAATTCTCTTCTCCTTTCCTTTTTGCTCATTGTTTCAGGTTCTACTATGAAAAAACAGTTTTTCACTAGTAAAATTCAGGAAATGATAAAGGGTAAACACTGAATCTCCCCACCTCTTCTTTTACACAACTGGTATAAAAGCAAAATGGACCATTTTTAATGAGATGTAGTTTGCAGTATTTGGAGAGTGGTTTAATGTAATTTCAAGTTTATTCTACATCTATAGCGTGTGACATACAACTATGCTAGACAGGCGGTTGAGTGGCTGCCTGAGAAGCAGAGCTTTGACTTGCATGGGAAAATCATTTTGTTTAGATGTTCTAAGAGGAAAAGTCTGTGAATTTTGACATTTTTCCCTTTTACAGAGAGAATTAAATTATTCACTGAGGTTTCTGGGGATTGGTGTGCTAGGGTTCCTGAGTTTAAAAAAGAAAATGGAAAATTGCTCTTTATTGCTTACCTCTTGACTGAAATAACTTGCCTGCTGATCTGAAGGATGCATGAAAACAAATAAATTGTGTTTAAAAGGCCTATGCTTGTGTTTTAAACTCTTTATTAATCATTAATGTCAAACAAATGAAGAATGATCTTATATCTCGCTTACTGTCACTGTGTATTTATTTTATAATGCCAAGCTTCTTGAACATAGATCTTTCACTGTTGCCTGCTGTTATTCCAGAATTCCCTTGCATACTTTTTTTTTGTTTTTAAAAGTCTTCATCAAAAGAAAACTTATTTAAAACACAGTTTTTAGTTAGTATCCTATGTTTAATTTCAAGTCAAAATAATTTATTAAATGTTCTGAAAATAAAAATCTGAAGCTCATGTTCTTTTCTTTTTGGGAACAGTTTTTAAGGCCAGATCAAGGCTTGGGGCTCAGACAATCGGAGACTTCAATTTTTGTTTAATATGTTTGGTTTTGGTGGGCATGTTTGACTTTCCTCACCTACCTTGAATCAAGTGACAAGGGGGAGAGAGAAAATATCATGGCAACATATCTTTATGTTGTAAAATTGATTGACATTACAGCACACAGAATAATTTCTTTAATTTCTCTTAGTAATTATGAAACTAATTAAGAAGTATCCTGTGACATTCTTTCACTTTAAAAATAAAATTGGTTTCACTACCTGAATAGTTAGTACCTTGTGAAAACATAATCATTTTCACTGTTCAAAAGTATTTTTAAAGTCAAGCATGCTTAATAAAGAAATATTTCTTGTTCATCATCTTCTTATCGTAGCTAACCTTCCCTTACCACCTCAACCTGCTGAGATTAACAGTTATCTTCAGCCCCATTAAGAAGAGGAGAAACATGCTTGCCTATCATTTTGTTTTTTTCTGAGTTTCTATGCTTAGCTTAACTGGCTGGAAAAATACATTAACTGTTAAAAGAAGGTTTCCAAATAATTTATTAAATTAAATATAAAATTTCTTTCCCTCAATTATAATACTTTTTAAATTCTATACTAGGATTTTAGTGCAGCATTAACTCATACACAATCATTTGGATTTAAGAGCATGACATAAAAATATAGTAGCAGATCCCTGTTATAGTCAAGGAGCAGACATTACACCCAAGAGACAGTGCGAGGATGGTTGAAGCTCCTCTTTGCCCTTTCAAGTCCTGGGGCCCTTGAGCTGGGATAGTATTCCAGATAATGAGTTAGAATTGCCTGATGGTTTCTGTAAGTTACAACAGCTGCCAAAGATGTCAAGGGGCCAAAACTGCAGGAAGGGATCAGCAGGGTATAGGAAGGTCCTGGAATCTCCCTTTCTATAGCTGCACCCCTACAGATAGGGAGGTGGGTGATAGACCATTTGCTTCTTCCATACCACTGAAGATTGAAAATTCCTTAAACCTGGCATGAAACTGCTGATGGAATTTAGCCAGCATAATTTGCCATAGATGTGTGGCTCAAAGGGCTCTTGAGAATCTGAATCATAATGATAGTTCTTGCTTACTCCAAAGTTTTCATTTTATTTATGCACAGCTCTGCCTCTACACATAACACTCTCTACTTTCACATTATAAATGCACCTCTTTAATGAATAGAAATAAACAAAAAAACATTTTTAAAAAAATTAAGAGTAGACAGCTGGGGGGAAAAATACCCAGTCTGTTCAGTGTGAGGAGAATTCTGTTAGGGTCATGAATACTACTTAAGCAATAGACCATTAGGGCGGTATGGTTATCATGAAATAATCTCACCCCTGGAGAGATAACTATGTACCAGATGCAGCCATGTGCCTCCCAGCACGCGGGGGGTATACTTATCATGATAATTACACCTGCTGATTTTGCCTCATTGCCACTATAAAATTTCCTGTATTTCGTCTCAGTACAAACATAACGCAGCATTTAAGTATATTATTCTGACCACAGGAAATTGCCAATTAATGTTAGAATGGTTAAGCAATTCAGGCTATGAGGCTTCTGCAAAACCACATTAAAATGCAGAGCAGCCCATAAGAGATAATACTGCCAAGGTTAGTTTCAATAAATGTATCTGCCTTTCTCAGAGGCAGACTGAGCTTAATAATATATACTTAAGGTCTTTGAGTAGTTGGAAAATAGGCCTTGTACTGTGCTCCACTAAGGCAAGTGAGAGGATGTAGATCCTCAAATAACAGCATCAGCTGCTATGTTTCAGGCCCTTCAGGGACCTCTGTTGAGATGCCCTGACACCACACTTGCAACAAAGCTGTGGATCTGTAGAATCACAGTTCTACCAAATCTGTGGTACGGAAGTGAAACCTGGGCTTTGAGGGAGGCAAAGGTCAATGGATTACGTTTCTATTCTACTCATGCCCATCAGCTGCTCCATATTAAGTGGCAGGATAAGATCAGAAATGAGGATATTCTAAGCCACACTAAGCAACTATCTCCATCAGCACTGTTCAGTCGCCTTTTTGGTATGGGCATGTTATTAGAATGGAAGACCAATGAATTGCAAAGCAAGAATGCCACTGTGTGGTTGGCAATCACATGAGTGCCAACAGCTTTGGTGGTATGATTAAAATTGCTGGCAATGGACATGAACTGAATATCCAGGCGATTTACGGTAAGAACCTAGCCAGAAACTGATCCGGGTGGTGCTCAGTCTGCCATGACCCTTTGGGATTTGCCATGATCAAAAGTGGAAAAGGGAATACGGAAGGAATAAAGAAGACTCCTCTTTCCAGTATCAAGTTGTCTCAAAACCTCAGTGAATATCCCATGTAGCGTGACCAGATGTCCTGATTTTATAGGGACAGTCCCAGTATTTGGGTCTTTTTCTTATATAGGCTCCTATTACCACCCCCACCGCTGACTCCCTGTCTCTATTATTCACATTTGCTCTCTGGTCACCCTAACCCAATAAGAGACAGTGGTGGCAATGGAAGGATTCTCTCACTCTTTAAGTATTGAAACTCCCGCCTCTTTTCTCTGGAGGCAGTGATTAGGTCAGCTGTCAGGAAGGCAAGGCAATCATGACTTTCCAGGGAATCAAGCTACCAAGTGGAATCAGGGTAGTAATGCACACTAGAGAGGCTCTGGTTAACATGTGAATGTGCCTGCTATTTTGCAGACATCCCAAGTTGCTTTAGATACTTCCATGGATCATGGGTAGACTAAGAGCACCCTCTAGGACAATCTGTCCCATAATTCATTGCAGTGAAACACAGTTCAGAGAATATATTATGAATTATAGATGAATCTGCAGTCATCTGTTTCACTGCTTTTAGGTAGTTGGGTGGCAATTTTGTTTTTATTTTTTTAAATAAAGCCAAGTTCTTTTAAAACAAGCTGGTATGAGTTGTCTGAAAGAGACCCATGTACAGTGAAGGGTTATGTTAGCTCAGGCAAAAGGAAAATGAAATGTTTTGACATCAGTGTGAGTGTCCATGTGGATTTTCATTGATGTTATATAACACTGCAGACTACTTGATCTGGCTGGGGACATGGTGGTATAAAAGCGCCTCCATTACTGTTAAAAATGATCAATCTGTAGACTTCACAGTTAGTGTACTGAGTCTGATTCCATCTTGCAACTTACACTGGGAATTGTGCATGCTCATTTGAGGGCAGAATTTCATCCTACAAGAAGAGTGATTTTCAAATACTGTGTTCTAATTGATGTCTGGCTACAAGGGCAGCAAGAGGAGCAAAAGGAGCTGGAGAGAGGGGAAAACAAACTGAGAGGGTGGAAAAGAGTATGGAGAAACACAGGAAAATAAGATAGTAGAGTGAGAGAGAGACTTAAGATAAAAGAATCAAATTTGGAAAATTAAACAAAGAAAATTGGAGAGAAATGGTACATAAGAAAAAATTGAGTAAATAGGGGATGCAAAAAGATATGGAATAGAACAAAACAAAATGCATAGAGGAAAAAAAAAGTAAAACAGCAGTAATAGAGTGAGACCTGGGGAAACTCTAATGATAGTCACTGCAAGAACAAAGAATATGTCATACAATAGGAGATGATCATCATATTACGTCTATCCTTCTGAAACTCAGATGTTCATATAAAATGTGCCCTGGATCTGAACCATTCCAGGTCTGACTTGGGAAAACCAAAACATGATTGGAAAGGCTTTCCAAAAAAACATTCTCTGAAGTTTTGTACCTTTCTTGTTCTTCAGGAAAGTTCATATCTGAAAGGCATGAATCAACTCTATAAATTACATTTGGAAAACAGAACTGAAAATATCTTTGGGGTCATCATTATAGTTTCTTATTGTTTGTGGAGGACTTGTCTCGACTGTCAATCTCTACTGGGTTTTATAGCATATAGCGAGATATAAAAATGATCACCAATGAACTTAATGACTTTTCATGTAACTCCTGGTATATGTATTTCATTTAAAACATATTGGTAATCATGGGTTTACTATTTGTTTAGATTCACTTAAAAGATATATTTTGACACAATGCTTTTGAAAGCAGTCAATATATTTAACCCTTTAGAATCTTAAACCATCACCTAGCTCTTTATTATGTTCCATAAATATATACTCTGATGTTTAATATAGCTTGTAAGGATGAAGGTGCATAAGGATGAAATCAGAACTATAATATGTATAGTGTGATCATAGTTAATAACAGTGCATAAGGATGAAATCAGAACTATAATATGTATAGTGAGATCATAGTTAATAACAGAACATGCTATCATTTGAATTCATCGGGGGTGTCTTTAAGTGGTTACTATTATTCATAGTAAATATTTATATTATTGGAACCCTGAAGGACAATATTCATATTAATCTGTTATCTAACAGATAGAAAGAGAAAGAGAGAGGGAGAAATGAGAGGAACTGCATAGAGATTCAAATTACAGCCAAGAACACCACTAACCTTGGGGACTTCAGCCCATGAGCTCATTGGCACTTGGCTATTCCACTTTTAATAAAAACTGCCTTGAAAGCTGTACCACTGATGTACTAAACTGTCAGGAAATTGCTGTTAATTCCATTTGGTAATTACCGGAGTGCAATCCCAAAGTTATCCTCTTGTTGAGTAGGGAGAAGGGGAAGGAGGGAAGAGGCGGGGCTTTAGGCTTGAGTTTAGGCTTCAGAGATAGAGAGAGTAGAAATTGGAATGTGACCTCATGCAGCACTTTTATATTTTTCTTCATAGTCACACATTAAGGATGGGTGGCATGTATGGCTTAAGTCCACATTGTGTGTGTTAAGACTTTTGAGTATCATTAACTAAGGAATATTTGGGCATTGGAACGTTTTTGGCTTGGTCACTATTTGTTTAAGCTATCTTGATCACTGTGTAGGTTTCTAACAGTTTTAAAATGTTATCGTAACCCAAACTTAATGTAATTCTTTTCACCTCTACCTCCCTCTCCCACCCCCACATACTCATGCCCTCCAAGAGGATTCCAGGGGAAGAATTCAGTAAGGTAATTTGCTGAACATGCAGGCAAGACATTTTGTAATTAACTGTTCTCGCCTATTTTAGTTTATGCAGATGTAAGCTATCTAATTGCTACTTTATTAGTTCTGCTTAGATTGGATGTCTTCTAACGGCATCTGTATGTTTTGTGCTTCACTGTCATTATAGAATTCATTACTGTGTTCTTTATAGAAAAACTATATTGCTTGAGTTGTGATGAAAGAAAATTGCATGCTAAATGCCTAACAGAGGAACTCTGTTTTTCCTATTTAACATCAGAACTAAAAGTCTAGTAAAGTGAATGATCTGATTCTGGCTATCTACTGTATCGGTGTAATCTATCTATCCACCCACTTATGTGCCCCAGTCACCCTGAAATTTGACCATTCAATTTGCTACATGGGTCATCTGGGCTTATGAAATAAGAAACAGAAGCAGATCAACTGTGGGTGGAGATTGCCTTAGTTGAATTCAATTAGAATTCATGAAAATGGTGAACAGAAGTTCAAAAATAATTTATTAATTCATTTAAAGCAGTCTGAATACAACATGTCACTATGATTAAAGTGAATATTACTTTAGGTTTGGGGTATATTGATTTTTTTATTATGTTACTTTTAAAATAAATTAGTGTTTTGGATGCATAAACTGCTATGGTGAAATTTATTTAGTGCACTGATTTATAGTCTTTAACTAGTCTCATATGCCTGCTGTTTCTGGATCATTTGAAAAACAATATGCTACTTCAGTGAGTAGCACTGAAAAGACAACTTATGTGCTAAGTTACCAGAGCGCTAAGGTGACTGAAACAATATATTTTATTGGTCTAACTTCAGTTGGTGAAAGAGACAAGCTTTTGAGCTACATTTTAAGTTACTGCTTCTTTCCTTCTATTATTTTACTTATATTGTTAATTTGATTGTTAGCCTTGATATTTTATCTTCCGAAGCACTTGTATCAACAGCCAAGTTACTGTTTAAATAAGGCATGAATACTACATGAATGGTTTGATCTAAGGACAATAATAATTTGAAGTACAGGATTATAATTAAAGAATAATGTTCATGCCTGTGGAGCACATAAAAAGCAAATGTCTTTTATGGTTGATTAAATGCCGAAATGGAGCTGAAGTATGTGTGAGTTGCAAAAACAATTTATTGAAAGTATATTCCGTTGCCATGAATATTATTCCGGCTCCGTGAAAAGATAAAAGAAATTACAAGAAACCAAAACAATATACAGAAGAAAAGAAGCTATGGTGCGTGATGTCACATTAGGAATTGGGTGGAGATGAGTAATTCTTCAAGAACAAAACTTAGAAATAAATAGTTAGATCTTCCAGAATAGTCACACCAATGAATTAGTCAGACGTCAAGTATATCAGATCTTATACATGCTTATTTTCAATAAAAAAAAATGTTCTTGGATGATAGAATTTTTCAAGATCTGAATAGTTAAAGGGCTAGTAACTGCTCCCCTCTTGTTTTCTAAGCACTACGTAGTAGGTTCGCTATGCAACTATCATTGGCAATAGTAACAAGCAGCAAACTCCTTCCAAATTTAAGGCAAGAATCAATAAGTATTTCAATGACATTAATGAGAGGATAATATCATTTTTATTTATTAATTTATGTATTTATTTTGCTGGGCTGTGATCAGCTAAGATTCCTCTTGTTTATAAAATGAAAACAAAGGATAAAGTGTTCACATTTATCTTAAAGAAACTTGATGGCCAATTCTAAACATGGGAAGTCAATACTACCTTATATGGGACCCTTAGCATTCTTGGTTAGCAAAGAACAGTGGGAAGTGCCTTAGCCCAGAATAGACAGGGATTGTTTTCTTCAGTAGATGAGTAACTACAAGCCACCTTAAATTTGTAAAGCCGCAAATACCATTTAGTACTAAAGATCTTTCCAGAAGCCAACCTGTATTTACTCTATCCTTTTGGATAAGTTAATAGAAAAGATGGTGAAATATAAACTGCAACAGCAGTTCTCACTGAAAGCCTCTTAAGACTCCTCCGTTTTGGTTTTAGACCTATACTCACCAAAATGTTTTGTAGAGATAGGAATTCCATCCTGTTGTTGTGAACTCTGTTGGTCATAAGGTGGTACTAAGCAAGCTATGCAACATTGTAGGAGTCACAGGGTCATCCTCTGAGGCATTTTTACTTCTGGTATAAGACACACATAGGTCTGTTGGGAGAATTGCAGCACACTAGGCTCAGGGGTGGAAGTAAGTGGGTGTGGGCTGGTACAGCGTACCAGTAAAAGGTAGCCACAAGTACCGGCCTTACCACTGACTTGAAAGAACTGCTGAAGTGTTTTAAGAACTCTGCTTAAAGCACTGCCACAGTAGTGCTTTAATGTCGCTGCCCCTTTTGCCCCTCCTATCGGTGGGCCTGCTGGGTCCCTACCAGTAGAGCCACCAATAAGAGGGGGCGCAAAAGAGGAAGCAATGACCTGGCAGGGCCACCGATGGGGGGCACAAAAGGGGCAGTGACGTTGCAGTGCTTTGATGTCGCTACTCCTTTTGCCCCCTGCCCACCGATGGGAGGGGGAAGAAGTAGCTGCCCTGGGGCCCCAGACCCTTTAAATTGTCACTAAAGCCACGGGCAGTGCTGGCCAGGGAGCACAGATGGATTGGCTGGGAGATGCTCACCCCCCAAGCCCTTCTGCCCGAGGCGCCACTCCTTCTGCAGGGGGGCAGAACAGCCCCGTACTGGTAAAAGCTGCATTTTACTTTCACCCCTGACTAGGCTACATTCCATCCATATACATATGACCATCAGCTTCCTGTCTCATCATTAATGGAGAAATGTGCTCCTACACAGAGGGGCCATAACTTGCTATCAGATGCCTGCCTCATAAGCCCTGTTTTGTCTTTACAGGTGTGAATTTCAACCTAAGTGTCAATGGTGCTGGTGCCATGATGTCTCAAAGAACTACAGATCTGTATGAAAGACAGTTGCCTCATGCTCAGGAAAAACAGAGGTGATGTAGGTAGGGTATGGAGAATCATCTGAGGAGCTAGCAGCAGCTGTGACTTTACTCTGAACAGAAGGAGTCTGTCACCTTATTATTAAGTGTGTAATTCTGCGGTTCATTTAGACACATTACTGGTCTTGGATATGCATATAGCAAGAGTAACAACAAATATTCCTAGAAGTACCACGTTCACAGCATGGTATGCCAGCAGCCCATCTGTATGTAGAGAAGGGAATAGGATACAGTACCTTAATATTTGTAGAACTCAAAGTTACAAATGTATAGTGTTAACAGAGTTCAAAGAACATTGCATTTGTTTAAATAAAAATATTTGCTGTGTGAGGTTCTTTTATTCAGGAGCAGCACCAGCGTTCCAAGGTCCATTGCTGCCACGGATTCGGCCACAGTGAAAACAAGGTCGCAGGACCCGTGGACCTCCCCCAGGGGTGCTGTGGAACTTCCGCACTTGGGGAGGCAAAACCCTTTGAGCCGCCTCTGCTTTTATTCAGTTTCTTCAAACATTTCTGAGTGTTAAATTTTGGTCCCCAGAATGCTTATGTTGCAGAAAACAGGCTGAAATAGGCTGACATATATTAGCACAAACTGTTCATTGAATAATTATAAATAACAAATTCATAAAAATCAAAGCATATTGGTGAATACCTTACAAACTGAAAAGCGGGCAATAAGCAATTCATAAATTGTTCTTTGAAAATTAGCTGATCCATTTCTATGACACAATACATTTACTTGAGATTATTCTTGGATGTAAAATTTCTCTTCTCCCACTCTACCCCCCCCCCCCCCACTTCAATTTGAAGAGCAGGCAGCTTTAGTGGGAGTCACAAGGTTAATTGCACCCAGAGAAATAATTAAACTAAACATACAGAAAACAATAAAACATACATTTATCCCACACCAGTGCAGAGGGAAGTGCTGGGGGCAGGGATGGGGGTGCTTATCCCAAGTGTCAGTGGTTTCTGTCCCACGGGGCTGGGTTGAGCTCCCCACTCTGGGCACTGTGATCTGGCACATTTGAGAGCTCAGTACCACTCAGGTTTGGCCCAGCTGCCTCTCCATCATGAATTCTGAATGAATCTCAGCATCACTAATTTTCCAGGGAGCTGGGCCCAGCCCCATGGAAAACTCACTTGTGGCTATGGAGTGGCCTTGCTTTTCACCCCACACTCAATCTTCCTCAGGCCTCCCCTCTGCAGCAGGCTGGAATTAGGGTTGTGGTGCTGGGATGGAGAATACAGTTGTGGGTAGTTGCTTTCCCCTCTGCACTTTAGTATGGTGAATTCACTGGATCATATTTATTATACACAGGTTTTCCTTAATTCTCATATTTTCTTTACATCATTGTGTAGATTTATACCATTTTCTTGTTTTATTGTGATGTCTCAGAATATTTCCACCACATACGTAGTTGCAGTTTTTAATAAAGTAATCACACATCATTATGTAGCATTAACAAAATTATAATTTAAGATACAAATTTTCCACTTATATAGAAAACAGGCATGGATTTTTAGAAAACAAGAGATTTGTTGAGATGTGGGTATTCTGTTTGTAACAGCATTGATCTTTCTACTCCTGCCTCCAGATTCCATTTTGATAGACACTTTATAAATGGATAAATAGATGAAATTAAATGATAATGTGAATTTTGTATGGCAGATAGCATGCATAATCCTGACTGAAGATAGATTTGAAATGACATTGATGATGCCAGCAAACTAGTCAGTTGCAAAAAGAAATGATTGCAGATTAAGTTAGCCAAAATCTCTTTTTAAAACTTTCTTTATCTTTGATACAGAAGAGATCTCAGCTTGTACATTAATATTGGTCCAAGGAAGAAATGGAAATTGTATTTTGTCATCTGGTGGTTTGTTTTATATTATCTTACCATTTTTTGTCTGTTCATCAAACACGAATAGTCACACATATTGAAATATAAGTGGACCAAACAAATAACCCACACAGCTTCACCCACTGGGTTTTCACAATTGCACAGGCTTGTTTATTATCATAATTTTGCCACAAAAAACATCCTGAACTGTTATGTCCAACAATGAACCAGCATGTCTCAAAAAAGTAGTCTTTATAAGTCTCCCACTTGTTAAGTAAAACTATTTTAGTCTCTGTCAAATGCTTTTCCTGTAGCTTCATTGGATAAGAATCCTTTTCACAGATGGTGATAATGTAAGAACTGGTGTATATTGGTTGAAGAAAAAAAAGTTGGATTGATCTAGATAATAGGATGAACTTTTTTTTAAAGGTGGTGGGAAGAATGTTAGAATTGTTGGAAATTACAAAATTGAAAAAAATATTCACATGTAAAACTTATTTTGCTTTTTATGAAAAAATCTAAAATCTAACTAAAAGAAAACAACTTATTTTCCTGGATCACTAACCCTCTTTGTTGCTAACCCTAGAGGGTTTTCTAAAGAGTTAGTACTCCATGTTATGCAGTTTTTTAAAAAAAATAATTGAGCTGGGAGGGCATTGCTATGGTTTCTCCCATTCTTTGTGCTGTCATAATTTTGAGTTGTACTTGAGCCATGCAATATTTAGCCCATCTGACAATTTCAGGAAGCCAGAATACCGTCCCATAAAGTGAAATATGCCACTAATGTACTGGATCATTACAAAGGCACAAGCTCCAATCAGATTAAACAAGGAAGCACTTTCCGAGCAATGTATATTTTATAACCAGATTGTACATTGGATGTTTGTTTAGAGGTACACAGTTTTAAAAGGAGATAAAACAGTAATCCTTTGATATAATCTGACTGTATTTCTACTGAAATTACACAGTTACATGCTTACTGATTATCAGGTAATTATTCCTTCGCTTACCATAACATGGGTAGAATTTCCAGTCATTTAAGGTTATGGTAACATATTAGTAAAAATATTTCTAAATCATTCCATAGTGAAATAAGTGACATTTTTCAGATTGTGGCCCAATTTGCATAGCCATTTTGGACAGTGAATGGCCCAGATTCAAAAAGAAGAGCAGCCTCTGTGGGGTTATTTTGTCCCCTCCCACACTGTTAATTAAATTATATTAATTAAATATGAAAGTGCACAGTTGAAACTCAGTAAGACTATGCATTATATTAACAGAAGTACAATATTGGAAAAAGATAAAATCTTAATATCAAGCAATTAATTATGTATATTTAAAATCTGCTTTTATAGCACTGTTGTTACCACTTATCATGCTCTTCTATTGGGGATAGATTCCGTAAATCTTATTCACATTGGATTGCACCTTATTCCATGAATAGACCTATTAGTTTTAAGGAGACTGATCTCAGATTAATGTACCACTCAATGCAAATAAGAGTGGTACATCTGGGGCCCTCTGTAAATAGTTTTTTGTAATACTCTTAGGCCTATAGAGTCCATAGAATGTACCATCTGAGTACATAGCCCAAAAAGACACTATGTTTAGTAATATACCTGTTACGGCGAGGGATGCTGGAACAATTTTTGGAGTGGAAGTGTGAAAAGCTATTGAACCAAACTGTAAACCTTATATACAATGGAAACTATTTCAAGCCAAGGAGTATGGCAACACCCCCTGTACCTCTATTTCCCGCACCTATGGTTATGAGTAATAAAACATGAGTAGAAAGACAAAAAGATATTTGAGTTTTCACAAATATCTTATAGTCTCAAACAATGGAATGATAAATAGATAACTACATTTCACTATATGTGATTTAGAAGGATTCTTTTTCCTTTATAGAATATGGTTAAGAAATATACAAGTCTTAAAGTCATTTCTTAAGTTTACATACTCCTTGAGAACAAAGAGGCAATCTCTGTGTCTCAACCTTGTACACAAACATGTTGGCCACGCCATATAGGACTCAATCTTGTTTCCATAGTATGGATATGAGTTTTGGTCGTGATTTATGTGGGAACAGGATCAGATCAATGGTGTGACTGAATCATTTTAGCACCAATTACTCATGATGATGGTCCTGATGATGCAGTTTCTGCTGCCCTCACATCACCTGAAGCTAGTGCTTTGACATCTCCTAAATCTTTGTCTGCCAAGAGGAGAATTAAAAATTC
Source organism: Dermatemys mawii (assembly GCA_007922305.1). NCBI lineage: Eukaryota > Metazoa > Chordata > Testudines > Dermatemydidae > Dermatemys > Dermatemys mawii. Next base: position 51,834,034 of record ML677326.1, on the reverse strand, counting down.
AAACACCAACAAAAAGAGTTACATGTTCAGTGTTAATTGTACAATACCATTTGCTCCAGATCCTTTGCACAGCATGTGTGAACTAGGGCACATTGACTTGGGTAAAATTTACATCAGAATAATTTCCTTTCACTGTCATAATCAGGATGTGGGCAGCTCAACTTAGTGGTCAGAACAGGAGTCAGGCCAGGTTTGATAGCAGGAGGTCAAACTTAGAGGAATAACCAAGTCAGGTATCAGGAGGCAGGTGAGGTCAGGTTACCAGGAAATCAGCAGTATGCAGTAAGGACAGGTATCTCAGAGGAGGCAGTCTGAAGCAGGGAGAACCCAACTAAGTGGACAACTTCCTCTTCCTGTGCTGGGTTTATATAGAAACTGTGAACCAGTCAGGACCCCCAGCATTCTGCCAATTAGATTCCACTATTGGAGTAGTGTGTTGGAGTTCAGCTCCTATTCTGACAACAGTTTGCAGATTGCTCGATGGCAGGTTGGAGCTTATCAGCTCCATTGAGCCCTATAGGCCAGAGATCAAAAGCTTCAGTCCCTGGCACTTATCAAGCTGAAGATTTTGGGATTGCCAGCTGGGGCTTGGTTCATGAACTTCCAGCAGGAATCCTGGAACCCTTCCAGCTGGGTTCTGAAGGCTTCCAGGCTTCTTACCATGGATCTGGGAAACTAGTAGCCTTGGAAGCACTGCAGCTACTATATTAAATTCAAATTCTTCAGTTAAATAGCTGTCAGTGACTCAGTTGATTCATGGGAGAATTTCACCTCTTATGAGCAATGTTCCATCTAATTTTTGACAGGCCATGTGTGGAAAAGTTTCTTTTGTACAAATGTTTTTGCTTCTGTGCAAATTTTTGTGTGCGTGGTGTTTCACTATGTGCATGGGATTTAGGATCTGTGTGCACATGCACACAGCTTAGAGGGAACAGTGGTCATGAGATGATATACCTGGTTGAATGCTGGCAGAAGTTGTTTATTCTTTGTTAAATCCGACTGGTTTTATGTTTTTAGAAATCACTGAAGAAAATGATGTTCAGGCAGTAAATTTTCAAATGAAATCTCTGATTTGAAACTCGTTTTACTTTAGTTTCTAATGACTACAGCTTGTAATGATGTTTTAATACTCTTCTGTTAAAGGCTGCATTTTTTTTGGTCTGTTTTGGGGAGAATGGATACTGTTTACTTTTTCAGTGACAGTGGAAGGAGGTGAGTATTAAATGTTTCACACAAAATGCCAGAAATATACAGAAGTAACACTTAGGGTCACCTATATAAAGTGAGAACTTGTCTCTTCGCCTCTCCTTCCATCGTCCAGATTGTGAATGTTTGAGGATATCATTACAGTCTGATTACCTCCCAGCATGCGGTGTTCATGTCTCAATATATATAAGTCTTAGACTGCTGGGTCATTTTTGAGGGGTTATCTTTGTTTGGCTCAGTGCATTGGAGTTTGACCCATACTTCCATTAGAGGCTAGGAAAACTTTTGCTGACCCCAGATTTGCTGGGGATAATGCATTGAAGCTGAATTACTTTTAAAATATTTGGGAATATTTCTGAGTGATGTTCTTCATCAGAAAGGGATAACAGTTTACCTTAAACTTGAGGGGGAAATTATGAAGTTGAAGGTGGTATTTGCCATGACGGTCTTTCAGAAGTTAAACATTAATCTTTAGTTTCTTGCACTCTGTGTAGTTTCATGCACTCACCATTCTACAACTCCCTGTATTATATTTAGAGAGAATCCAGATGGTCCTTTTAAACTCATTTTTTTTTGGGGGGGAGCAGTAATTACTGAATACCAGTGTTCTTATAGCTGTCCATTGTAAAAGGGGGTTAAAAGCTAAAAGAACTTGAAACTTGATGCTGTGGTTACTGGCTATAAGCACAGGGATTCATTTTTATTTTTCACAAAGTTTTATCTTGGATGCAATTGACTTTTACCTTCCTAGGGTTAGGGGTTTATGTTTTGGTAATGTGCTGCTTTTGTTAAAACTTGACTGAACTGATGGAATTGTCTTACCTGCATTTTGTAAGTGTTTTAATTACTTAGAAACTTTTGAAGATTAGGAAATAAGGTAGTCTTTTGATTTTACCAGGGCTTCCTGCAGAACCTTTTTTTTTTTCATAATACTGGTCTTCTTACTAACCATTTTTATGTCAGACTGGTCTTCTGTTTTATAGAGTCAGATATAATTAATTGGTACCACATTTTAGGCTTAAAGTTTTGTGATGATCTCAGCAGATACCCTCATTGCCAGGCTTTAAATTAATTCTGTTCATTGTGCATCCAATATTTGGTTAACGGTAAAACCTGTCCTCTCCTGTGACATAAAATAATTGGAATATTGTTTCTTGGACACAAATGTTCCCTAAAATTATCTGCTTTTTTTTTTCTTTCAGTAGCTCCTGCTGTTGATCAGATTACAAGATAAACCTCATAATTTACTTATTTTCAGTGATCTTTATACATTTATTTTTGATATGCCAAGTCAGAAGACATTATACATGATTAATATTGAAGTTAGTCATTTTCATGAGCTCAAGGATTTTCTTTATATTAAGAGGCGGAAGATTCTAAAAGCACACAGAACTGTATATAAACCTCTAATCCAAAAGCAGCCGAGTGATCATCAAGGAGCCTTAACCTACTAATGTTGCCACCAATCTAACTGCTGAGACACCAATGTCCTCCTACTCTTTTTCTATACAGTAAAATAAACTCTTATTTTCATATGTTTTATTTCTGTCCTAGATTGCAGCCTCTTCTCAGAGTGGTTAAGAAAGATGTTAATGTATTTTCAATTGATTTTTCTCTCACTGTGAATTGTTTAATGCACTACTGGAATGTGTTGAGATACTATGATGATGATGAAGGCAGTATAAGAATATTTGTGGAGCAGAAGTAGGATTCTACACCTATTTTCTATTAGCTAACAGTCTGGAAGAAGGTGTGCAGTATGTGTTGCTATTTTTCACTGAGTCAGGCAAAACTAACTAGTCTAAAAAACAGTAGTTATAGTTTGGTAGTTTCTTAATTGCTTCCATTTTTAGTAGCTTTAAAAATGTGTTTGAAATTTAGATATTTTACAATAATTTATGATTTTGATAAATGTATTGTGAAATGGGCAATTAATGCACTTTTATGCTGAAGATGGAGGATTTTTTTTTGAATTTGCAATTTTTCCAGTTGAGTTTCTTTATTGATTTTATAATTAAACTGGATTAAAAATTCAAGTTTGTCCCATTCACATACACAATGAAAATCTGACCTGACCTAACAATCATGTGTTTAGCTGTGTTTAGCTACATGACCTAACGTGTTTAGCTACATGACCTAACGTGTTTAGCTGACATGACCTAACAATCATATGTTTAGCTACTAGAAAAAAAATGGAGAAAAAAGTTTGTTTAGCTGAGTCTCTGCAACCTGATTACAGACAGGACTGTAAGTGAAAGTACAGGAAAGTCTTCTCTCATATATTTTTTGGCTCAAGTTTATTAAATATGTGTGGATAAGCTTTCACACTTTTAAGTGTTACTGAAAATCAACTGAATCTTTAACTCTTTGAGAATCCCACTACTAATTTTGACTTGTCTGGATCTAGGGGGGGGAGGGGAACATGTTCTATTGATTGAAAAATTATGAATTAATATTTGCATAGTACTCTGAAAACAAAGCACTCTGGGCCATATTGTACATGGTCTATATACAAAGGCATAGCGAGGGGAGAGGTTTCCAGGAGCCTATCACCTCCAGAGCAGGTTTCAAAAAGGCCAGGTAGAATTGCAAGGAAGCCTATGGATGTTTCCCTCATTAACCTGCCAGGGCTGCGGAAGTATGGCTTGGTGCAGACCTATTTTAATTCCTCCTCTGGCTTTTTAGTTTCTACTGCATAACCATTCTTGACTTCATATTCAACGCCATCACAACCCTGCTCTGGCATATTACTTAGTATCTTTTGTTTCTTAGGGTGTTACCTTACACGTCTTTGTTTTGCCAGAGATGCCAGCCTTGACCCCTCATTTTCTGCATCTCAAGCAATCGACTTCATGCCTTCTTTCATTCCAGGCCATTGTCTGCAATGCCCTGCCTGGACTATTCCATAAAGCTTATAGAGCCCTCTCCTGCAAGAATCATTTTTCATTCACCTGTCTTAAAGTTTGTTGCCCAGCGCATTGTAAATGCTACTGGGAAAGAAATAAAAAAACCCCATAATTATTCTTGAATTAACTTTGTGGGTGTTAAAGTCTCCTGCTTCTCCTTAGGGAGGTATTGTCAACCACGTAATATAATAGAGAGAGGAACTAGAGACCTATGAACCTGTGCAGATACTCTGTCCAATAAGTAGCTCTCATCCTTACTCCTGTGTGTTTCATTGGGTTACAAGGAGTACTGAAACCATAATGCAGCATTTCATATGCATATCAGACATTTGTTTGTGAAATCAGTCAAATGTCAATGCTATAAAGAGATACCGAGGACCGATTTTATGCATAACAAACACAAGGAAAGTTTGATGCACAAGAGGGTTGGGTGCATAGTGTAGGTTTTTCACAAAGAGAAATAAAGCCTTGCCTACCCTTTCTGAATATGAGATCCCTGACTTGTATAACTGCCATTTTATTTTTTGATTTATTTGGTGACAAAAACTTCAGTTCCTTTCATGCCACTCAGATTTATAGCCCAAGTTCAAGTTCTAGAATATAAAACTTCTGAGGATTCCCTTCTCCCCACACTTCCCTTGTATTTCACTTTCCAGGTTTTTTGTGAATTCCTTAAGCAAAACTGGAGGGAGAAAAACCTCTCTTCTAAACTTTTATCTTACTTTCTGATAAAAACATAACTTTATCTTTTTAATATTGAATGAATATCACTAAGCTTTTTTTCTTAGAGCATCCCAATCAAATGATGAAGGCTGACAACAGTTTCCTGAGGCAAACTCTTTAGAACTGAAGAATGAATGGTTATGAAGATTGTTTCATGTAGATAGCCTCTGAAGGTGCTGTCCAGGAAGAAGTGCCAGCTAGATAATTGTTACTCCCTCCAGCTGGCAGGGGAGTAGCTAGGACATTGCCAGAACTAATTACTGATTATTGTGAACAAAGTTCCTTTTTTTTACAAAAAATACTGTTGTTTCCTAGTATTGTCATCGCTAGGGAGCATAAATGCTTGTTTCTGGGTGACATTGTAATTCTGCTAATATAGCATTTGATTATTTGTGGGGGAAAAACCATAAACATAATTTTGTCAATTTTTGAGGTGGGTGGAGAAATATAAAACTTGAATTGAACATAAATTTTATTACAGATGAATAATTTGGGACTAATTTACATTTGTGTTGTTTTATTAGTTAGATATTACCCCTTGTATTAGGCATTTGAGTCCAGGTGTTATGACTTCATTTGCATGCTGCCCATCCCTTCCTTATTCCCATTAAATAAATGGTTGCCAAATAACTAGCGAGCTCCCAAAGCTATGTCATGATAATCACCTTTTTTTCTGTCATTTAGAAACTTTACCCTGGAGCAGTTTTCCTTTCAAGAGCCTGTCACTTGCATGTAATTTCTTATCCACAGAACTTTTTGGCGTTTACAAAAGATCCTTTGCCTCATCAGCAGGGCCGGTGTAACCACTAGACGAACTAGGCGGCCACATAAGGCGCCAAGATTTGGGGGCACCAAAAAGTGGTGCCCATTTTTTTTTTTAACACAATTGCTGGAAAATGAATGAGTAAAGAAAAGAGAAATTGTGTTGAACATGCATTTTAACTTCTTGTTCTCTTGTACATTACAGCTATAGCCTGTGCCAGCTTTGCGTTGCAGGCAAAAGCTTACTGCTTCACTATGGTACAAAGTGGCAATGACATCATTTTTTTATTTTTTATTGCGTGCAGCTATTACCCATTCTGACAGGCTGCTTATAATGCTAAGTTCACTAGTTTTCAGAGGTTGTTGACTGAGGCTAACTATTTTTGTTGAGCTGTTTCAGACCTAAGACTCTGGCAAGTGCTGCTACATCATTTTGCTAATACTTTGTGTCAATTGTGTGTGTATGTTAAGTATTTGAGTGTATATGTTTATGTATGAATATGCATGTGTAGGTTGTTGAAATTTGTCATATTGATATCATACAACAATATTATCCGTCGTTGTATGATGGAGTATCCACCATTCTAATTTTATACATTTTATTAATAACAATAATTGGATATTCTAAAGGTAAAATAAAATGTAGTAGATTTTGATATGAAAGAATGAAGGAAGGAAGTATATGTGACTAAAAAGGGTGTATTTTTGAAAGTATTTTGAACGTTTATAATAAGTGATGCTCTGAGGGGAGAGAAAGGAGGTGGGATGCAAGCAAGGAGGGAGAGTGGCAAGGTGGAAGTTTTGACTAGAGCACAAAATATCCTTGCACCGTTCCTGATCATCAGTTCATTTTTGGTTTTTAATACACAGTAGGCTTCACTCCTCCTGCTTTTTGGGGTAGCCTGTATTTTCCATGGTCTCCCTAAAGTTTTCTGCAACAAAGAGTAACACACTATGAAATACTTTACCATTTTCAAAACCTAAGTGTGTTCGTTCCCTCCCTCTCTCTTTCTCTCTCTGCTTAATACAGTACAGTATTATGTAAGGACAGAACCATGGGTTTGCTGGACAACTGCAGGACAAGTACAATCTTTGAAACATCTACAAGCTCATAATCTTCTTGTGCAGGAAGCATGCACAGACTTGACAATGCAGTATTACACCTTTAAATACATAATATATCCAAATCTTGCATGACTTACTCAGTGATTTTTCAGAGTGACCATGCTGAGAGTTTTGCCTGATTGCAGGCCCAAGTACCTTGGAAAATGTGAGATTTTTGAGAATGTATCTGATTCAACTTGCTCATATTGTGGGCTGAATCAAATCTACAAGTCAAATAGAATCAATCCTTATGTGATCTCCCATACACACCACATTTTGTGGCAGGCTGTTCATTTTAAACAAAGTAGGTCTAGCAGTGATTTGAGTTACCTCAGTGTATACATAGAATAACTTCAATCATTTCACTGTAATGAATCTTGAATTTCATTAGTTTAACTGAAATTAGAATCTTGCCTAGTAAAAATAAAGGGTGCTTTCCAATTCCCTTTTTCAGAAGAGGCACACTATGGTTCTTTTACAATATAAATGTGTCTGTAATAAGTTCCTGTAACTGCACAATTCATTTGTACTTCACAATTTTGACAGGAAGAACAATATGTACTTGGAGGAGAACCAAAACAAACTGGCAGTTCACTCCACTGTGGGAATAAAATATTTTTTCCTGATCACAGCTTTTCCCATGAACTAACTAAATTAGGGAAATAAAGACCATTTGCTAAAATTAGATTTTACTCTATTTAACAGGTGTTTTGGTTTATTCTACCCTGAGGGTAGATCACAATGTAGTCCAAAAAGTTAATTGTTCAATCATTGTACAATTTGCACATTAATTTCCAACAGTTTAGCCTATACCATAGCTCTATTAAACTGTTGTCATTTATCTTTTGGATGTGTTTTATTTACCTGTGCCCAACGGTTACTATAACAATAGCTTCTTTATATTATTAAAATATTTGTAATCATCATAGCCAATGCAGTTTGTAACATTTGATATATGATTTGTGAAATACAACTGGACTCGGTGGACTATTGTAACAAAATTAGACCTCTTGGGATAGCTTTGAAAGAGGAAAATATGAATTCCCTGCTTATCTCACAAAATCGCTTACGGAACTGAGAATTGCTAATAGAAAAACCCTGTCATCTGGATGTAATGTATGGTTTTAACATTTGAGAGGACACTGCCATAACTGATAGGTTACATCTATACAACACTTCTGGTAAAGATGCATTAAGCAGACAAGACAGAGCTCACCCATTGCCTTAGTTACGCCACCTCTCATGAAAGACTGTAGCTACATCAGTGGAAACAGCTCTTCCACCGACATGGCACTGCACTGTCTTTGCCTGTGCTTAGGTTGCTATAGTTTGCCTGAGCAATGTAAGTTATACTGAAATAAGTTCTAGAGTAGACAAGGTGTTAGGTGTGAAGGTATATGCAGGACAGAGACTGTTCATAATATTCAAATTGGGCATTTAGTGCACTGTTGAAAGAGTATTTCAGTAAAATAAGGCATATAGGTACAGTAGATCAACAAGGACCTAATTTTCAAACTGCTTCTGCTTTATGAGCATATAATGTGTGTGAACCTCACTGGATGAGTCAAAACTATACTAATGTGAGCAAATACGCATTTTCCAAGTACGGATTAAATTATGTATGTGCCCAGTAATATGTCTCATATTTGCAAGTGGGTGTACATACAGTTCATGTACTTGGGAGATGACTGACCTTTGAAAATGTGAACCTAATTTTCTGAACCACTCAACAAAAAAAAATGATATTTATAAGTTCGATATCAGCTCCAGTTGTTTTTGTTTTCATACTCAGTTGGTCTCTCTCTTTCTTTTCAGGAAGCAGAAGTATCAGAGCCCTTACTTCTCTTTCTTCATCTTGGAGAGAGCCCAGACTGAAAGGTCAGGGGAAGATGCTCTTGCCTAGTCAAATAACCACACTCAAAAATAAAAACACTACATTTTCTATTTTTCCACAAAAGGCACATTGGAGGTCTATCTGCCATTATTCAGTTTTCTCTTTAGTTGAGTTACTTCATCATCCTGTAAATATCCAATGTCCTAAGTATAAAGTAGCCTAGAATTCCTGTTTACCTGTAAGGGTTTAAGCTAAGGGTAACCTGAGAAGGAGGACACCGGACCGACAGGAACAGAGGATGCTTTCAAACAAAGGGAGACAAAAGGGTTTTTAGTTTCTCTTTCAGTTCTGTTCTCTCCGGAGGGATGGGGTGAATCAAACCTAATTCTTTTCTCTCCATCTATCTATAATCTTTCTATCCAGCAGCAACAAGTGAAGTTAGCCAGGCAAGGCAAGTTTTATCTTGTTATATCACTTGGAAATTTCTCAGGTTGTGGGAATTTATCTCTGTGTTTTTCTATAACTTTAAAGACTCAGCAGAAGGAGAAATTCCTAGAGAGGGCGTTTGTCCCTTTTATGCTTTGTGATGCAAGTGCTTTTCCTACTGATTTTTTACAAGGGATTTATTCCTTCTTTTTTTCTCTAATTAAAATTTTTCTTTTAAGAATTTGACTGCTTGTTTCCCATTGTGTAGATTCAGGCTTTGAATCAGGCTCACCTAGCAGGGTCAGTGAGAGGTTTTTCTCAAGCCTTTCCCAGGGAGGGAAGGATAAGTTTGGGGGGTGGGGTGGAAAGAGAAGGGGGGGCTCCAAGTAGCCCTGTTCCATAGTTTTTGGGGTGTACTTACTTGGTAGTGGCAGCAATCAGTTCCAGACACAGGAGAAGTTTGTGTTTCGGGGAAAGTTTAACCCAAGCTGGTAAAATAAGCTTGGGGGGTTCTTTCTTTTTTTTTTTTCATGTGGGTCCCCACATCTGTACCCTAGAGTTCAGAGTGGGGAGGCAATCCTGACAGAGGCCTATCTGTCATTACTCAGTTTTCTCTTTAACTGAGTTACCTGATCATCCTATAACTATCCTCAATACAAAATTTGATTTTTTTCTTTCCTAAACTAAGTGATACAAGTAAAGCTTTCCACTTAAAGATATCCACAATCTCTAGCAAGGGAAATCTTCAGTTTGAATTGGCTCCTTGCCTGAATGAACATCCCCACAAAGGTGAGGTCTCCAACCAGTTTAGAAGGAACATACAAATGTTTAAAGGAATTACAGAGATGACAGCCTTGTCCCTAGAAGCACTTCTTTTTTTTATGCATTTTTACTCATAATTTCAGAGGTCTTAGGCAGCTCAGCATTTATACCTGAATGAACACAAAACCAAAGTTCACAAAAAGCTAGGAAATGACATGACTAAAAGTGGTGAGAATTCTAGTAAGAATAAAACATACATTTGGATCCTTTAAAAGGTTAGAGAATGACTCTTGTTCATTTTTCCTCTCATGCAAAACTCACAAAATATGGAAAAAGCAGGTTTTTCTCCAAGAACTCTCAACTGACTCTAATTCCTTTAGATATTAAAAATGTATAATAAATAAACGTTATACCCTGAATACCACCCTAGGAATGCTAAGCTGTATAATTCATACTTAGTTTACAGCGTAGTCTGCAATAACACAACATGCTTTTGTTTTAAAACATTTTTCAATTATTTTTCCATTGTGTCAGGAAAATAGGTTTTATGACCCATTCCTCATTTTAATTTTAACAGCTAGCTATGCAAATCCCTTGCCTCATGTGATCAAGCTAACATTATAAATAAATGCTATCCTGAAGAAATGTTCTTCCAGACTTTCTAAACTTTTAATTGATAAACAAGAGTTTTGCAATTTTAAAATAACTTCCAACAATAATAGGGTTACACCATTGGGACAGTACAGCTTTGCCTTTTGATATTTACTTTTCCTGGTACCTTAATGCCAGCATGCTATGAAAAAAAAATGAGTTTAAAGCATAAAATAAAGTATGAAATGGCTTTCAAACTCTGGTGGACATCAGTGGAGCTTTTTGATTACCAGTGACCGATTCCCAGCCTTTGCCAATGATATCTAATAAATGCATAGGTATGGCCTTTTATTCTTATTTTAATATATTTTCCATTTCAACAGGACAGTCCACTCACTATATATATATTGCACTTTTCAGGTGATTGAAGTCCCAATCCCTTTGGCCTCCAGCCTCAGAATGCAAACACAACTTCCAATAATCTCCACAAATGCACCCTCCATCATCTTTTTTGTCTGCTATTGTCATGATAATGGGTCGCTTTAGTATGTACTTATATTTTAAAATAATGAAAGATCATGTTTCCTGTCCTTGGTTGAGCAGGTGAGGGGGGGGGGGGCACTTGCATTGTTTTCTCCTGTTGATAAATTGCTCTGAAGTGTAATTATTGAAGTCCTTAGCCAATGCCAAATTGCACCCAAAGAAGTGCATTATCAATAAGAGCCTTTGTTACTGCCAGGAATACAGTGAGCCATAGAACTTATTTGTGTTGCTCATTCCTTATGCGTCATGAATTTAGTGACTGCAAGTGCTTGAGGTAAAAGTATTTTACTGGCTGCTAATTATATGTATATATATTCATTTTCTCAGGCATTTATTTTGAGCCTTTTAAATGGTGCCAATTTACTAAAAGAATATAGGTTCTAAATATAATAAATAAATAGTATTGTTGCATAGCATTTCTCCAATGGAAAATATCTACATATATTTACAGAATTATATCTTCTTAAAGAATGAAAGCAATATACATTTTCAGTAGAAAACAAAAAATCTGTAGCTCACATATCATTGCAATGGATTTAAATGTGACTTGTGTGGGCATGTATACAATAATAATACTGTATCCTTTCTCAACCCTTCATATTTCTTAGATCATGCTGCATAAAGCTGGTTGGAAAACTCAAGTTGTAATTTTATTTTTCTGTGTTCACCAGCTCTAATATTGAAGTAACCGTCATAACTTAAAAAGGAAGCAACGGTAAGCTGTTTGCTTTCTGAATATGTTGTTAAATACTTTTTAGGAAAAGACTCACTTATTGCTGCTTATGTTGGAGTAAATCCATTTCACCTGTATGAAGCCAAAGAAATGGGGTTTAAGGGAGTGAAATTCTAGAGTTGTTTGAAATCTGACTAAACTCTAGCTAGGGGATGAGGCTGTGGCATGGTTCCCTCCCAGCTGTTGCTTTCGTCTGTTGTTGGAATAGTGCAGGATATCCCCCACCTCTTTTATACAGAGTGTTAGGGTCATTAGATATGCATAATCACATATTCTGTGGCACCCTTCCTATGTGCTGTCTGTCCCTAGTCTGCCCTAATGTACCTACCACACCACTTTATGTGGCACTGTCAAGGACTTTCCACAGCAAACAGTGGGTGCAGAGATCCCTCTGAACAATCATCCCATTGGTACCAGCCCTATGAGACCACTCTGTGGTATAGACACTCTCTTGAACCATCCTTCACTTACTTTGAATCTGAAAGCCAATAGAGCAGTTACACAACACTATAATAACAGGGGCCACTCTATGTAACATATAGGAAACTATTGCTTTACCCTGAAGACCCTTGTCTGTCACATTTTATATTAGATATTAGTGGAATAATGGAATAAAGGGCCAATACATGATTGATATTATAAGCATGCTGCATATATAGATAACTTTAAGCAAACTATTAGAAGGCATTCTAGATAATTATAGGTCACAGTTATAAGGAACCTGTTGGACTCTAACAGTCTATAACAATTTATTAAAACATCTATTAATTTATTAACCCTTTGAAAACTGTTTATAAATTGCACTTTAATTTAAAGTGTGACTAAATTTGTTGTGTTTGAACCCAGCAGAGAAAGAAAGTAGATACAAAGAGAACTGATAGAAATACAGCTGTGTTGGTAGCTTTTTTTGTTCTTGTAGCAAAACTGCAAACAGCAGAAAAGTGAGGCTTTGCACTGGGGTTGGGACATGGGGGAGAGCTCAAACATTTAAAAGGACAGGACATCACATTCCTCCCTCTACTTAAAAGGTTTCCCAAATACCTATTGTGACGGAGTCAGACCAGAAGGATATAGGAGAGTGCTGGAAGGCAGGTATATCAGCCTTAGGATGTGCAGGTCCTTGTTCCCTGGATAGCTAAACAAAGGCTACTCCAGAACAATCAAGACACCTGGGGCCAATTAAGAACCTTCTAGAAAGGAGTAGAAATAGCTAGCCTAATTGGGACACCTGAAGCCAATCAGGGTCTGGCTGAATCCAGATAAAAACCTCCCAGTTAGTCAGGTGGGCTGTGGGTGTCAGGAGCTGTGGAAGGAGGTTGTGCTGTTGGTGAGACTGAGTGGTGGACAACATATCATCCAGAAGGAAGGAGGCCCTGAGGTAAGGGTGAAGTGGAATTTGAAGAAGCAGGGACTGCTGTGGGGAAGTAGGCCAGGGAATTGAATTGTGCTTTGTGGATAAAAGGTCATCCATCTTAGCTGATACTATTAGGGTCCCTGGGCTGGAGCCCGGAGTAGAGGGCGGGCCCGGGCTCTCCCCCACTTTTTCCACCTTTCATACCGGCCTGTGATGAAGGTAACTCACTAGGCAGTGACTCTTGCCAATTATACTGTGAAAGGGAGGTCCTTCTGGGGCCTAGATGAGTTTCTGAGGCCCCTAAATCTGCCAGGAAGCGCAGGACCCACAAGTACAAACTTGGAGCTCTGTCACAACTGGTGTCCGGAGTGGGATTTTCTGACTTACTGTTCACTGCGCGGCAGAAAAAAAGGGAGAGGTTTGTGGTTTTTGTTTTTTTTTTTTTAAAAAAAAAAAAGTGCACCGGGTTTGGGGTGTTCTCACTACTATGGAGGACATAATAAAAGCACTGTTGCAAGCCATTGCAGCCCAGCAGGAGGCCACCTGAGCCCATGCTATGGCACAACAGGAGTCCCTGCGGGTACAACAAGAATCTAATCAATTATTGATAGGGCAGGCCTCTCAGGATCGAGCCCTCTTGCGGGAGGTGGTAGATCAACTGAAAGCCCTCACCACCAAAAACCAAGGTTCTGAGGGGTTGTGAGTATGGAGAGCTGCTGGTTGTCTGTCAAAAATGACGGTAGATGATGATGTAGAGACGTATCTCCTCTCATTTGAAAGGACTGCTCAGCGGGAGGCATGGCCCCAGGAGCAATGGGCCAGCATTCTCGCCCCTTTTTTGTGCGGAGAGGCCCAGAAGGCCTACTTTGATCTGCCTACTGAGGATGCTGCTGACTATTCCCGACTGAGGGCAGAGATCCTAGCGCAATCAGGGGTGACAACAGCAGTACGGGCCCAGAGGTTCCTGGAGTGAAAATACAGGGAGGACAAACCTCCGAGGTCCCAACTATTCGACCTCATACACCTCGCTCAGAAATGGTTACGGCCTGAGGCATGTAGCCTGGAGGAGATTTTAGAGACTTTGGTCCTGGACCATTACATGCGGAGACTGCCGCCAGATCTCCGAAAGTGGGTATGCCAGAACGATCCGTCCACCTACGACAAAATGATCGCCTTGGTGGAAAGACGGATAACAGCCAGGGAATTGACCCAGCTACCCCAGGAAGGCCCCTCACTAATCAAACATTCGACCCTGACCTTGGAGGGTCAGGCAGCCAAACCCCTGGGAAGTCCTAGGTAGAAGAAGAAGGAGGCTGAAAACCAGTTGAGAACCCAGAAGGAAGGGAAAGGCCTGAGTGGGGGAGGTCTTGAGACTAAAACCCCTAACCCACGTGATAGGGGAGTGACTAGAAGCAATTATAGGTGTTACGGGTGCGGGGAGTTGGGGCACATAGCTGCTCAGTGCCCCAATGTCATAGAGCCAATGCAGTGCAAGTTGGGGGACGGAACAAACCCTTGCAGCCTACTCAATCTTGTAGGGGTCGCAGTCACCCCACATAAATATACAAGGCAGGTAAAGTTGAATGGGGTAGAAACTATAGCACTTGTAGACTCGGGGAGTGCTATCACCCTAATTTCAGGTAAATTAGTGAAGCGCAGCCAGTTAATGCAGGCAAAGCGTACAGGGGTAACCTGTGTCCATGGGACTGTTAGTTACTATCCCATCATACCAATAAAAATTGAAATTCAGGGAAATGTCATTGGGGTGAAAGCAGGTATAGTCCCAAACCTTCCATACCCTGTGCTCATAGAGAGAGATTTCCCTGGGTTTGGGAACTTGCTCCCACCAGAGGAGCTGGAGGAAGGGGAGCTCCCCGAACTTCGGGAGACTTCCACAGCAGAATGTCACCTCCCATTTTTCTCAGAAATATCCCAGGAACTATTCCCTGTCCCAGGGAAAGGTCGGAAGACCAAAAGAGAAAGAAGGGCAGCCAAGGCCTTGGGTACCCGAATCCTGATGCAAGGACAGAGGGCTGCCTGTATAGGCAGACGAACACAGTTAACTGAAGGGGAGAGCCCTGAGATGGAAGAGGGGTCAGAAACTGGTTCCATCCCCAACCTCTCAGAGCCAGGCGAGAGGGCAGAGATAGGTCCCTCAGAATTTAGGCTGATAAGTCCCAAGAGAAAGACTTTTGGATGAGACCAGATGGAAGATCCAAGGTACGAGAATGCCAGGAAGGAGGTGGCCGAAATAGATGGAGTACCTATAGAGGGAAAGGCCCGGGGGTCAGGGCCTTATTTTGTGATAAAAAGGAATCTCCTATACCGGGTCACACAAATGCAGGAGCAAGAGGTACACCAGCTCCTTGTGCCCCGGAAACACCAGAAGGCAATATTAAGCCTCGCTCACAGTCACCTTTTTGGAGGACACCTGGGAGTGGAGAAAACCCAGGCACGAATCTTATGCAGGTTCTTCTGGCCAGGGGTACATGAAGATGTCCGGCGGTACTGTGCCTCCTGCCCTGAATGTCAACTGCACAGCCCTCGTCCACATCTAAGAGCTCCTTTGGTTCCCCTGCCAGTCATTGAAGTTCCGTTTGAGCGGATCACTATGGACCTTGTGGGACCACTAGAGAAAACAACCCGAGGCCATCAGTATGTGCTTGTCATCCTAGACTATGCAACCAGATATCCAGAAGCTGTCCCCTTACGAAACACAGCCTCCAAGAACATTGCCATAGAATTGTTGGCAATCTTCGCCCGGGTAGGGCTGCCAAAAGAAATCCTCACAGACCAAGGAACACCATTCAAGTCCAAGTTAATGAAGGACCTGTGTTCCCTGCTCCATGTCCAGACCCTGCGGACCTCAGTTTACCATCCACAAACTGATGGTCTGGTGGAAAGATTCAACCGGACCCTCAAGGCCATGATAAGAAAAGTGGTAAGCAAGGATGGGAAAGACTGGGACAACCTACTACCGTACCTCATGTTTGCCATCCGTGAGGTCCCCCAAGCTTCCACTGGATTCTCCCCCTTTGAGCTACAGTATGGACGCAACCCTCGAGGCATCTTGGACATAGCCAAGGAAATTTGGGAGGAGGAACCAAGTGAGGGGAAGAATGTTATAGAACATGTGCTACAAATGAGGGACCGGATAGCCCGGGTCACTCCCATAGTGAGGGAGCACCTAGAAAAGGCCCAAGAGGCCCAGAGAACTTACTACAACCGTCAAGCCAAGGTTTGTCAGTTCCAACCTGGTGACCGAGTAATGGTACTGGTACCCACGGCCGAAAGTAAGTTGTTGGCCCATTGGCAAGGGCCCTATGAAGTAGTCAAACCTGTTGGGGAAGTAAATTACAAGGTGAGACAACCAGGACGTCGAAAACTAGAGCAGATATATCACATCAACCCTCTAAAACCCTGGCATACCCAAGAAGCGTGTGTAGTTGCTCACAAGGACCCATTGCAGGAGAACCAGAACCCCGAGCAGGTGAAGATATCTCCTGATTTAACACCAGCCCAAAGAGAGGAGGTGGTTGAGATGATCAACAGGAACCAAGATGTATTCTCATCTCGGCCAGGATGAACAACTGAGACATATCACCACATCATTACAAACCCTGGGGCCAAGGTGACGATGAGACCTTACCGAGTGCCAGCGGCCAAAAGAGAAGAAATCAGAGCAGAAGTAAAGAAAATGTTGGACTTGGGGGTAATTGAAGAGTCACACAGTCAGTGGTCTAGCCCGATCATGCTAGTACCCAAACCAGATGGCTCCACAAGGTTTTGCAATGACTTCCGTCGGCTGAATGAGGTGTCCCAGTTCGATGCATATCCTATACCCCGGATAGACGAGTTAGTGGACCGACTGGGAAATGCCTGCTTCCTGACCACTCTGGATTTGACTAAAGGGTACTGGCAAATCCCCCTTGCTGAAGACGCAAAGGAAAAGACCGCTTTCTCCACCCCAGAGGGACTGTTTCAATATGCAGTCCTTCCATTCGGTCTACACGGGGCCCCAGCTACCTTTCAGCACCTTATGGATAAGCTATTGCGTCCCCATGCCAGTTATGCAGCTGCCTACCTTGATGATGTAGTTATTCATACCTCAGACTGGGAAACCCACCTGGAAAAGGTAGAAGCTGTCCTAGACACCCTAAGGCGTGCTGGCCTTACCGCAAACCCTGCAAAGTGTGCCATAGGATTAACGGAGGCTAAGTATCTGGGGTACATTGTGGGACGAGGTGTAGTGAAACCCCAACTCAATGAACTAGAGGCCATCCAAAACTGGCCCCGAATGGTTCGCAAGAAACAAGTGCGGGCATTTTTGGGGGTAGTGGGGTACTATAGATGCTTTATTCCCCATTTTGCCACTAGGGCAAGTGCCTTGACTGATCTCATAAAAGCTCGGGGACCTGACATGGTACGATGGACTGACACAGCAGAGAGGGCATTTACAGATCTACGGACAGCCCTTTGCAGTGACCCTGTACTTATAGCTCCAGATTTCACTAAGGAGTTCATCTTGCAGACAGACGCATCTGAAGTTGGACTAGGGGCTGTCCTATCCCAGATGGTCGGGGAAGAAGAACATCCAATCCTCTATCTGAGTAGAAAACTTCTCCCAAGGGAACAGAAGTATGCTGTGGTCGAGAGGGAATGCCTTGCCGTTAAGTGGGCCATGGAAACACTGCGATACTACCTGCTTGGTAGACAGTTTACCCTCGTGACTGACCATGCCCCTCTTCAGTGGATGCAGCGGAACAAGGAGAAAAATGCGAGAGTAACTAGATAGTTCTTATCCCTCCAACCCTTTCAGTTCCGCATACAACACAGAGCTGGAAGTCGCCACGGCAATGCAGATGGCTTATCACGGGTGCACTGTATGTTGACCCAAGTTGCCCAACCCCTTGGTGTTGAGCAGGGGGGAGGGATATGTGACGGAGTCAGACCAGAAGGATATAGGAGAGTGCTGGAAGGCAGGTATATCAGCCTTAGGATGTGCAGGTCCTTGTTCCCTGGATAGCTAAACAAAGGCTACTCCAGATCAATCAAGACACCTGGGGCCAATTAAGAACCTTCTAGAGAGGAGTAGAAACAGCTAGCCTAATTGGGACACCTGAAGCCAAAAAGGGACTGGCTGAATCCAGATGAAAACCTCCCAGTTAGTCAGGTGGGCTGTGGGTGTCAGGAGCTGTGGAAGGAGGTTGTGCTGTTGGTGAGACTGAGTGGGGGCAACATATCATCCAGAAGGAAGGAGGCCCTGAGGTAAGGGTGAAGTGGAATTTGAAGAAGCAGGGACTGCTGTGGGGAAGTAGGCCAGGGAATTGAATTGTGCTTTGTGGATAAAAGGTCATCCATCTTAGCTGATACTATTAGGGTCCCTGGGCTGGAGCCCGGAGTAGAGGGCGGGCCCGGGCTCTCCCCCACTTTTTCCACCTTTCATACCGGCCTGTGATGAAGGTAACTCACTAGGCGGTGACTCTTGCCAATTATACTGTGAAAGGGAGGTCCCTCTGGGGTCTAGATGAGTTTCTGAGGCCCCTAAATCTGCCAGGAAGTGCAGGACCCACAAGTACAAACTTGGAGCTCCGTCACACTATATACTCATTACTGTTTACACAGCTAACATAAAACATTAGCTAACCTAACTAAAAGTTGTGGATGAACTACCACAGACTCTCAAATTGCAAGGGATTATTCTACCCTGGAATAGTAACTCACTAACTAAACAACTTTTAAATCTGGGTGCACAACTGGTTTTCACATTTGTTTGGGATGATGTGGTGATGGTGGTGATAACAAAGATATCCAAATAATAGTAAATTCTTTTCAGTTCCTTCAGAATCTCATCCATGGCTTTCTGGAACACGGCACATGCTCTTGTGATACAAAAAGGAAACCTGTTGAAACAAAATGTGCATTTTTTGTGCATTGACTGTGAACTATTTGTGAGATACCAGATCAATCTCCATTTGTAGGTATGTGCTAAATAATCCCATTTACTGAAACACTGTTCTCTACTAGAAGTAGCAAACAAATATTCAATACAAGGTAGTGAAAACTGGTTTGCACATAAAACTGGATTCAATATCATTTCAAAATCTACACAGATTTTGACTTGTGTTATCCTTCTTGATCACTGGTATGAGTAGAGTAGCCCACTCACTGTGTGAAACCTGTGACAAGAACTCCAGTGTTCTCTATCTTTTTTCCAAATAATCTTCCATCGAGACTTCCAAGCATAAGGCTCTAGACTTGCAATATTTTGGCTTGCTGTCAGACTTAACAGTGAGCTTCACTGACATATTACTCATCCGTTCAAGCTGGTTGTTTTTTTTTTCAAAAGCTTTGGAGTGTCTGCCCAGTATTTCCTGAAAATGTTGAGGTATTTTCATGATTGCCTTGATTTTGATCCAATTCACCTTGAGCTTCCCAAGCCAAGATCTGCCAAATAATTATGGATACTTTCCTTCAATCACATACAAAACAAAACAACAGATTGTCCATAAAATTGAACTTTCATTTAGTGTGTCCCTTTTGGGAACACATTTTCTTGGCACAAGTCTTCAAAATTGTGAAGATTTCTTCCAAACTCGTGACAAAGTCTGGTGATGGACAGAAGAAGAAATCAGTGAAACAACACCTCCAATATCAAGCTCTTGTAGGATATCCTTCAATCAAGGGCAGGGATCAACAACCTTTCAGAGGTGATGTGCCGAGTCTTCATGTACTCACTCTAATTTAAGGTTTCACATGCCAGTAATACATTTTTACCTTTTTAGAAGGTCTCTTTCTATATATAACTAAACTATTGTTGTATGTAAAGTAAATAAGGTTTTTAAAATGTTTAAGAAGATTCATTTAAAATTAAATTAAAATGCAGAGCCCCCTGGACTGGCGGCCAGGACCTGGGCAGTGTGAGTGCCACTGAAAATCAGTTTGCGTGCTCAGCACACGTGTCATAGGTTGCCTACCCATGATCAAGAGTGTGACCCAGATGCCGTCTCTGACTCTAGCTTCTGATAACATATATAGTACTAAATCTTCATCAGAGTCACCAGAGCTCTTGTCTTTTTCCACATTATGAATTTCCAACTTCTGTCCTTTTTTTCAGTTTTAGTCTTCATAAGTGGATGTACAGTTACTCTGTGTTGCTGATTGTTAAACAGTGAAACAGTCACAACAATGTGTCCTTTCTTTTGGCACTTTCTGCAAGTGACCTGGCATGCCCACCAATGCTCCTCAGACTCTGTAGTTTGTCCACAATGTACATATGGAAACTCCTTATGTTGCCACGGTCCTCTGTCTCACCAATTCATGACATGAACTTCTCAGCTCACACTAAATTCCAGAGAATCCTTATCTGTAGTATCTATGGCCATTACTACTTCAACAGCCTTCTTGAATGTAACTGTTTTTACAGTAAGTAGCTCCTACTAAATCTGGTCATTGCATAAACAGGAAACTAATTTGTCATGCAGGGAATCACTTAATGTCTGTCAAAACTGACAGTTCTGTGAACACTAACTTAGAGCAGCAATGAACTGCGCTACTGACTTTCCACTTCCCTGATGTCATTGATGGAACCAATATAATCCTGCTATCATCAGTGCGATAGGAGAAAATTGTTCCTGCATTTCTGTGACACTTCAAGCACAGTAGGAGACAATGGGTCACACAGCAGTTCCTATATTTTTGGCCCCATCACAGTCAACAAGATTTGGAACTCATTGTCCATCTGTAATGGTGTTGCTTGTTATAAATTGCTGTAAACATATGAGGCACATCACCTGTGTTTCACAGCTTTCATCGAATTCACCAGCACTGCTGACAAAAATTGCCATTTCTCTTCTCTCTTGTTAGGCTTCACACCTCATGGATATCTGCTCTAACACAAGGTATCTCTTTATTGTTACTATCTGTGCTTGACTGGCCTCTTGTAGTGGCATGTATACACCACAGAATGCAGAATTCTTCCTTTAACTGCACGTGGACATGCTGTGCTAGCTAGAGACACGCAGTACAGGCTAAGTTTTTCTCTTTCTGCTAGCACATGATCAGTCAATATGCTGTTTTCTTTTTCCTCACTGCTTTGTTTGCAGAAGCGCTGTGTATCAGCCTAATCCTTTGGTCTGGTTATGTGCCTCTAAATCAGGGATTGGCAACATTTGGCACTCAGCCCAGCAGGGTAAGCCACTGGCAGGCCGGGCTGGTTTGTTTACCTGCCGCGTCTGGAGGGTCGGCCAATCGCAGCTCCCATTGGCCACAGTTCGCCACTTCATGCCAAAGGGGGATGCGGGAAGTGGCTGAGGGATGTGCTGGCAACTGCTTCCTTGGTGGGTCATGTGCCAAATGTTGCCGATCCCTGCTCTAAATGAACTGTTCCCCCTTTTTATAGTATTTGCTTACTTTTTCTTCTTCTTGCTCAGGCATTGGGAGCACAGGACACGTGAGATAGAAATCATCTGTTGCCAAATATTATATTTGGACCCCATTAGAGAAGGAGAAAGAGACAGACATAGAGGGAGCTGATAGAAAAACAGCCATCTGCTGTTCTTGCTTAATTGTTCTTTTAGGGAAAAAATGAAAACAACACAAAAGTGAAGCTTTGCATTGGGAAGGGAGTAGTGCTCAAATCTTTAAAGGGAAAAATGTCACAATTCTCATTATCTCTTCATTTATTGTTGGTCCTATATCTGATGATTAAGGAGCCATCCAATTTTTTATAATTGAGCTGTCATGTGATGTATCTACTAGTTGTTATTACAGGACCTTTCATGTAGAAAGCAAAGGATCCAGCTAAACCTTATCACAATATAAGAACTGTGACCCCTTTTTCTGTTTCAAATTTTCTACAAACAGATTAACAATGTTTTTATGAAACTGTTATTGTTCATCTAGTAGATTTTACAAATCTCCTTGGGCCTATTAATCAATACATGTTCATAGCAAGTACTCACTGAAGTATTCAGTATCTGGAATTTGCTTCTGAGATCTGTGACTGATTCATTATATCATGTAGCATGGTTTCTCTTTCATACTTGGTTGACCAAAGAGAAGAAATCATTACTACATTGAATCTCTCAGGTAGTGGGTGAGACTAATTAGAATCAAGATAGATAAAGCACAAGAAAAGCAAATTTAGAATGTTTTAGAGCATGTGAATTTTACCTGTTTTTTTATAATTAAAATATAAATAAAAACCTATTAATCAGCATCAGTGCCAACCAAGACCTTCACCTCTCACACAGAGGTCTGACGGTTCCCTGTGATTCACTGTGTTTCTCTGCTGTCAGTTGCCATGTCATCTTGATCCCAACCTCCTGAGCATGTCTGTGCTAGCATGAGCTATCCATGTGTCTTTTTAGTCTCTTCCTCTACAGTTCAATGGAGAGTGGGGCCACAGTGTCCCCTGCTAAATTGGTATTCTGGTAGCAAACCTGGAGATCTTGTGGAGTATTCATCATCCTCAATCATGCCAGAAACTATACAGAAGGTCTGAATGGTCACTCTCTATCATTTGGAAGTTACTGCTCACTTAATCAACTATTTTAGCTATCCTAAAGGCCAAGTCCAACAAATACTGAATTATAAGTATCCTGTGGCACTGCTTCACTATACTTAGAGACCTGTGGACTCTGTCTCTTCATGCTGGCCAGCAGCTGTTATGTGTACTCTTCCATGTTTAGGTTTAGCTCTGATCTGAGGAGTATCAGCTTCATTTACATATTGCATGTATGTGGACTCTAGATTATAGATTCCTTCCTGCCTGAGGGAGAAAGAAAGATCAACTAGATGTTTTAGTTGGCCAGCAGATATTCTCATATATCTAATTTCTCTTGGTCCAATTCTCACCAAGTAATTGCTATGCCTGTTGCCCTATTCCCTATATGACTGCTGAAGTTGCTAACTAGTCTCCCTTTTGGTGGCAATAGGACCGATGACTTTGCTTTGGACCTTGATGGCCATTGGACAAAAAAGATGGCCTAATATCTTTCACACAGGTTATGACAAATATAATATAAATAGATTGGGTAGTATTTGGCAAGAACTAAAAGATGATATCTGAAAGTACCTAAGCAAAATGGAAGCATAAAGGTATATTCATAACCCACTTAAAGTACCAGCTAAAGCTTTTTCTGTATTTTAATGTAAAACAGGTTAGGTGATGTCTGGGAACTCAACTCTGAAAATGTATCTCAAGAGCATACGTTAGATTCCCAGAGTGCTTTGAAACTCTTATGATAATTGTTTTTCAATAAAAAGTTCTACAGTTTTTATTAAATGTAAATATAATCTGAGTATTGCATTTTGCTTTTTGATCTTTGCAGACACTATCCTATGTCTGCAAGAAAGGGATATTCATAGGCTCTGATTGTCTGTTGCCTTGCATCTTATGTAGTCATGCACATTTGTGCAAGTGAGTGTAAAATACTCCCAATTCTGATTTTGTAGCATTTTACACCTAGTTTACTATACAAGATGCAAGGCAGTGAACGATCATGCTTAGATTATTTTACATTAATTGCATTTGTTGGACCAACTTCTGTTGGTGAAAGAGATAAGCTTTCGATCTTACACAAGCATCAATTTCCGGGACATCGCTATCAGCATCAAAAATGTAGACAACTGTATACAAGAAACCAATGAATCACTGTACTTACCTTCATAGGCCCAGTAACTACCCCAAATACACAATAAATCTTTTATCTACAGCCAGGCACTCAGATAGCACAGAAAATGCTCAAAGGAGAAAGTCTGAGATATACACCTTAACACACTCAAAACCACCTTTACCAGATAAGAACACTCCACCAGACAAGTAGATCACATCATGGAACAGGCCACCCAAATACCCTCAGAGAACCTGATTCAATACAGAAATAAAACCACTTTTGATCGCACAACCTTAGTTGTCACCTACCATCCCACACTGGAATCATATAGGGTATCATCAAACAATTAAATCCCATAATTGATGGGACCCCATCCTGAAATAAATCTTTACTAAACCCTCTCTTTTGGCCTTCAAGCAACTCCTAACTTCTGCAAGCTCATCATCAGAAGCAAGCTACTACACACCAGGACACATCAACTCAAAGCAGTACAGATGCAAAACCTGCAGACACATATCCACTGCTACAACGATTGACACTCCCCCTGCCCCCAACAACATACTTTTCAAGATTCATGGATCCTATGCATACATATGACCACATGTGCTATACCACACCCAGGGCATTAAATGTCCCAATAGCAACTCTGTGGCTGAAACTAGACAATCACTACGCTCTTCAAGGAACTCTCACAGGGAAATGATAGAAGACAAAAATCCTACACCGCGTGTAGGCAAACACTTTTCACAAAGCAATCACTCTATATCTATTAGTCCTCATCCTCAAAGGAAACCTGCACAACACTTTCAAATGATGAGCCTGGGACCTTAAATTCATAACTTTTCTAGACACTAGAAATCATTTACTGATTTATAGCTTATTACAACCCACCAACAACCCTTTTCACAGCCCCTCCCCCTCCCCCCGTGCTCGCCTCCTTTCCTCCCTATGACTAGAGGCATGTTAACGGGGCACTTCATTTTGCATGGGCCCTTGAAATATGTGTTCACTACTAATGCTAAACAATCTGTTCCACCTTGTATTTAGCAGTGAAACTCTAAATTAGTTTCCCAGACCTGAAGAAGAGCTCTGTGTAAGCTTGAAAGCTTGTCTCCCTCGCCAACAGAAGTTGGTCCAATAAAAGACATTACCTCACCCATCTTGTCTCTCTAATATCCTGGGACCAACACAGCTACAACAATGCTGCATACATTAAGTGCATTTATAACTCAGAAGAGCAGCCTGTGAGTGAATTGTTCATGGCAGGAACAATTTGTAAGTAAGCCTGATTATGAGAGGTCATCTCCCACAGAGTTAGTGGGGAGAGAGTGGGAAGAAGAGAGAAAGACAGTTAATATGTTACAAAATTTCAAGGTCAGGCAATAGTGTGCTCCATAAGCCTTCAAACCCATAAAACTTCATAATATAGCATATCAGCATTTGCAGGACTTGGAGGGCAGTGTTTTATAATTGAAAATTTTTCTTAATCTACTACCAACACAATGGTGGCAGTTTGTAATCCACTTCTCTATGCCAGACACCAAATGCTAGATAGTATCTGATTTCCTAGCTATTTAGCTAATAGGATAGTTGAAATTTAATGGTGCTGCCAGTATGCTATGCCTAAAATTTCCTTCCTGCTGAAGGAAAATCACTTTATAGCTACAGTCACTGAACACATAGAACCATGTTAAATGTAACCAGGTTCTGACATGTACATCTGACTTGGTAACAATTTACACAGTTCAGTGTATCCATATGGCAATATTTTCCAAGCATAGTCATGCTCAAAGCCTAATCACACCAGCCTCATTTTTCTAGTAGTTTGTAATGATATTGTTTATATCAATGTGTCCTCTGAGAATCTGACTGCTATACCTTTTTGACAAGGACCATCTTTTCCATTTATATATGTGTACAGAGTACTATGGTAGGGCCCTGACCACTGACTAAAGCCTGTAGTTGTTATAGTAAACCTGAAATTTGTAAATTCAATTAATGGACTTGATACATAATGTTATTTATTATTGGAATACTATTATATTTGGGACGGGGCACTGTGTTTTTTCACACAACGATGTTTCTATATTCAATGTCCAGATGTTTGTTGTTGAAATGGTTAATCAAATGAGACATATGGGACCATTCACTTTGCAGGTGGGACCAAGTGAGCACACACGTGCAGCTACCAAATCATCTGTGACAATGACTGTAGTTAATTGTGATGGGTGACAGCAAATTGGAGGCCAGTCAATTACATGAACTGTTGATGTGCATAGAATGGGACATGGTTTATATTTCTACAGCAAGTGGAAAAATTATGTCACCCACAATTCAAGCTCCTAATCATCATGCAGGCAGGCAAAAAAAAACAAAACAAAACAAAAGATATATTTGTGGTTCTCATTGCTGCCTTTGCTTTTCTTCTACTTTAGCACCCCCTTTGATTGTTTCTTTACTAATCCTCTTGTGTCTTGCCATCTGTCACTTCCCTAGCTATGTTAGCTTTCTAATGTACTGCTGCTTTGAACTGAAGGATCCACTTATTTCCTGTTGTGATACTAAAGACATCAAGGTCCATTTTTAAAATTGTCCTCTAAAATTGAGGGCAGAGTTGAGATAGTGTAGAAGACATAGCCTCATAAAAGAGAGAGCAGGACCCAGGTTCAAATTAACAATGATCACCCCATAAGCTCACATAAACCTTGAAAGCTCACATAAGGAAGCTCACTTAAGGCCTGGGGGTGGGGGAAAGACTGAACTATTGAGTACAGCTTCCTGCCAGTGTTATATTGCACATGAAATTCTTCATGATCTAGCTTTTTTGCTTGCAAAATGTCAAGACTGTGTGTGCATATTGCAACTGAATGCACAAGTTGATTGGTTGACTATGCATTTTGGGTGTCACATGTAGTTTGTGTACAGTAATGCAAGTTTATATGTGTGAAAAGTTTTATGCATGATATTTTGTGGGTACAAAATAATATAGGCACGAAATTATACCTTAAATTCTACAGGCCAATATTTCACACCATTGAACATTTGGAAGTTAATACATTGGAGGCATCTTTAAGGAGTTAGACTATTATTTTGATGCAGGAGTTTCTGATTTTCATATACACCTCTTAATTTTGGTTATAGCCTTTTTAAAGACCTTCATGATGGAGCTGAATAGAGAAAGCTGATTCCAAATAATATAGTCTATTAATTAATTTTGCTTTCTGCTCAGTTGGATTGAGATTGCTTCACTTTTATTTGTTATTTGAGTTGATATAAAATTCTATCAGATCTATCTCGGTACTTCCATAATTGGTGCACAGTATCTATCTTGGTAATTACATAGTTTTCATCACTAAAGTACTCTAGTATCAAATAGGTATTGTTTCTTTTTTCCTGCCAGGATGAGTAAACAAGCATTTACTTCTCACTCAAATATCTGCACATCTAAACATTAAATTAATTTCCTGTGAATTTTTATGTAACTGGCTTTGAAATACAGTTTCTACAGGGATTACTCAAATGTTCACAGAAAGTGAACAGAAAAAAGTGCAGAAATGGTCAAAATGAATTCTTTAAAACATTCAGAGCAATATACATTCTGTGAACCTTGAAACTGCTTGGGAATTCTGGATCAACTTTTTAATCTGCTTTCTTTTGTAATTTTTAAAATTCTGGTGCTGGAATGAAATAACATATCTGAGGAAAATAAATTCATGGAATTAGGAAGCATTAATGATTCTTTTTTTCAAACAATAATGCTGAAATTATCCAGTAGAATATGATCCATGAATAGTAGTTTTCCTTTCTTCTTTGTAAACAGTGAAAGCACTGCAATTTTATCTTTCTCTAAAGAGCTCTTGGTAACATGCTGTTTGGCAGAACTTTAGTCAGGATTATTTTCCTCCTCCCTTCCTAAAAATCTTATCTTCTTTCCTTTTCACCAAAACACTAAAGTTGCACCTAAATTTGGAATTGCTAAGGCCCTAGATAATTACTAGAACTGGGAAAAAACTGGCTAGTTTCAGTTCATGTGGGTTTCATGAACCAAAACAAGTGGGATGTGCTTTCAGATCTTCACATATGTATGGACAGTCACAGTTGTGTGGAACACAAAAGAGAATAAACCTATATGAATCACTATGAACTATGTAAATGGACTGAACTCAGCAAATTTTGATTCACCTTCTGACCTTGCTGTGCTCTTCCCTAGAGATAACCTTTCCCTTACCTTAAAGAGTGCTTTAAATGGCAGACGAATGGCCAACAGGCTTCCGGGTGTCACTGTCTTCTGGTCTGTTTCTTTCTCCACTGTTTCACAGCAGACCTTAAAAGTGGATGGACGGGATAAATGGATCCCAACATTTTGATTCTTTCCCCGAATATTAACATTTTGTTCTCTTCCCTTCCCTCTCTAATAAAGAATTTATACCTTCTTCCCCCCCCCGCACCAAAAAAAAATTCATTCCAAAAATACCTTCTCCAATTTCATTTTTAAACCACCTGGTTTCCTAAAAGAACATTTTATGACACTTCCTCCCACCTCAAAATATATCAAGTTCTGAAACTTTTCCAACCCAAAATCAATCTAATTCTTAATATCTAAACTCTGCTCCCATCTAACTTCAGTCAAAAACTCCCTCCTCCATCCCCTGCAAAAAGCCTCCCACCATTTTCATTCTAAACAGCCCCCACTTTCTAGGAAAGGGTAGCAAAGGTCAGATCTTTTGGCAATCCTAGGCATATGAAAGAGGAATGCCTGAACAGGGAGGGTCCTCCGTTCTCTGTCCTACTTAAGAAGGAAAGTCCTCTGGAAATTAAGATGTCTTCCGCTTATATCACGGCCCTGGTTGGGGGACATCAAAAAATCCATCAATTTCCTTATGAATGGGAAACTTTCTATTCCCCTTAAATCTGTCTGTAAATGCACACACCATTTTTGGACACATATTCTTCCTCCCTGCCTCCATTTTGACATGGCATAGAAATTTGAAGCAGGGAGCCATGGAAAGAAAGTTTCATGTGAAATATTGGGTCTTGTAGCTGGGGAATCAAATTGCAGGGAACAAATCTGCTTAAAGCTACGATGATAAATAACTAACTCACACGCTCCCAGAAGAGGTAACACTGCTTAAGACTTAGCTTATAGTTTGCAAGATATACTATTGTTTAGACAACAAGAAATTAAATATAAATCATTCAGAACAATACAGTGATATAAAGTAAATTCAGTTATTGGATTGCAAATATAAAGTACATTCACATCCATGTATTATGTAACAAGCAATGCGAAGAAATATTTTTATAAATCTGTTGTTTGATGGGTTGATGCAGTTATTCAAATACAGAATGTAATGATTTAACTGGATGGAGGCCTTTGATTTTGGATAAATAAAATGCTTCTGGTTAAAGCTATTTATAATAGCTAAGCAGTCACTTTTTCTGATGGTTGTATGAGATTAGGACCAAGTTCAGCCCTCAGTTACAGCCATGCAACCCAAATTATTTTCATTAGTTCACACAGATGTAAGGAAAAGCAAAATTTGGCCATGTAATATGTAAGGTCCCACTCTCCATGTAGCTATCTACAGAAGATAAGATATGAGGTTTTATTTCCTGAGTCATTTTGTAGCTCTCTTTTAGTCCTTGCATGGAGTGGCCCTTGGAAAGTACATGACTTTAACTAGTTACCACTACAGAAATTATAGTATATTGACAGTTTCTTCCCTCCCTACCCCTCTGATGACTGTAATGTGACAAGCGCTCCCTTTGCTCCAACCCTAGCCAACCTTCTCATTCAACTTCTCTCAGCTTAAACTTTTCTTTATGGGTGGTTCACCAGCTTTTCACCTGATTTTGGAAGAGATAATCTAAGGTGCTTCATCTCCTATCACAAGCAGACTTTTGGAAGAAAAGACACTCAGACACTAGAAAAACAGCAATAAACAACAATATTATCTCTATGACCCGTTCATGGCTCCATACAACCACAAATTCATCTGTGTAAGGAGAATTTCCTGGTACCCCTTTGAGGCCGTTTTCAGTTGCTTAGCACAATTTGAGCAGCCAGAAGCAGGATCAAGAGCCTAACCCCAGGTCTCATTGAGTGTGTATTCAGGTTATTGTTCCAAGGAAACCGTATGCAATATTGATTGTAATGAAACACATTCATGGCTGCAATTTTTGGATTACAGACATCATCTGGGAATATTATTGGGTAAAATACCCCAGTTCAAGGAATTCCAACAATAACCCTTGAATACTATTATATACATACCTAGAAATGTATGTTTATAATTAAAAGATTATACTGTTTCTCCTATTTTTTTTTTCCTACAGTGTTTTTGAGGCCATTCTGGAATTTTGAATTTTTAAATTTACTTTTAATATTTTTTCCTTAAACTAAAAAGGTAAACTTTTATTTTTGAGTGTTGAATGGGGCGAGTATTATCTGCCATTGATTTTCATGAGAATTCAATATAGCGTACAAAAGCAAATTAAACCAATAATTGGTTTATTCATTCAGCATGAAATCAGTTTTCTCAATTTTATAGTTACTTTCTGTTAAAGGAAGATCTAAATATGTAAACTATGTTTCATAATTGGGAATAGCTACCAGAATTATGACAGCTGATTTTGGCTTCCCTCCTCTCTCCCTTTCCCCCTGCCCCCGATTCCACTCAGAATGAAGCCATTACTATACTTTGACTCACCAAGGTAATTAAGTGTTTTAGCAGCTTCATTAAGAGTCCCCCATATATATTTCACACGAAATAATTTCTGTTATCTTCTAGTTGTCCAGAAAATGAAGAATTTTTTAGTGAGAGAAGTCTACAGTGCTATGTTTCTTCACTTTAGACAACAGCCTCTTACAAATCAGTAGCAAATGATGCACAAAAAATCCCTAGGTATCTTAAAGAGAAAAAAATTACATAGGTAAACAGATAAATCTTTAGTACATTTGTCTTTCTGGGAGCAGCTCCCGCTGTTGGTCTCTAACCTGCGGGGCATTATTCTTCTCTAAATTGCCAGTAGTGTCCCACAGCTCAGTGATAAATAGAAATCACTGAAAGAAATAACGTTCATTCTTACACATAGGAACTTTCCAGACAGACAGTGGCCTCTGAGAACAAACATTTAGACAAAATAGATTAGTTACAATTGCAACATACTTCATTCTGGGACCATGTGAGCAGACATTATCCCAGCTTCACAAATAAGTGGCTTTATGCCAATCATTAAGTAATAAATACATTTAAAAGATTTTTCTAAATCTTTAAGGAAAACAGACAGATTTTTTTCTAAAGCAGCATGTATTGTTATGTGTAACCAGTGATTTATTCCCAAGAATCAATTTAAAAAATCATTAATAATGTAGGTGCTTTTATATTGTTTTGCGGTAGCAAGTTTCATATACTAGACAATTAAGAAAATGGAGCAGAAACTGCAACACTGGAGAAATGCAATTAAAAGGATCATCGTAAAAAAAATCTAGGATAGAAGTTCACTCATTTACTGTTGGTTATATTGTGGTGAAATTTAGCTTGAAATTATTTTTCTATATTTTCCTAAATCTGACTAAAGACTTAACATCCTTAAAGATCGGTACTCTTTGCGTATGGACTGGGTGTTTCAGACTAATAATATGAATAGCTCTATAGAGGGACCGTGCTATAATGGAAATATTAATTGCAGAATTGCTAGTAAGGAACAACACAAGGAGTGACCAAATAGTGAAGCTAAACATGGATCTGGTTAATTCCATGGTTTCTATTGCCATTGGTTTTAGGTAAAGATTTTAAAGTGTCCTGTTTGTTAGCACTCCTTGGAGGTTAGAATTAGGGTTAAAAGGTGCTTTGGAAGATGTGTTCATTAAAAAGAGACTTGAAGAAGGAAAGGGTGCAGATATGACAGGTTGGGGAGGGTGTTTCAGCCATGGGGATCTTGGAGGAAAAAGGCAGAAGTGACAAGTGTGGTAGAAAGACACAAAGTGGGTTAGCAAAAGCAACAAGGAGTACTTGTGGCATCTTAGAGACTAACAAATTTATCTGGGCATAAGTTTTTGTGGGCTAAGACCCACTTCATCAGATGCATGGAGTGGAAAATACAGTAGGAAGATATATATACATAGTACATAAAAAGATGGGATTATTTTACCAGTTTTAATGAGACAATTCAATTAAAGTGGCTATTATTAACAGGAGGTTGAAGTGTTCTCCAACTGATTTTTGAATGCTATAATTTTTGATGTCTGATTTGTGTCCATTTATTCTTTTGCATAGAGACTGTCCGGTTTGGCCAATGTACATTGCAGAAGGGCATTGCTGGCACATGATGGCATATATCACATTGGTAGATGTGCAGGTGAAGGAGCCATGATGGTGTGGCTGATGTGGTTGGGTGCAATGACAGTGTTCCTTAAATAGATATGTGGATAACATTGACAACAGGGTTTGTTGTGGGTATGGGTTCCTGTGTTTGTGTTTTTGTTGTGTGGTGTGTAGTTGCTGGTGAGTATTTGCTTCAAGTTTGGGGGCTGTCTGTAACTGAGGGCTAGCCTGTCGCCCAAGGTCTATAACATTCAAAAACAAGTCGGAGAACACTTTGACCTCCCTGGATGCTCAATACCAGATTTAAAAGTTGCACTTCTTCAACAAAACTTTAAAAACAGTCTCCAATGAGAAACTGCAGAACTGGAATTAATGTGCAAACTGGACCATCAAATTAGGCCTAAATAAAGACTGGGAGTGGTTGGATCACTACAAGAATTAAAACTAATTTCCCCATGCTAATTTTCTCCCTACTGTTACGCACACTTCTTGTTAACTGTTTCAAATGGACCCCCCTGATTACCACTACAAAAGTGATTTTTCCTCCTGTTGATAATAGCCCACTTTAATTGAATTGGCTCATTACAATTGGTAAGGAAACTTCCGTCTTTTCATATACAATGTATATACATCTTCCTACTGTATTTTCCACTCCATGCATCTGATGAAGTGAGTCTTAGTCCATGAAAGCTTATGCCCAAATAAATTTGTTAGTCTCTAAGGTGCCACAATACTCCTAACTGTTTTTGCTGATACAGACTAACATGGGTACAACTTTGAAAAGTGGGTTAGGTTAATTTGGTGGAGGCATAAATTTCAGCTGTTCCTGGAAGTGAATTAAATATAATGAAATATCAAAGGTTTTGACTTGGGCTTATGATGACTATTATTTTCATGCTGTAGATAAAAAAAAAAAAAGAAAAGAAAGAAGGAAAGAAACCACAATAGGCCGAACCAGGTTATGGCCTTTAGGTGCTGATGCATCCTACAGGTTAAACAACTAGATTACATTCTGGCATTGTGGGAAACCAGATACTGTCTCTTTCCCCTATACAGAGTCTCCTCTAGTCTCATCCCTGATTTAGGATACTTTGACTTTTGTTCTGAACAAACATTTTGAGATACTACTTTGATTCTTTTGTGTCCTCTTCTGTGTTTCTCTTTCCTGGCCTGTGACTCTAATGACTTATACCACATAAAATACGTAACATCTCCCTCTCCTTTTTCCACTGACCTGTTCCCACATATGTCACCCACAGTTATGCATACCTGTACTTAAGCTGCTTTTTGTCTCATCTACATATTTAGTCTTTCACATATAATATGATGTATTATAGTGTAAGAGTATTTGTGGGTATATTTTTCCTATATAGTGTGAGGATATGTATACAGTTTCTTGAAATCCGAAGCAGGAGGCTAGGCAAAGTAAGTGGGCTGGCCAACATACTAGATAAGTGGAAAAGTGACTTAGGGACAGATTTCTAAAGTTATTCAGGCTCCTAAAGATGCTGATAGGTACTTAGATTTTCAAACGTTGAGTGAAAGTAGGGTACATCTGCACTTTAAGATGGAGGGGTGATTTCCAGCTCAGGAAGACTTATTCACGTTAGTTCTTGTTGAGATAGCTTGCTAAGAATAGAGTGCAGCCACAGCAGCACAAGTGGTGAGAGGGGCTAACCACCCTGACTATATGCCTGTGGTCTCAGATGGGCACATATTTGGGGCAGCTAGCTACTCTTGCCTCTTGTGCACTATTTTTAGTCCACTAGCTCAATCAGAAGTAATGCAAGTATGTCTTCTTGAGCTGGGAAACACACCCCAGCTTGAAATGTAGGCATACCTGTAGACATCAGTTGGGATGTTCAAATCTGATTAGGCACCTATCCATATCTTAAGGCCTTAAGGTACCTTTTAAAATCTCACAAGGGAGGAAAATCCCAGAGCCTGGCCTCCGGCCCAAGTCTGGACATCTACACTGCAATTAAACAGCCCATAATCTGAGCCTCAAGAGCCCAAGTCAGTTGACATGGGTCAGCAATGGGTATTTAAATGCAGTGCACCATACCCCATGTCTCACTGAAAGTCAATGAGACTTAGGTGTCTAAGTGACTTAGGCACTTAAAAAAGACTTACCTAGAAGGTTTACAGTAACCCTGAGAGGAGAGTAACTTTAAGGATAACAATATTTTATTTATTCCAATAGAGTTTCTTTTTCAATATTAAACAAAAATGACTCATTTTCTGATCACCTTTGTCAAGCAGCATGGCTTAATTTGTAGCAGTCTCATCTCTGGGTGGTAGTCATGGCTGAATCTTTACTCAGCAAGCTGAACTCTATCTGGTGGCTTGACTGTAATGAGTTACCTCTGAGCTTGCTTAAGCTTGATGAATCATCCCTGAGGCAGAGTGTGAGATGACTGAGAAGTGCGGATCTTGTAATAGGCCCCACATATTCAACATGGATTCAGCCAATCCACAGATGAGGACCCACCTAGGTGATCACAAAGCAGTTATATAAGCTCTTAAGTGAAGCAATCTCTCTAGCCTCCTCAGCATCACCACCTTGCTGGGAACATTCCCACTGCCAGTAGTTTCAATAGGACTGCCCTTGCTCCTGCTGCTTCTCCAGCCAAATCACACTACTGCTCTACCCCATGCCTGTTTCCATGGTAGCCAGCCCCTGCTTTAGCCTGCATCTGTTCTTGCTGCAGCCAGCAGACCAGAGATTCTGACACTGATTTGAGTGTTCTGTATGAGCTTTACCACTGCTGAAATTTTCATCAGGACCTCATTGTTTGGAGGTAACAACTGTGCCAGATGAGCCAAAAAGATAAACTTCCTCTAGCTAAAACAATATAAATTCTAAGCTTCTTGAGTTGTAAATAGCTGAGAGGGGGAAAAAACACTTGAAAAATGTTTTCAAATGTATTTGTTTGGGCTGCACTTCTCTTCTTTAGTATTTGTTTTATGCAAGGATTTGAGTGATTTGAATTTTGCTGGCATGAAGGTTTGAAGAACATGAATTTCAAATGTATATGTGAGAATGCTTGTAAAATGAGCATTGTGTGAATATTTGCATCAGCCCAGTTTGCATGCTCATTCTCCAGGGAGAGAAGCAATGCCATAGCACTTACCTGACCAAGTGTATCTAATCTATTCAGCTCAAGAAGTGAGTATTGAATACTCTCTGGGAACTATTTGTAATGAGTCCCTTGAACTGACAAAAAAGGCAAGAAGAATGTTCTGAATAATAATAATTCAAGGAAACTCTTCTGCTTATGACCATTCTAGAACAAAAAGAGATTAAATTAATTGGATAAATTATTTATTTTAATTAAAAGAGATTAAATTAATTGGATAAGTTATTTATTTTAATTAGTAATTCAGTTCTTGATGTAGATCATTCCTTTTGATCTCACACCCTGATCTTGCAACAGGTCACTTGTGAGAGTGGACCTTCAGTATGGGCTTAAGTTCCACCCACATAGATCCAATTGCAGGTTGAGGACCTACATGTCTCCATGAATAGGTCTGTATGAGTAGGAGTTTGTGAACAGAAAAAGTTGAGCACATGGTAAAAACTTTAACTCTGATTTTTTTCTTGCTTTTTTAAGTTTACCTCAGATTCCTGTTATTGTTTTATGACATTTCCCCCCCCCCTTTCAATATCTTTTAGACAGAAATCCAGTGTCCACTAGTATTGTTTAACGTCTGAAAAATGTGTTTTCTGATTTGAATGATCTATTTTTGATTCAAATGTAGTTTAGTACTCATACATCTGAAGTTGTGAAGTAACAGGGAACAGGTTAGTGGAACACAGCTGAGCTGTGAACAAGGGCAAAAGAATTGATTTGCTGAACTAGCAAACAAACACAACAGTTGTCAGATAATGAAAAGGATTTAATTGTAGAAAAGAACTTAAGGAAGAAAAGGCTAATGGTTAGAATAGTTTTTTTATAAAGATTAATGTTTCAGATGATTTATCGGTTTGAAGAAAAATATAGGAAATGTTACAACTTTATTTCAAAACAAAAATGTTATTGAGATGCTGCAATACAACCAGAAAAGGAAGCAAAATATAATCTGATTCTGTGAAGTTAAAAAAAAAGCCTTAATATAAAACTTTTAAGTAGTGAATACATTAGCATATCCAAGTGTATCTGGATAACAAAGTACAGATTTAAGGATGAAATTTCAATCAGAAAATGGAACTGAGATTACGACTCCATTTGCAGTTTTGAGGAGATTTTTCCTCATAATTGGACACAATACTTAGGTATGTTAAATGTACAATCTGATGCAGTCAAAACAAAGGTATGGACACTTACTTCTTGTCAGCTCATTTGACTGCAAGATAGAAAAGCTTATGGAAGAAGAAAAACAGACATGAGACAAAATGTCAGTGACACACACACACACACGTATATATATAAAATAAATTGGGCAGAAGCAGTGATATTCAAAATGACTTATTTAATGCAAGAAACGTCTAGATTACTGAAGTATCAGCAGGTAAGGAAGTAGGAGGTGGTGGGAATAAAATCATGACCATATTGAGTGAGACAACCAAAGACTGTCTGATCTGTGTGTAGTGAGTAGTGTCACTAAATCCTCCAGCAAAGCAAATGAATAGCAATTGGTCTAGGAAACAAAGTGTCATTGAAGCTGTCAGACTCCAGACACAAGGGAGTACATGCTGTCTAAAGTCTATATGAAAAACAGTCTTAAGAATAACCTATCAACCTTGTAGGTCTTTTTAGATTTACGTCCCCCTATCCAATAGAGAAGGAAGTAACTCCACAGTTTAAAAAGTGAGTTTTGGAAAGGTATGATAATACCCGTCCTATTTCCCACCAAACCCTGAGGCGGTGAGCAGAAGCCAAGCCATGATTCTCATGAATCATACTCTTCCACCAAACAGTCAGATTCAATCCCAGGTTCGGGGCCCAGGTCATGGGAGGAAGTAAAGAAAGTAGGGAACAGATTTCTGATCAATAAATGGAGGTGCAGTAGGGACTGGGACTCTGAGTAGAGGAAGCTGGGTTCACAGGCTATATTAAGACAGAAAATGGGCTAAATATAGTGTCCCTAGTAAATTAAATCTCTCCACTTTACAGTTTGACAGCTTTGAGTGAGAGGGGTACCAGACAAAGGCAAAGATGAGGCAAGAAGAAACTTTAGAGGTCTTAATTTAAGAGTTCCTCAAGGCCTCTTGCTAGATCTTCTTAGCCATACATGTGACATGCCTCAGGCAGCACATGGCCAGGATTCATCACCAAATTTGGTCCGCTGGTTCGATCATTAGCTTCCCTGGCTTGGACTGCATACTAACAGGGAGTGCAACGTGAACGCTAATCCATGCCCCCCGCCCTTGTTAAATGAAGGATGCAGAAGAATACAGCACAACAGGGGGTCAACCATTAAGTCTGACTCAGAGTTATGAACACCAGAGGTATCAATTGCCTGGTCAGCCGCACAACTCATTTGAAACTGGAAGTAGGCAATCAGGCAGCAGAGACAACAACAACAACAAATACTGTACAGTACTGTGTTATATGTAAACTGCCAAAAAAATTGAAGGGAAAATTTGAAAAGAAGTCGGACAAGTTTGCTTGTTTCATTTAAATTAAGATGGTTAAAATCAGCATTTTTCTTCTGCATTGTAAAGTTTCAAAGCTGTATGAAGTCAATGTTCAGTTGTAAACTTTTGAAAGAACAACCATAATGTTTTGATCAGAGTTACGAATATTTCAATTATCAACAACCTCCATTCCCGAGGTGTTCATAACTTTGAGGTTCTAACGTACTTGGTGAACAAATCACACCTTTCTATAGCTGTTCTACTTAGAGTTAAAGCTGACTTGAAGATGGGAACAATAAATGAGATTTGATTTCCCTCCCCAAACAAGACAGCATTTTAAATTAGCAGTTTCTTTTTTCTTCCTATGACAATCAGAGGAGGCAAAAAGTCATTACGTTATGTACTATTTTATTGGACAATATTTTATGTCATTCTCAGTTGCACTGAGAAGTGGGGTGCTGTATACTGTTAGGAGAGAAATGCAGTGTTTTCTTCAAATAAAACATTGGGACAGTGCAACAAGCCAAATGTTAATTAAAGATAATGTTAACAATGCATCACTAAAACAAACGAAAAGAGAGGGAACACTTTTGAGATAAAAAAAATGTCATCTTCAATTTGGGTTAAAAAAAGTTAATGAAATTGTACTGGAAATCTTTGTCTGTGAACTCTCTTTAAAAAATTATAATTAAAAATTAGAAGGCTAGAAAACATCTATTGTTTTCCGGGGAGTTAAGTGTCTCTCTAAGCGTCCAAGGTAAATAGGTACATAGTTTGCTAATTGCAATAATTTTGAAACTATTTATCATATATTTGGTAGACTAATAGTCGAAATACCATTTCTGTACCTAAATGAATTTTAAAAAGACATTTTTGATTAGCACATGCAGCCTCAAAAAGCCTAAAAATGTTAATTAGGAACCCTTTTAGAAAGTTATTTTTTTTAAACCCATTATTGTATACTATCATGGCTTTGATTAAAATCTTGATTTGAATTGCTAATTCAACAGACATGGAGGCTCAGTAAAATCCATGAGTGAACAATCCTTATGAAACGATGATTGCATTTAAAATACTTGATTATTATAATAAAATTTAAATGAATTATTTTTTTTCCTGAAGGCTCTGACAGTGCTTTACAAACTTTTTGACATTGCTTTTTATTCCTAGTTCTACAACTTGATGTCAAGGGTCCACTGACATGAAACCAGTTGCAGGATCAGGGCTATCTATGTACAAGACTGCAGAACTGGATCCTCCTCTAGATAAACTGAACAATAATATATCGTCAGAAATGAATATGCTTTAAAACAAATTTAGCTTCAGAGTCATAAAGCAGCATTAGAAACCAGTTAGTCTTATTTTGATTTGCAATCCTTATAAAACTTGACAGTAGTTACTATGATTCTCAGCAGATTTTATACAAACAAATCAACAAGGTTATTCCAAGATTTACCCCACAGCAACTTTTGCAGCTGAAGAGGTATCGATGGGGGAAGGTGGTTTAAGATATTAACATTAAGGACAACCTTGAAATTAAGAGAGTTTTTTTGTTCTTTGTTTAATGCTGTAAATCACAAGCTTCCTCTCCTTCATCTGAAATAATACAACATGGACATTTCCCAATTCATCAGTTACAGACGCACTTAATGTAGTTTGTAGCAAGGTCAAGACAATATATAAGGAATTGTTAAAACATATCCCACATGTAGTGTGAATTAACTGAAAAATTGATTTGAAAAGGAGAAACCTATATCATTTACTGCAGGGGGACAGAGCTGTGTCTGTAACCATTACCTGGGTGTCATGTTACCAAGAAGATAGCCACCAAAGCAGCACTACTTCATCACTCGTAGCTTGGACATGTTAGCTGCTTGTTAATAACATAAGCAATACACTACATGTAAAATGATGTTGATTACCAAACTCAAATGAAAACTGGTCTGTGCAGCTAGAATCATACATTTTAAAGCCAGAATGGACCACTATGATCATTTTGTCTGATCTATATAATACAGGCCATAGGACTTTCTTAATGTCACCTTAATCAATGAGTCCACCAGCCCTCACAGAGCGGTCACTGATCACAACACATAGTTTGTGGTATTGTAGCTAGTCATTCAATCATCCAATGGCCAGGCTGTCAGTGGAAAATTCCTAATGGAACTGGAATGTGTCTTTTATATTAAAATCTGATCTTAATCTAAAAATTTTCTGTGGCAGAGAATCCATCTTAACACTTGTTAAGAGGGGTGTGTGTGTGTGTGTGTATGTATGCGTTTCCTCTACAGAATTCTGTAATATCTTGTGTTCCCACATAATGTAACTCCAAGTCTATACTACATAGTTTGGGTATTTTTACAGGTTTACATGAATGTATATAGTAGAGAGTTAAATTTCTGTGAAATATAATATATGAATTAGATGAAGTCGTGAAAGTAATGAATTTACTAAAGTCGACATTGCAGCTTTTGATTGTTCTCAATCATCATTCTTCAGCATGAAAAGCAACTGTTCTTTGATTTCTTTATTTGAATAAGAAATAAGTATATGTCATAAGATCCTATAAAATTCCATTGTTATAGTTATACTTTTCATAAAAAGGTGAGTTTATGGAAAATCATGTGGTAAGTCAACTCTGACTTTCAAATGTCCCATGGCTTGGAAATTCTCTGAGCAGTTGCTGTTAACTCTGATAGGCACAGTTTTTTGTACATTATCTGCAGTTGCTATCAGAAAAAATGTAGTAAATCTGGGTGTTATTTTTTTTTTCCATTCAGTAAACCATATTGACCTAGTCATCTAAGCAGTTTCTCCCATATGTAGACCTCTGGGGGTTCTAACAAATTTAGTAACAGAAAAGTGAGCAATCATGACAATCTTTTTTTTTTTTAATTCCTTGCATCATGTGATGATATTGATTTTATGGGATTTTGCTACTGCAGAGTATTTGTGTCATAACTTACAAAGCAATTTTTATTTATTTTATTTATTTTAACTTTTTTTGAAAGCATGCCTGTTTTCTTAGTTGTCAAGACCAAGTTTTTGTTTAAATGTGTTGATGCCATCTAATTACATTACTCTTCCAAGTATTTATCAGCACATTTTAGGTTCTTAAGATCAACTGCCACTTTCTATGTCAGATATGGCTGCATCTGTTGACTGGATACCCCTTGTAGTATCATTACTGGACTCATAGGAATGTTGTGATTAAATAGTAAATGTTAGTAAACAGCTTTTAAAGCCTTGGATAAAAAGTCCTAAAGTAATGCACAATTATTATTTATGTATCTCCTTTACATATTTAAAGTAAGCAATATGGTTTGTTGAGTGATGATTAGCACAGGATCTTACTACTCAAACTGATGCTGAAGTTTATGAATAAAACTTTGAACCTATATGTGATTATGAGGAGAGGAGCCAGCTACTTCTTCACAGCCAGACAATAAGGAAAGCTGGACTGTTAGTGGAAAAGAACCAGCGGATAGAGACAAGGGTTCTCAAACTGGGGGTCAGGACCCTTAGGGGGTCATGAGCTGTCAGCCTCCACCCCAAACCCTGCTTTGCCTCCAGCATTTATATTGGTGCTAAATATATATTAAAAAGTGTTTTTAATTTGTAAGTGGGGTAGGGGGAATCACACTCAGAGACTTGCTGTGTGAAAGGATCACATGTACAAAAGTCTGAGAATCACTGCCCTGGCAGTTGGAAGTATCTCTGAAGGAAAGAAACTCTGAACTTAATGCATGTCATTTACTTAAATTTAAGATAGAAAGAAAGCACAAGATGGAAAATTAAGAGTTCTTACTGAGAATTAAAAACTACTTGAACATTTTCTGATGGAATGTTTTCTGTTAGAAAATGCCATTTCACTGAAATCATTTTTTTTCTATGTGACAATTTGTACATAATTTTGTTTTTTTAAAAAAAACATTTCAAGCTTATTGGAACTAATTTCTTTGATATTTTTGTTGTAGTTCCAAAACTACTGTTTGTTTTTAAAATTTATTTTATATTCTCAATTATAGTGTCATGTAGAATAAAAGTTGAAATTAGAATGTAATGTTTGGTCAACCTGAAATGAATGTTTCAATCAACCCACAATTATATTTTTTTTTTCAGATTTAATTTCACAGGGAATTTTGATTGTTGCATGTTTGCTTTTTATTTCAACTTGAAATGAAAACAAATTTTAAAATGTTAAAATTTCGCATTGAACACAAATTCTAAGTTTTGACCAGATCTACTAAGGTGGGGTGCTTTTCTAAAGATATGCTCTCTTGCAAACAATAATTAATTCAGAGAAGTCCTATGGGCTATGTTAGGTGAGACTAGATAATCACAGTGGTCCCTTCTGGCTTTAAATCTATGAATCTGTAAAGGCTTGGTTTTGCTCTCAGTGCTCTGTGGTTAATCTGTCATATTTTTGTAGTATTTCTCCTCTTAATCACACTACTAGTGTTGATCACTGATGAGGCAATATTTGTTCTAGCTCCAGGCATTCCCTGTTTGATAATTCCTCTAGATTCACATTTTTGGGTATCAGGCAGACTTTTTATGAAATACATCCTTGAAAATACATTCATACTGGAAATGCTGAGAAACCCTAACAACAGCTGCAAGAAATTCAATACCCTTGGAAACAAAGACAGCCTGCTGTCATTTTTATTTTTTCAGTACTTTATAGGATGAATTTAAGATCAGAGACTAGAATCTAGCTGTACATTTATTTGCATTCATATTTATTTAGGTGAGTCCTTCTCTAAAACTCAGAGCGCTGGTGTCCAGGTTGTAAGCTTACTTGACAATCTCATTAAAAATACACTATCACAGTAAAGACTGTTGGACAAATGCTTCAGTTCAAACACCTTAAAACATCATAAATGTAATTAAATTAAATTAATTCCCCCGACTAAATCCACACATAAGTTCTCCCCATACCACTATCCAACCTCGCATACCTCCTTATGGACAGAGAGAAAAGATGCGCTTCCCTAAGAGCTAACAAACTCAGGTTGCAATGGGCCAGATAGGGAAATGTGCTCCAAAGGCACATGACCTAATGGATAGCACCCTGTCACCACCCTGTTTTTTTATATCAATGGGGTTCCAGCACAGGGGGCTCCTTTCACCACAGCTTTTGCAGTATTTCACACTGAGAAAGACAGTCTTTTCAATAGGTCTCATACACCATTTATGACTTTATAAGTCAAAACAACACTTTAAATTTCACTCATAAATCAATGAGCAGCCAGAAAAGATAACAGAATGTAACAGTT
Organism: Dermatemys mawii; assembly: GCA_007922305.1. NCBI lineage: Eukaryota > Metazoa > Chordata > Testudines > Dermatemydidae > Dermatemys > Dermatemys mawii. The sequence goes on along the minus strand of ML677326.1, from coordinate 51,791,284 downwards.
TAATGTGATCAGGAAAAGAAATACCACTTAACAAATAGACTACACAATTCTGCACCAGCTGCAGACTCCAGATGGATTTAAGTAAAATGAAAGAAAATGCAAACAGTGGAACCTTAGAGTTACAAACACCTCAGAAATAGAAGTTGTTTTTAACTCTGAAATGTTCATAGTTCTGAACAAAACATTATGGCTATTCCTTCGAAAGTTTATAACTGAACATTGACTTAGTATAGCTTTGAAACTTTACTATGCAGAAGAAAAATGCTGCTTTTAATTGTCTTAATTTAAATGAAACAAGCAAAGAAAGTTTCCTTAACTTGTCAAATCTGATTTTAAACTTTCCCTTTTCATTTTGTTTCACAGTAGTTTTCATTTAACACAGCACTGTACTGCATTTGCTTTCCCATTATTTTGTCTCTGCTGCTAACTGATTGTGTACTTCCAGTTTCAAATGTGTGTGGTTGACTAGTCAGTTTTGTAACTCTGTTGTTCCTAACTCTCAGATTATTCTGTATATTAAATATACTGCAGTGTACACTTGTGCTGTTTACATGTAACAAACTGTGCACTAAACTGAAGACTTCAAAGAACACTGGTCTACAATTTTTTAGAAGTCGTCTGCTTCAGAGATAAAATGTGATATTTATTATGTATTTTGATGTGCTGAATTCAAATATGACAATTAAAACAACTGATTGGCTACTGTTCCTAAGATATTTAAGTTTTTACATTTTATGTCTATGTATATTATGTAGATAGTAGAGTTTTAATCATAAATTGTAAACCTAGGTCTTTTCATGTGTTTATGGTTGCTTTACATGATAATATTTCACCTGTCCTGTTTATGTAACACTTTAAAAATCAGCAAAAGAGTTATATAAATAAAATGTATTATGAAACAAAAGGCAAAAAACTATTATGTACATAGTTCAGTCCTATTCAGTGTCTACTCGGCGCTTCTTGGCTTGTGTCTTGTATTCATTAAACGGAGCATCTCTTGTCACTGTCCAGCAATAGTCTGCAAGCATTGATGGGCTCCATTTGCCCTGATAGCGTTTCTCCATTGTTGCAATGTCCTGGTGAAATCGCTCGCCGTGCTCGTTGCTCGCTGCTCCGCAGTTTGGTGGAAAAAAATCTAGATGAGAGTGCAAAAAATGTATCTTTAGTGACATGTTGCAACCAAGGCTTTTGTATGCCTTGAGGAGGTTTTCCACCAACAACCTGTAGTTGTGTGCCTTGTTGTTTCCGAGAAAATGTATTGCCACTGACTGGAAGTCTTTCCATTCTGTCTTTTCCTTGCCACGCAGTGCATGGTCAAATGCATCATTTCGAAGAAGTTCATGAATCTGAATACCAACAAAGACAACTTCCTTTATTCTAGCTTCACTTAACCTTGGAAATTTTCCATGGAGGTACCTGAAAGCTGCTTGTGTTTTGTCAGTGGCCTTGACAAAGTTCTTCATCAGACCCAGCTTGATGTGTAAGGGTGGTAACAAAATCTTCCTTGATTCAACAAGTGGTGGATGCTGAACACTTTTCCTCCCAGGCTCCAATGACTGTCAGAGTGGCCAGTCTTTCTTGATGTAGTGAGAATCTCTTGCACAACTATCCCATTCGCAGAGAAAACAGCAGTACTTTGTGTATCCAGTCTTCAGACCAAGCAAGAGAGCAACAACCTTCAAATTGCCACAAAGCTGCCACTGATGTTGGTTATAGTTTATGCACCTCAAAAGTTGTTTCATGTTGTCATAGGTTTCCTTCATATGGACTGCATGACCAACTGGAATTGATGGCAAAACATTGCCATTATGCAGCAAAACAGCTTTAAGACTCGTCTTCGATGAATCAATGAAGAGTCTCCACTCATCTGGATCGTGAACGATGTTGAGGGCTGCCATCACACCATCGATGTTTTTGCAGGCTACAAGATCACCTTCCATGAAGAAGAATGGGACAAGATCCTTTTGATGGTCATGGAACATGGAAACCCTAACATCACCTGCCAGGAGATTCCACTGCTGTAGTCTGGAGCCCAACAGCTCTGCCTTACTCTTGGGTAGTTCCAAATCCCTGACAAGGTCATTCAGTTCAGCTTGTATTATGAGGTGTGGTTCAGAGGAGGAGGATGGGAGAAAATGTGGGTCCTGTGACATTGATGGTTCAGGACCAGAAATTTCATCCCCTTCCTCTTCCTCGTCTGACTCAAGTGAGAATGATTCTGGTGCATCAGGAACCAGCAGTCCTTCTCCGTGGGGTATTGGGCATATAGCTGATGGAATGTTTGGATAATGCACAGTCCACTTTTTCTTCTTTGACACACCTTTCCCAACTGGAGGCACCATGCAGAAGTAACAATTGCTGGTATGATCTGTTGGCTCTCTCCAAATCATTGGCACTGCAAAAGGCATAGATTTCCTTTTCCTGTTCAACCACTGGTGAAGACTTGTTGCACAAGTGTTGAGGCATATGTGTGGGGCCCACCTCTTGTCCTGATCTCCAGTTTTGCAGCCAAAATAAAGGTGATAGGCTTTCTTAACCATAGCGGTTATACTGCGCTTTTGTGATGCAAAAGTCACTTCACCACAAACATAGCAGAAGTTATCTGCACTGTTCACACAAGTACGAGGCGTCTCTGCTCACTTTGGCTAAACAGAAATGTGTCCCTTTGCAAAATCAAACACTGACAAATAAGAGAGCACGACACTGTATGATTTCTAGAGCTGATATAGGGCAAATTGTTCAGCAGAGTGATGTAAGCTTCGTTATGATTGCATCATCCATGACTTCTAGGAACAACATGATGCAATTCATATCATGTATAACGCAATACCAGCTTCAGATTGCATCATTCCTTGTTTTGCCTAAAAAGCAAGTACTGTCCAAACCCAGTCATAGATTTATTCATAGATCCAGTCAAAGATGTATTTTAGTCATTTCTGGTTTAAATTGAGATCCCTTCCCTTTATAACTCACTTATCCTCCGCCATTCCCATGTCAAGGGTCGTATATACTGACCCAATAGCATATCTTGAAAACTAGAGCCAATCAACAATTTTAAGCATCATTTTCGTTCTCGGTGACCCAGAGTTAGTGAAGTTTGACTACATTTATTTCAGAAGCAGTTTGGCTGTAGAGCAGTGGAATCGGAGGGGTGTGTAAATGACTAGTGATATTTGGTATTTTGTTTACCGGATTTTCTAGAATAATATTTTAAAATCCCTTGAACTAGAAGCACAGCTATTTAACCAGAATTCATCTCTCAATTGTCCTGTTGTTATTTCTTCTCTTCCCTCCTGCAGAGTACAATAGTGGCCCCTTCTTAAATTGGAAATGAAAGAAGTGATCAAAACATTCCTTCATTAATTTAGCATGCTCCTTACCAGTTAAGTGCAACTCATGTAAAGGGGAATAAAAACACCTATTAACATTATACCTCTTTAAAAGAAGAGCAATTTCTGTACTCTGGTTTAAACTGTATAACCCTTTGATACAACAAGTTATGCAAATTAATCTTTCGATTACACCTTTATCTGACAAACATGGATATCGGACCTGTACGACCATGGTCCTAGGAAATAATGTTGGAGGTAACAGTAAACATGCGGCACTGCTAATACCATATGTAATAAAAATTCCTAACCATTGCCTTCCTTCTTCCCTTCCCACCTATTGTTTGTTATATTTGCTTGTTATATCTTGTTTGAAATTAGACTGCAAATCTACAAGGCAAGCAAATGTATCTACCCACGGGTCATTACTGTACTTTTCATGACAGGAATCCAACAGATGAGGTAGTCTTGTGGTACTACCACAATAAAATTAGTATTGCAAAAGAAGGAGCATATTTGCCCAGTTCTTTTCCACAGCTCCTAATCAAAAAGAGGAATTTATAAATGTACATCTAAGCTCAGCTTCTTGTGATAGTCACTTGGTGATTCAGGGCTCTCTAGTCACAGGGCTTGCAGATGCTGAGCATTAACCGTAAGTATAGTAATGAAATTATTCAGAGATTAGTTTACAGAGAGAGATCATAGAGAGAAACAATAAATTTTTGTTTCAAGCAATAACCTATATAATCAACCTCATGCTGAGAACCATTTATTACCATACCATATGAGACAGAAACATCTAAATCGTCATTAAGGGTTAAATTTTCAAATTATCACATACCATTCTAGCTGTGACTTTCCCATTAACTTCAGAGAGTCGTATTGCTCAGACCATCTTAAAGCTTTGAAAATTTACCCCTATAAATGTATTGGAACAAATCTTGCTAAATACCATAATATATTTTTCTCTGTTTCATTTCACTTTCCTGAAACAGCTGAAACCACCAACTAAACAGATTACTGTTCTAATAAAGTGTGTTTGGATAGAGAACCCTCCTCTTCACCATAGAACATTACCTCAAGTATAGTTAGACGTGGCCAGAAGTTACAGCCTTCCATATACTTAAGGAAAGAGAAAGAGGGGAAGCCATTGGATATAAATCATATGCAACAGATATATCATATTAAAGTACTAACCCCTATTAAAAAAGTTAGAATTGGGTTTCTTTGTCACTAAGAAGCTTTTACAATGGAATTAGTGACAAATAAATCATGAGGCTATCCAGAAACATAACTAAGAGAATGAGGACATAAGTATGTGACAATGGTTCTCTACTATACAGACACCTTGAGGTGATATAGCAGCTTATGCATCCAAAATGAGGATATAACAAAGAGATGCCAACATTTTATCCCAGCTACTCAAACAGAAGGTTCCATACTCCTGTCTACCCTAAGCAGAGGATGCTCAAAGGACATAATTATTTCAAAAATAGACATGTGAGAGCACCAGATAATTAGTCCCATGCAGCTGGTATAAAAAATACTGGCACAAGTAGCGGTACCATGGAAAAACTGGCGCTAACATATACCAGCAATACCCTAGAGCAAGTTAAACACACAGAACACCAGAGCTAGTAAATTTTTTAGAACCTAGAAAAATATACACAGAGGGCACCAAAATTTTTAACACCATTGAGCTAGTCTGAACACACAGAGAACAAAGTTAAATGACCAATATTTTAGGCTGCTTTCTGGAAAGTTTATGAAAGTAATTTGCTTTGTTTCTCAAGCAGAGCTATATTCAGCACAGGCATTATAGGTTGGTGTCCAGGACCTTCACACCTGTCTCACATAATGATGCCAGAAGCTCATCTTTCATTAAAATGTTTTCTGCTCTTATGGTTGCAAGAAAAAGTTTGATAATGTGAACTTGGATGTGAACTGACAGGGAAGTCTCTCTGAGTCAGCAGAGAGACTGAAATAGTAGTTCTCTGAGGTAGGAACTGCTTTAGTTCTCACTCCTCCAGTACAGACCCCAGGACCCATAAAGAGAGGGAGCAGTGGTTCCAGGACAGGGGAGGCCAGAGTCTTCTGAACAAGGAGTGTTAATGGGCACTCACCAATTTAGCAGAGGACACCTATCTGAATGGCCCTTGAATGAATGATTCCAATCAGAGGTGTGTTCACAGTGCAGGGGCATAGCCACGGAGGCCCTGCATTGCAATATACATAAGATATCCTGGTTTACCTTACTATGTCTCTGTTCATGACAAAATGGTGCAATCCTCTGCACACTAGGGTCTGTGTGGACCCTTTTCTTCTTCCAATACTTTTTTTTCTTTCTTAGTATAAATAAGGAGGATCTGTGTGCCTTCATCGTGTCTCTGCTATATCATGCTATTTACCTGTTCTCTTCACTCCTCTTACTTTCTGTTCTGTGTGTCCCACTTTCTCTTTTTTCTTCCCTTCCTTAATTTTTTTTTTAAAAAATCATATATATTTTCCATTTCCGTTTTTTCAGTTATCGCTTCAGCTCATTTTTTCCTTCTCATGAAAAATCAACACTTGAAAAAGGATTACCTCATGGTGACAAAACAGAAGGTAATCCTTTCTGTAAATGTTACTTTTGTGTCGCAGGCATGGTCTTATCAGTGCCAGAAATATAGTGAAGGATTCATCTGGCTCACTTTCTCTTCTTGGGAAAATATTGTTTCTTTTATACTTTATAATACATGTAGACTTTATTGCTTCTCTTTTCTTTTCTAGCTCTTATTCTTTCATTCCACCGCTTTATGAAAAAACAGACTTTGGTCATCAAGATTCACTCAAAGTTGTAATTTTTCTGTGTGTTAAGACTTGCCTGTGGGTTTTCTGTTTTTCATCAGTGACACACCAACTTTTCTTTTGACCTTGCACATTTTTGTTCCTCCTATTTTTTATATTACATGCACAGTTGTGTAATAAAGACTCATCAGTCACCACTGTTATGCATTTATCTGCATTGAACTTCCTTTGTCATTTATTACTCTTTTAAATGTTCTCAGCCTTTTTTATCTAGCTATATCCCCCTTTTTTACTGTTTACTGTTCCTCTATCATCTTTCTGATTCACACTGTACTTTGTTCTTTGTCTTTCATTTTCTCAGCCTCGTATATACATACTTTCAACTAAATCTTAAAAGTAAAAAGTGTTAGCAGTGATTTTATTTTAAGTTCTCAGTATGAATTTTTGTTATTTAGCATTTATTTGTATCAATACAGTCTTTCCTGATTTATCAACCAAGGAGACATTTTCAAACATTTATATGAGGGCTTATCCATCAGATTCCCGTTGATGTTAATGGGAATTGTAGGGTTGAAATCCTTAGCAGTGCTCTGAAACTGCTCCAGATTGGGTATCTATCAAAGTGCTTAGTAAAGCTGCTATGTACACCAGATTTAAAATGTACAGCCAAGTTCTCCTACTGACTTCACATTGAGCTGTGCACAACTCCAGGTAAAATTTGGCCTACAAAGTACAAGCTACATACAGCATACATGCTCAATGTCTTTCATTCCTCATCCCTTACATACCTATTCAGTGGACTAGTTCTTCCATTACACACAGGTGTAAATAAAGAAATGAAACCCTTTATGTTTTGCACATTTTTGGATGCATCTCTTATCACTATGGGTCTGTGATGTTAGCTCTGTGTTAGTATCGTGGTTCCACTCTTGATACATTTTACCCCTGTAAACTGGCTCATGCTTCTCTAAGATTATATACAAAGAGATCAACCACATCTACTGTTAACTAGCTTTTTTTTTTTTAAAAAAAAAAAGAATTAGTGGCCACCCTGCTAATACAACTTTTCCACAGACACTTGCTTGCACACTTGGTACAAACACATTAGGGTTTTGTGTTTGTCTTGCATTGGATATCATGAGAGCAGCAGAGAAAACTGGTGTCATAGAATTAAAGTGATACAGTAACTTTTTTTAAAAAAAAATTGGAGATATATTTTATGAGCAGCACCAATATATTGATGATCTCCCTAGATACTTTCTACTATTCATTTTGCAGATTATTGTTTGTCTGATTTATTTTGTACCCTTGTAATGGCTAGATTTATTTAAGAAGTGCATTCATCAGTTGCACTATAAAAGTTAATAAGACGATGGAGACTAGTGGCACCTTAGAGGCTATAGCCCACAAAAGCTTATGCTGAAGTAAACTGGTTAGTCTCTAAGGTGCCATTAGTCTCTGTCATCTTATTTACAGATACAGACTAACACGGCTCCTAATCTTAAAACTATAAAAGTTGGGACAAATCTACAGAAGCCTCTATACTGAAACCCTTCATGCTATATGCTTGATAGATTTGCCTATCTAGCCCTTGAGAAGGCACAAGATGACTACTACTTTGTTGTGTCCCATTCCGAGAGCTGAGTTTTGCTGTAGGTTCTTCTCCACCTATTTGTGCCATTTGTCTTAGTGCTTAGTTTGTCTATCTGCTGCTTCATTCACCTTCCTGGACCTCTGCTCTACACAGGACTGTCTTGGTTCATGGCAGTCCATGACGATTCATTTCCATGAAGCTGGTCATCTTCATTGCTGCAGTAATAGCTAATGATGTTTGTCTGTCTGGGGCTGTTCCAACATGAAATGATGGGACCTGAAGTGGCCTGGTATAGTGGCCAAAGTATTTTAAGGAAACTGTATCGCAATGATTTACATAATGACAATTGATCAAATCCTTCATTTCTTGCTCTTCAAGGGGAATTGTGGAAATACAACCAAAGCAGAAGTAGAACCAAAATTCCTACCTGTGGATATCTGTTTAATCCTTCATCATGTTCCAACTAGGGTTTTCTTTATTTTTTTAAAGCAAAAACCAAAATCTGCTTTTAAAAATTGTTCTATACAATGTTTAAAAAAGGAAAATCTATAAAATTGTAATAGTTTGATTTAAAAGTTCTGTAGAAAGAACCTTGTCTTTGGGTAATCTGCAAATACAAATTAATCTACCATCACTTTGCTCTGATCTCTCTTTCTCTCTCTTCTAGATCCGTCTCCTTCTGTACAAACTAAAATCTCAGATGGTGTCTCATTCATCTTCTCATGGATGTCTAGCCACCTCAGTGCATTTCCCTAGTTAAGTTTCTTCAAAGGTTCTTATCACTTGTCAGACACAGTTCCACTACAAAAGGTTTTTTATCTCCTGCTGATAATGGCTCATCCAAATTAAACAGTCTCTTAGAATTGGTACAGTAGACTCTCGATTATCCAGGATGATAGGGAAAAAATATCCCTGGTTAATAAAATCCCAGATAATCATCATCCATAGGAAATACAGGGAGAGGGGGTTGGTTCACCAGCCACCCTGTGCCATGGGGAGGGGGTGTTAGTTCACTGGCTGCCCTGCGCCCTGGTGAGGGTTTTGTTTTGTTTTTTGTTTTTGTGCTTGGGGCAGCAAGAAAGCCAGAGCTGGCCCTGAGAGTTACGAGTTTTGGGGTTTTTTTTTGACATCCTGGTTAATCCACAGCCTGGTCTACTGTATGGTAATGTACAACTTTTTTTTTTGCTTTCTGTGTATATAAATGCATCTTACTTCTGTATGTTCCATTCTATGCATCCAGTGAATATAGCTATATCCAGCTGTAGCCCACAAAAGCTTATGCTGAAATAAACTGGTTAGTCTCTAAGGTGCCACAGGTATTCCTTATTTTATTAACTAGAATAGTTAGCTCTGTAATTATAACTTTATGCCTAGTGTCATATAACCTTAGTAATGCTTTCTCTGCTGTACACTCACCAGTTTCCTGTATTGGGGGTCCCACACTGGATTCAGGTACTTTTAAGCTTTCCTTGGGCTGAGTAGGCTCCATTGCTGTCTCTTTCTTTGGCCTTTCTAGTACACGTCCTGGGAACAGATTTTGTCTGTGACCTCTTATTGGAAGGAGGACATGGCAGTCCAATTGCCTGGGCCTACAGGACCAGTGCTGATACCCTCTCTCCCAGGACAGCCCAGTTTCTTAAGCACATTCTTTCCCAGAGCTCTGCCCTTGTAGATGTTCTCAGTTACCTCTCCATAACACACAGACTTTGCAAAGGTTTCTACCACCATTACTCTTAACCGTAGATAGCACAAAATTCAGACAACAGAATAAATTACCTATTTTCCCTTCCCAGACATGGTTTCCTTGCCACTTTTGTGCGTTCTTTGGGCTCAGCTCATTATATTTTAAAGAGTCCAGATCATTTCTATACCCCTTCTCTTCTGCCACATGCCTTCTCCTCCAGAACAAGTAATCTCCTCTCAATCCTGTAGCCAATTTTCTCCTTCTGGGCTCTCTCCAAGTCTTGTGAGGAGGCCTTTCTTTTATAACCTCCAGTCCTTTTTTTCATGTGACCCCCTGATCAAGCTTGTCAAGTGAGCAAAATCTCCCACCAGGTAACATGCCTTTGCTTAGTTCAGACTTGAAAAACTGGCTTGCCCTGATTAATAACCAACCCTTTGTGCAAGGGAGCTTCAGTTTAAATAGACGACCAATAAAGTTCAATGACCCTCCTCTCCTCAGCCCCCATTGTTAACTTTGCATCACAAACAATTTGAATTTCAGTCCAACATGACATTTTTTATGTAGCAGCACAACTTTTTATTCTCCAAAGCAACAGAGCTGTTGCTGCTTAAAACTTCCTCTTAAAAATCATTTTTAGACTGAAAAAATTCCAAATTTTCATTGCAAAATTAAGAATTTGTCAAAATTAAGAATTTGTTAAAATTTCTGACAATTACAATTTTGGGTGAAAATGTTTAGCCACTGATATATAGTATATAGTTACTACATGTTTCACAAAATATGGTGCTAATTATAGGCATGGGTTTGTCCCTGAAGGAGATTATGAAAAGCTTTCACTATGAATTTCTTGGCTTTTATGAATTTACACTGTTTTTATTTCTATTTTTTTTTTTATTTTACAATTCAAAAATCAGTGTGTTGTAATCAGGGCCGGCTCTAGGCACCAGCACTCCAAGCGCGTGCCTGAGGTAGCAAGCCGTGGGGGGCGGTCTGACATTGGCTGTCAGGTCGGCAGTCAGGCTGTCTTCGGCATTTTGGTGGGAGGTCCGTGGCTGCCATGGATTCAGTAGCTTTTCAGCAGCAGGGATGACGAGGCCGTGGAACCCGTGGATCTCCCACAGAAATGCTGCGGAACTTCCACGCTTGGCCCTCAAAAACCTTAGAGCCGCCCCTGGTTGCAGTAAAACATACTCCTAAAATAACCTCTTGAATATTAAGATAATACCATAACAATTGAAATTACTCCAGAAAATTAAGAATTGTGCATTCAAATTATGTTCTCTAGATTATTAAAATTAAATCAAATTTGTCAATGCACTGAAACAACAAGGTCTGATTTGCATTAGAGAAATTGCCAGTATTGTTCAAAAATATTTAAAACAGGTTGTAGTGTGGCTTGGTTATTTTTTTTTTCTGTTTTGTTTTTTTCAGAGAATGAGAGGCCAAGGCCATATAGTCTCATGGGATGTAATTAGCAAATAGAAATCAATATCCTCCTGGCATGCACTTTCATAAAGAACTCCATTTAATCAAATTTTCTTTTAAAAACTATTAAGTAAGATCAAGACCTGGTTACTTCAATCTCTAAAGTTAGTTTAACAAAACAGTATAATTTTGAAAGAAAGGAGCACTTTCTATGGTGAAATGAGTCTTAAAAGCAGCATACATTCCCCTGATATGAATTCTCTGGGAAAATGTCATACAGTATATTTTCTTTCAGAAGGAAGAGGGCAAAAATTATAACTTAGATATCAAAGGAAATTTGAATATAGTCATCATTTAGAATACTAGTGAACAAGGGATGATGAAAATATCTATCCAGAGCCTGACCATTGAAGATTTTTTTATTGGGGAAGGAGCCTGAAAATTCTTTATGGGCAGATGAAATGTGTCTTCCAATGCACTCCTCACAAACAGAGCTATTTCTTTCCTCAGACAGACCCTGAGAATTCATCAGCCTTGTTTCTCAGTGATCCACATGTGACAGTGCAATCCATACACTGCCCTACCAGTTTGGTTTTGACACATTTCAAGATCTTGATATTTTATTCAACAAAGTCCTATATAGTTTGGATCTTGGCAGTGTTACGCCCATCCTTTAGTTGAGATTACCTGGGAAATTCTAACTCATGTTTCAACTTTGGTTGTAGAATTCATATCTCTTATATATCTAATGAAGCCTGAATTTGTATGCTTATCATTAAATGGAAGTCACTTGGAGACTTAAGCAGGTGTCTACAGTTAAACATATTCTTAAGCACTTTTTTGATTCAGGGTGTAAGTGAATGGTGTGTATGTGGTCAGATTCTCTTGTGAGGAGACAACCTCTATTTTTAGTGGATTTATGCCAGATGTTGTTTTATTATTTTTACTATTAGGAATAAGACCAGAGAATATCAATGGGCACATGTTTTACAGAGCAATAACCACTACAGATCAATGTAATTAATAATACCTCAAATAAAGAGATTTTTTTTGCCAATAAGCAACAGTGTTATAAGTGCATATATCCAGTTAGAAGACCAATACAGCAAAATCCAAAATGCTTTTATTATTTACTGATCAGTAAAATAACCAAAGAGACATGTTGCACTTTATTGGGTTGTAGGGAGCTGACATTTCTAACTTTGGGCTAGATTGTGCTCTTGGTTTATGCAGCTGCAAAAGGAAAGAAGAGGGAGAAAGGCCCCTCCTCTTCATCCCCCCAGCACATTTTTTTAGGAGCTGATATTAGCAATGGATCAGGTGCAAAACATAAGGCCTTTACTCCATTAACTGCTCCCACAAGAAATTATGTAGGTAGGGGGTTGGAAGTCACAAGAGCCATGACTTCAACATCCTTCTAATACACCTACTAGCAGAGCTGAACTGGTATATGTGGAAGATGTAAATCCCCTTTAAAGCAAAGTGGTAATGTATTTAAGATTGCTTTTGAAAAAAAGGTAGGCTGTGTGTGTACAGGGGTGGGAGGAGAGGGAGAAAAATCTAAGCTCGTTAGGCTTCTGTTTTAACTGGAAGAATGTTTATATTCTATCAAAAGGCAGAAACTTCAATTGATCAATAGTATTGTAATTCCACTGTCATACGAATTTCCATTAAATGTTAAATATCTTGTATTGTGCTCAATTTTTAAACGATTTTGAATAGCCTTCATACCCTTTTTCTTGATTCCTTGAATGACATTGCTGCTGTTTCTTTCATGCAGTCCTTTCCATTTTGGTTATTTCTATCATGATTCTAAGTGCTCATATGTTTTCTTCAGACATTCTTTGTTTTAATTGGGAAATAAAGATTGCTTTGATTCTTTACTACGGCATATTCCTGAACATTGTAGATTTGGAATGTTTATGGTTCCTATCTTATACCTTTTATTATTTTTAGGATCACACAGTTTGATGAAAGATAATCCAAATGCAAAACAAATATAGTATACACGAAAACTTACAATTGTCAACACAAACACAGAACCTCAAAAATTTATAAAATGGCTATAAACAGAACACTATCTGTGCAAGAATTGTGACATTCCATTAGCATTGCAGTTAAGGCATGTAAACTCTAAGGGGAATGAAGAAAACTGGATACCTTCAGAATGACATGCTAAGAAAACCGAGATTAATACAATGATATGGAGTATTTTAGAAAAAAAACTTTGCAATATGAAAACATTCTTATATCAGTGCTGATCTCAGTACATATTCTGAAAACTGCAAAAAGTTAAAGAACCTAAAACTTTGCTAGCAGAGAATAGATAAGACATATAAATATCAGTTGTTAGGCTGAAAATACATGATTTTATAGTCCATGGAAATGAATTGCCACTATTTTATACATAGATCAAAAAAGAAATGGTATAAAAGTATCAAACCATATCAATAGAAATGAGACTGTCTGAATTCATATGAAATATGTCCTGTGACACAATATAAAGAGGTAAGACTTTTCTGTCAACTGATGCTGCCACATTTTGAAGTCTTCCCAGAGATAACAGAAGCTTTTAGCTGATTCATTTGGATACAACTTTCTTGGAATTTTAGGATCAAAAGGAAATGTAAAAAAAATACTATAGATTCCATTTTAAATGCATTATTTTATTTCTGCAACTGAATATTTTTATAATACTTCACAAATTAGTAACAGATAAGAACTTGCCCGTGTTCGAAGTAAACACAAGTCACACACACACACAAAGATGTTTCGTCAGTTGTGAAAAATAATTCATTTATCTGCAAATGGTGTTAAATCAATTTTTAGCACCAAGATTCAGGGAGCTGCCAGTTGCCTTGAAGATTAAGAGCTTGAATCAATAGCATTACACGTTGTTTATTTCAGTCTAAGAAACAGATTAGAGGTCCTGGTCACAGACTGACATTCATTTTTATATTTGTGCACTATAAAAAACATTTTAAACAGGTAATAATTATTTTTAACACTTTAGTACAAGTGACTTTTGTTTATATCCATTTTCATTAATCAATGGAAAACTGCAAAATTTGTCATTTCCATCATGATCAAACCATTAAATCTGTCATCCTTCCCCAGGATTTTATATGAGAGTCTTATTAATCATTTTTATTCAGTGACAAAAAGAATTACATTTATGTTACAGATATTTTTTCTTATTTTACATTTGTGTCTTAGATTATCTTTACCTAAACTAGCAGATGTTAACAGTGCTGTAAACTGGTGGAAAAAAGTAAAAATTATATGAACAGGAGAAAGTAAGGAGAATAATATCCTAAAGGCAGGGTTCTTACATGCCAAGTGCCCTTTCTCAGCTTCAACCATTCATTCTGAAAATGGCCTATCAAAAAGGCTTAGAGGGATCAGTTTAATTACTGTTCTTCTGACATGTGTAATATATTTTGAGGAGCAGGACCTACATTTATTTAAGGCCAAATGTTGTACAACAAGACTGTCCTCTGAGGTATTTCATTCTATCATCTATTTTTTTCCACCTGGCCTATATTGCCATTTTTTTCAATATGTATGTCATTCTGGAGACATTTTAAGCTGAGCCTTAAATTATATTCTTCTTTAATAGGACATAAGCAACCCGGGGAGGGTGGGAGAAAAGCAAGATAAAAAGTTTAAAAAATTAAAACACAATCTTAAATAAAAGACCTCCTGTCTTCTATTGTGTATATATAAATATCAGGGGGAGAATAGAACCTGCATCAGTATTTGCATCCTGTGCAACAGCTAATCTTTCTTGTGTTCTGAATTTAATCTGAATCTAGTGCTGGTTGCTGAAAGATTTGTGGTGAATTAAGGGCACAAGGGCAGTACGTTAAGGGCTCCATTCTCTGAGGTGCGGAGCACTTTCTGAAAGGCACTGAGTATTCAGAGCTCATGCTGACTTCAATAATAGATACCTATTACTGCAATTGTTGTACCCCGCTGGCAAGATGATGAATAAATTGTTCTGCATTTTATTATGACTGCAAAAGATTCCATGTGCTATTCAGAAAGGAAAAGAAGCATAGGATGTCTTAAACTAAATATGTTGTCCCTTACAACAACCAGCTTAAAATGGGGTTGAGAGAGTTCATACAATGAGTCACTGGGTGCCAAAAAAAATAGATATCTATTTTTCTTATCCCATGAATCTAGTAACTAACAAATAATCTTAAATAAAACTAATATATTGCCCCCCAGCTGACATGCTAATGTTCCTGTGACCTAATGTTCCTCACAGCTATTTCTGCAGAATGAATTTTTTATACTAATAGACTCTTTTATCATATTGTATTACAAGCAAATTTGTTTTAGCAGCCTCAGTCTGATGGTGGAATTTATCTCTGAATCTAGAAATTCATCAGTTTGAGTAACATAGTGCTGTTTCAGTTCTATATGTAACAGTTAGAGTAATGCATATAAATAGTCTTTTGCCATTTTAACATATCCTGGGGAGCCAGAGAGTGATGCATAAAGTAATTAGAACCCTACTACAGGATCCTTAAATCTCAATATTGATATACTCTAATTGTTTCTTTTTCATACATTAAACAATGTTGCAGAACAAGGCTGTCTTCTTGTTTGCTAAAATTAGTGAAACACATTTTTTATGGTAGAACTTCATTAGTTAATATAAGATTAAATTCCATACAGCCACTCTTTTGTAATAGAAATAAACAATGTCCAAACTTAAGCCATATGCTATGGTAATCCTTTTATATTTTTATTTTATTTAATTTTATTTTTTTTATGAGAACACAGGGTAGCTGAATGACATTTTTACCACAGGAAAAAAAGGGACAGCTAATATTTGTTTCCCCTTTTTCTTCATCCATGAAGAACATACTATGATTTTCTTTTTCTCTAGACTGTCCAACCCAAGAAGGAAAAACTGTTTTGCTTTGGGCTTTTCTGTTCAGAGTGTGTGTGATGATTAATCATTGTATGTATCTAGACCCCTTGGTAATCTCTGTCCCTGTTTCTGTCTCTACATTCATCTTTGACATCATGTGTTTAGTTTTAATACAGTCCGATTGATTTGTTTTCACTACAATACTGTTCTCATTCTTTTTTTCCCCACTGAAACATCTTTATAGCACAAATACAAGCTTGTCAACATTCTCAAGCTGTATCAAATTGATTTGCGAGAACAGATTGCAAAACTTAAGTGTATGGTAATTCAACAGCAGAAATCACAGTATCTGTATTAAAAGAAAAAGAAGAGTGAAGTTAAGAACACTAATATTTATTAAGACTTTCCAAAAACTGAGACTCATATTCTTTCATCTTTATTCAGGTAGGAACCTAACTCAAGAAGAATCAATGGGACCTATGGATACCTAGCATTGCATGATTAAGGATGGTAGAATTGGGCCTGTAAATGTATTTTTTTAAAAAATGTCTGCTCTCCATAGGCAGCTAAGTGGGCTTAGAAATTCATAGTGTTAATCTTTTATCATTCACGTTAGTGTAAGTCATGAGTAACTACACTGAAATCAAAAGAGTTACTAGATAAAACTGGTGTAAGTGAAAGGAGAATCATGCCCTCAATTACACCCAGATTTGTAGTCCCTGATTTCTTAAATATCAGACACTCGACCATTCCTTTCTGATTTGTCATGAAACCAGCTTGGCAGTTATAAGTTTACTTTACCACCCATACATCACATAGTTTGCATAACAGAGGGCTGCTTGGAATAAAAACTAACAGAAGATTTATTTAACAGAAAAACCCCACAGATTCAAAGATGAAATAGTAAGGGAAAGCAAACATGTACAAGTTACACAGAAAATACACATACAAGTTACACAAGTAAAGACGAAACCTCAGACTTTACGCTTATGTATAAGATACATTCTCTTTTCTAACACAAGTTACTATTGCCTTTCAACAGTTTCCCAGCATACCTCCTAGCCCCAGGGGGGATTCAGCATTCACAGACAACCTCCCACCTTTGAGATTGTCCCATAAGTCTTGGATGGATTTCACTTTAAACGCCTTACCCTGCCAAATCTAAAAGCAAATCCTAACCCTGATTTGGCCTCATACTCAAACTTTTGCTTGTAGTGAAAGTGACTCCAAGTGACACCACATACAAAATCCACTTTTCTAATAGTTCGGACTAGATGCAAGCAAGTTTGCTCAGAGTAAGAATGGAAAGCGTTTGGGCATTAGACGTGTTGTAATTCACCTGGGTAACAATCCCATTCTTCTTGCTTCAGTTTCTTCTTACATTTAAGAAGGCATATCACTGATACAATTAATTAGAATGCAAATAGTGCATAAAGGAAGCATGGTAAATGGTTTGGCTGTTGTGCTACAGAGATTAGCAGTGTCTCACTTAATGAGAGGAAAGGTGCCAACTTTCCTTAACTACAATGTCTGCGACCCAAAGAAACACCTCTTTGCACAGGTAGGCTGTACAATTATCACCTAAGCTTCAACCTGCTTCTTCTGAGCTAGGCTGATGAGTATATGCGCCCGGATACCATCCACTGCTTAAGGATGCTAGTACAGTGCCTGAAGGGACTAACTGTCATTTTTTCCTCTTAACTATGCACTTATTTCCATTGGCATCAAGGTACTACTCAAGGGTTTGGACTTTGGCCATTGAATTCAATAGATTTGGATTTCATTCTGTGGAAGAATACGGATAGCAGAGTCTGGCCTTAAATTAGTAAGTGATCGTGCCTATCCTCTGGCAAATTCCAGGGTTGGGAATTTGGGCCATCTGAAGCTACATTTCCGCTATCTATCTATCTATCTATCTATCTATCTATCTATCTATCTATCTAT
>ML677326.1:51540410-51770084 GCA_007922305.1 Dermatemys mawii | reverse complement strand
TTGCCTTCATGGTCACTGGTTAGTTAATTGTATTCACAACCAATGAAATTATATTCACAGCCAATTATATTCACAACCAATGAAAGTAGATTCACTCTGTGTATGTGCTTATCACACACCCAGGCACCATAATTGTTAATATATATGCAATAAAACAAACACCAAACAAAGAGACTTCAAATATTATTCTCACTGAACACATATAGTATCCTTATTCTGTGCCCTGGTCAAGAATAAAGACCAGCTAGATTTCATGGAAATAAGTGACAACTACATGAAAAATAATGAAACACTTGTTTCACTACTCCCACAGTGTTGTGTTACATAAGAACATGAGGAGTCAGGCCAAGTGGTTCATCTAGCCCAGTATCCTGTCTTCTGACAATGGTCAGTGCGAGATTCTTCAGAGCGGAGTAACAGAACAGAGAAGTCAAGCCCATTGTGCAGTCCCAGCTTTCGGTATCAGAGGTTTAAGGAGTTCCAGAGCGTGGGGCTGAGTCTCTGGTCATCTTAGCTAACAGTTATTGGTGGATCTATCCTCCATGAACTTATCCAAATCTTTTTTGAACCCAGTTATAATTTTGGCCTTCACAACATCCCCTAGCAATGAATTTCACAGGTTGACTGCTTATGTGAAGAATTACTTCCTTATAGTATTTGTTTTAAATCTGCTGCCTATCAATTTCATTGGTTGACCCCTGTTTTTTGTATTATGTGAATGGGTAAATAATCATTTTCTCCACATCATTCATCATTTTATAGACCTCTATCATATCCTTGCTTAGTCATCACTTTTCTAAAGTGAAGAGTTCCAGTCTTTTTAATCTCTCCTCATATGGAAGATGTTCCATACCCCATATGATTTTTGAGGCATCATGATATTTTCTGTATTATCTATCTCTTTCCAAATGCTTCCTAACATTGAGTGGATATCCACAATGATTCCACGATCTCTTTCTTGAATGGTAACAGCTAATTTTAATCCCCATTATTTTGTATGTATGGCTGGGATTATGTTTTCTAGTGTGTGTTTCTTTGCACTTAGCAACACTGAATTTCATCTGCCATTTTGTTGCTCAGTCACCCAGTTGTGCAAGAACCCTTTGTCACTGTTCACAATCAGTTTTGAACTTAACTATGCTGAGTAAATTTGTGTCTCCTGCAGACTTTGCCATCTCACTGTTTATCCCCTTTTCCAGATCATTTATGTATAAAGCTAAGATTTTGTCATGAAAATTTAATAAAAGTCATGGTCACAGGCAATAAAGAAAATTCAGAGAAGCCATGACCTTCCTCCGACTTTTACTAAAAATATATTTGACACAATGGGGATCTACAGGTCCACACACTTCTGGGGCAGCTGTGCAGTGGCTAGGAGCTGTGGAGGCTGCCACTGTGGGTTGGGTATTGGAGTTCCAGGGTCCCCTTCCACCCATGTGCTGGGAGCTGCAGAGGGTCCTCGCTGTCTGTAACAGCTGAGGTCTGCAACGCCTGCAGCTCTGGGTCCCGTGGTGGCTGGGAGCTATAGAGTGTACCCCCTTCTGTGGGGGCTGGGAACTGTGGGGCTTCTTCCACCGCCCGCAACTCCAGCGGCATTCACCACCACAGGCTGCAGTCACAAAGGTCACTGGAAGTCACAGATTCTGTGACTTCCACGACCTCCGTGACAAAACCGTAGCCTTATTTATGAATATGTTGAACAGCACTGATCTCTGTACAGATCCTTGAAGTTTCCATTATTTACATTTCTACATTGTGAAGACCAATAATTGATTCTGACCCTTTGTTTCCTATGTTTTAACCAGCATTTGATCCATGAGACAACCTTCCCTCTTACTACATGACTGTTTAGTTTTCTTAAGAGCATTGGTATGGGAGCTTGTCAAAGTCCAGGCATGCTATATAAAACCAGATCACCGTTTTCCACATTGTTGATATCCTTAAAGAATTCTAATAGATTGGTGACACATATTTTCCCTTTGCAAATGCCATGTTGACTCTTGCCCAACATAAAGTGTTCATCTATGTGTCTGATAATTTTTGTCCTTTACTATAGTTTCAAACTATTTGCCTGGTACTGAAGTTAGGCCTCCTGGCCTATAATTGCCAGGATTGCTTTTGGGGTCTTTATCCTCTAGTCATCTGGTATAGAGTTAAGTTAATCTGAGGACCAGTGATAACTGTAATTTCAGTTCTGGTTACATACCAGTTAATTCTACAATTTGGTATTTCAGTTCCTTCAGAACTATTGGGGGAACATTATCTGGTGATGATGACATTACTGTTTAATCCATCAATTTATTCCAAAACTTCCTCTATTGATACCTCAATGTCTATCACTGGTCCTCAGATGAGTTATCAAAAAAGAATGGCTCAGGTTTGGGACTCTCCCTCACATCTACAGTGAAGACAGATTATGAGAATTCATTTAGCTTCTCTGCAACAACCTGGTCTTCTTTTGGTGCTCTTTTAGAAACCTGATTGTTCCATGGCCCCATGAATTCTTTGGTGGGTTTTCTGCTTGTAATGTACTTTTAAAAAATGCTGACAGTTTTTGTCTTTTATTAATTGCACTTGAAATTCCGTTTTGGCCTCACTAATTTTATATTCATACTTAACTTGCCTGAGTTTCTTCTCCTTTCTGTTTTCCTAAGTAGAATTTCACTTCCAATTTTTAAATATGCCTTTTTGCCTCTAGCCACCTCTTCTACTCTGTTTTTTACCCATGGTGGTATTTTTGGGTCCACATAGTGTTTGTTTTATCAATTGTTATTAGCAGTAGTATTAATGTATTTATTTGGGGTATATACTTAGTCTGACCCTTTATTATGGTGCTTTTAGATCATTTGCATGCATCTTGAAGGCATTTCTTTCTTCTGACTGTTTCTTTTAATTTCTGTTCAACTAGCTTCCTCACTGTTGTGTAGTTCCCCTTTTCAAAGTTAAATGCTACTATGGGGGGTTTCTTTGGTATTATTCCTCAATAGAGATGTTAATTTTAGCTATATACTGGTTGCTATTACCAAGCAGTTCAGCTGTATTAACCTCTTGGACCAGATTCTGTGCTCCACTTAGGACTAAATCAAGAATTGCCTCTCCCCTTATGGATTCTAGGACAAGTTGTTCCAAGAAGCAATCATTAATGGTGTCTAGAAATTTCATCTCTGCAACCTGACCTGAGGTGGCACGTACTCAGTCAACATGGGAATAGTTGAAATCTTCCATTATTATTGAGTTTTCTATTTTTGCAGCCTCTCTAATCTCCCTGAACATTTCACAAGCACCATCACTATCTTGGGAAAGTGGTCAGTAAAATATTTCTACTGCTATACTTTTATCCAAAAGCATGGACTTTTTATCCATAGTTTCTCTGGTACTGTTTCATTCATTCAAGATTTTTACTATATTCGACTCTATGCTTTCTGTCACATATGGTGCCACTTCTCTTCTAGAGCAATGTATGCTGTCATTCCGATATATTTTGTACTCTGGTATTACTGTGTCTCATTGATTAGCATTGTCCCCCCACCAAGTTTCTGTGGAGCCTATTTTATAAATGCCCATCTTAGTATTTAGAATTCTATCATTTCCATGCAAGCATTTATGAAATTTGTCAATATTTAGTTGTTTACCTTCATGTGATATAATTGAATGGGACTCGTTTTCATTTGCCGTTTTTATTCAGTTCCTTTCTGTGCTTTATGAATTTCTATCCTCTCTTTACTAGGATATAGCATATCCCATTAACTAAATCCTCCCTGAAGTGATGTCTCTGTCTGAACCATGTGCTTCTCTATACTTCTTGACTTTCCCCCAGCCCTTAGTTTAAAAACTCCTCCATGATATTTTTAATTTTACCAACCAGCAGATCATGTTTCAAAATCATACATTTCTATCATTGTGCATTATTATTTGCATAATTATTGCTCAAAAAGTATGTTTTATCTCATCAAATGCTTCTTAGTAGATATAGCTTATAGATTATAGTTTCTTAGTAGCTACAGGTTGTAATGCACCAAATGTGAGCCAACCCTTTAGAATGATCTGTCTATTTAAGAGTGGAGGTATGTACTTGAACAGGACTATTTTAGTCAGATTTTCTAAGCAAATGAAGGTAATATTAAAGCTCTCCATTCATTCAAATGGATTAGTTGACTTGCTATTAAGAATGTGTGTGGGAAAAGAAACATTGCACTCTTTAACATTGCCTAGCATAATTTTAGCATAGCATAATAGCATAAACTGAGCATAATTTTTTATTCAGTAATGATGTTTCTCAGATCAAATTTTGTCCACTGCCTAGCCTCCATTATATTCTTCCTTTATTGTATTCGACAGTAATGCAAGGAACTAACAGGCTTGTATCACATACAACATTAGTTTAGGCAGTTAGCGTAAGGTTTGAGGCCTATGAACTTTGACACAGATAAACAGCCCAATGGTCATCCCTAAGTTTTGGGGAACTGCAAACGGAGTGTGTGGGGAAGTTTGTCTATAATGACACCAGCCAACCACAGAAATATCAGCTAACACCACCTTTTGGAAAGTTTTGGAAAGAGCATCCAGAGACACCCAACCATAAGAGTACCAGAGCAGAGATCATGAATATACTAACCTATAGAAGAAGGACACCCTAACATTAGTAGGGTTGAGGAAATATAAATAAGAAAGAGGGGAGAAACCCCTACCGAATATGCACTAGACATGGTACCATCAGCATAACATATTACAAAAGCTATATCCCAGCCTGTGTGTGCTAGTCTTCAGAAAGTGCCAGAATGATGGCCATTGATGACGATAAAGAAGGTGACTCTGATGAGGAAGATAATGGCTAACATTTTAGGTTGTTCTGCAAAGAATGGTGTGAATATGGATGTTCAGATGTACTTTCTCTATTATCTCTATCTACCTCAGTTAGTTAGCGTATTTGTGACTTTTCTACACATATTAATAAATTATTGTAAATATAGAAGAGTTCCTATAGTGTGAGT
Source organism: Dermatemys mawii (assembly GCA_007922305.1). Taxonomy (NCBI): domain Eukaryota; kingdom Metazoa; phylum Chordata; order Testudines; family Dermatemydidae; genus Dermatemys; species Dermatemys mawii. The sequence continues at coordinate 51,765,093 of ML677326.1, read as the reverse complement.
GGTGCAGCTGTGCACATCGGGGTTGTCAACTATACAGTAATTTTACTAAAAATGGGCCTGATTTTGGGACAAGAAACTGTCAACACTCACGGTAATAAATGGGATTTCTTAAGTTAAAAATATAATTAATAAATAATCCACAGATCAAGCTACAGAAGATATATATGTGAGGGGATGAGTAAAATATATTTCCTTCTGCAGCAATTCAATTATACACTAGACCTAGGCTTGCTTCCTCTCTGAGTTTGAGTAGTCAATAGGATTTGCAGTAACATCCTGTTTGGTGGGGAGAGGAAGTATCCTGTGAATACTGATTTCTTGAAGCTGTCTCTCGGAAGTAATACAAAAGTAATGATCAATTAACTAATTTTGAGGGTTAATCACAGGATAATGTCAAGCGTTGAACAATCACTAATTATTTTTATCCAATCAAATCCTTTACAAACCTCCTCTGTATGTTTGTTTATCCACAAGTAGATCTCTTAGGAACATTAGCTGAAAAGTTTATCAGCAAAATTGTTAGAAAGCATCACACTTGTAAAATCCCTTTTAAGAGAACAAGCTAGGGATAAGAATTCTATAGATAGAATGAGAACAATAGCTTCTCTACACAATTAAAATGGTGTGAATTTGTGACCCAGTCACTTTCTGTTAATGGATCTTTCTCTATATAGGTGTTGCCAGTAAAACATTTGCAGTTTCCATGCAATGCAATTTGAGAGGCCACAGTATTTATTTCCCTGTAAATAAATTAGTCTGAGCCCTGACTGTACCTCCATATCGTGCAGTAATGATAACAGTGCTTGGCCTCTTTTGTACAGAATTTTGGATTACAAATATAACCATGTCAGGGTGAGAAATCAATGTTAATCTGTTCATAATTTATATCTGACACACACAGTGGAATCAGAGTTAAGAATTAATAATAATTATATGTCATATATTTTTCAAAGCAGAATGACCTGATTTCAAGTTAGTACCTTCTGCCAAGTCCATTAATAAACATACACATGAGACCAGATACTGCTCTATATATGAACCACTAGAGCTCTTCTGAAATCCATGATGCAATGCTTATTCACCACAGATGAGAATATGGCCCATGTTCTTTAGATGAGGACGATAGGTATATATAAAGAGATCGAGAGGTCTTAATATACTAAGTTAGTCTGTAAAATATGATTGTGTGTATATGGCTTCAAAATAACTTTTTAAATTGCTCAGGAAAAACTGGAACCAAGCTGTTTGGTCAAAGCAAATAATACAAGACTGAACAAGATACATCATTCAACTGACATTTCAAAATGGACAGTGATAAACTCCTCAAACAGTACAGCTATATAAATACCTATATGTAGAATTCTTGATGTTAGAATGGACCTTTTAGACCAAAGGGATCACAGACTAAAACTGAGAGGAAACAAGATAGTAAAAGAGGAAGAGACACCTTTTGGCTGGACACCTAACCAAGATTTTTTTTTCCTGACATGCTTCCTTCTGAAAGGATTGAGGGAAATGTAGGAGTAATGCATGGAGGAGATGTGTTCTAAAATTTTGAAGTCAAATTATTTTGGGTATTTGCAGATTATTTATAACAAGGAAAATTAACAAACTAACTGGGATTGTATTTTGTGGAATGCCAATCTTTTCCCTCAGTATAGTAACTCAGCTTCCTACTGCCAGGCTTTAATCAGAGTGACTTGATAAACCTCTGTGTGAGGTTTTTTTCCCCATTACAAATGTTATGCACTGATAACAAGCCCATTTTATACATGTTTGTGCAACCAAATGGATTTTATTGATTAGTAACATTTAATATCTTTTTCAAGCAGAGGTTCTAGTAGATTCTCTAATATTAAATGTTTTGTCTGTGAAAACTAATAAAGTCTATTAGCAATTCACATTACATCTTACTGTAGCTTAGAAATACTGAAATACTTTTAAAAAGCACTTTCTTTTGGAACTGACTTTGGTATCGCCAGCTTCCAGCTCAAATATTCAGTCACAGAAACAAGTGAGTTGTCAAATCTGCAGGGTCTCTGTTGTACTAAACGTTAAGCGTGGCTGACAGCACTAAACCTTTGAAATATTGAATAATGTCAAGGAATTCAATTTGAATCTCAACTACAACTTCCTCAAGGTGGTCCTATAGCTGCTGACTACGTAGGAGAGACAATTCCATCAATTGTGTACATGCAACTGACAGTTAATTTACTAAAGTTAGTGGGTTTTTTATAGGTATAAAGTGAGGTAGAAGATGGCCCAAAGTATTTCCCTAGAACCAAGACTCCATTATCTGTACACAACTAAATCATGATTCCCAGGGATCTAGCACCCAGGATCTTAGACGGTCATAAAGGACTATTTGAGTAAATGAAGATAAATGAGAGGTATACAAAACAAAGGAAGCAATTCTGACATTGTGAGATGTTATATACTAGGATGTTGGATAATGGTAACAAGATAGGAATATTCTCACCATTAGGTCACTAGTTTGAATCTGGTCTAGATTCCCGACCAAAAGTTATCACATCTGACACCTTTGTTGGCATGAAATGATGTGTCAGTGCCAAATATGGTCTTGGCGAAAGGCAAACTAATATAGGTAACTTTAAAGGAATACAAACAGGCCAAAACTTAACCCATCCCTAGAACTGAACCAAAGTAAAACATAGGTTTAAAGACAGAGCAGCTAAGTAAATATCTGCCTCCTTCTACTCAACTCATTTGTTTCTTTCACTATTAGATATGTAGGTTTGGCAGAATTCATTTTTTTAAAATAATTTTAACAGAAAATATCAATGTTTATTTCAAGAATTTTTTATTTTTCTTCACTGAAATGTTCACAATTGTGGGAAATTATGGGGATGCAGACAGGGAGGTGGTTAGACAATAATTTCTCAATGACAGTAGTTACTGAGATTCAAATATTTAAATTTTATAACATTTAAAATATGAGCTGTCAACCTCATGTGTCAAAATTTCAGCCTTAAGTCAAACTTCTAGTAAGTTCTCAAGCAGCGTTCTTCTCACTTTGCCTATCTGTAAATTTTTATTTTTATCAATGAAAATATTTAATCATTGGTTTGTGCCAATGGAGCCAGAAGGAGCTGTGCTGTTTACTATACTCCTGATACACTGACTGGATTCTGCTGACGTGGGTTTGTTTTTTAGCTGAGTGGTAACAGAATTTTCGGTTCCATGAAAAATTGCAAGCTTTTGATTTTGTTCTGTAGTGAGGGGAAGGGCAGGTGTCTGATATTTTTGCAAAATGTTTGCCCACCCAGTTCCCTGGGGACCCAGCCAAGTGGGGAACCAGTCACCCAGCTTCCCAGAGAAATTGGGGTTTGGGGAGCTGCAGGTCCCGGGGACCTCAAGGTCCATGAAAGTCCACCAGGCAAAGTTCCTGGAGCCTGTCAGCCATGGGAGTCCACCAGCCAAGCTGTTGAGGAGCCAGGAGGGCAAAATGGCAGGTAACCAACAGGTTTTGAAACTTGCCTGGCAGGCACAGTTCCCATTCAGTGTGATGGATTGACATTTTCTGACAGGAGAACTAATATATTATTTCTTTATTGGTTTGTTTTTCTCTTTTCCACATAAGAAGTGTGTGTGTGTGTGTGTGTGTGTGTGTGTGTGTGTGTGTGTGTGTGTAAGAATAACTTAGAAAGGTGACCAGTTATATTTTAATTTTCCAGATTCAAAAACAGCCCTGAAGGGGAGCATAAGTAATTTTATTTCCTTTTAAAAAGTATCTCTAGATGGATTGAACTCAGCTCTTATTGCTGAGATTGGCAGCTGGCAGAAGTATTACCCATAAGACATTCAACCACACCCTGAATATTTTTCTTAAATCTATGCATTTCCTTGGCTAACTTTCCCAAACTTCTCTCCATCCTGTCTGACTTTTAACATTAGATCACTGCATAGTTTTCAAGTGGTGGTAACATGTTCAGACTTGAGCTAAAGTTTCCCTCCAATGGAGCTGAGGTGGGTCTTTTTGTTTAGGGTAAAGCTTGGAAGTGAGTACCTGTTTGGGTCTGGATAAGCAATTGCATTAGCTTTAATTATTGGAGTGTTCACCTTGTAACCAACTGGCAGTACTCAGCACTGACTGTTCAAGATAAATTACTCAAGTAAAGACATACTACATCTACAAATTGTATGTAGTGGTGTTGTATCCATGTTGGTCCCAACATATTAAAGAGACAGGGAGAGGGTAACATCTTGTATTGGACCAATTTTTGCAGGTGAGAGAGACAAGCTATTGGGCTTATGCAGAGCTAATCTTCATGTCCTGGAAATTTACCCAGAGTGTCACAGCTATATATAAGGTGGAACAATTCCCAGACCTGCAGAAGAGCTTGAAAGTAAGCTTGAAAGCTTGTCTCCCTCACAAAAATAAGTTGGTAAGATAAAAGATATTACCTCACCCACCTTCTCTGTTTAGAAGTTGTCTCATTTCTGTTATAAGAGTTGCCCCTAATATACATTGAAAAGTACTCTTGGTAAGGCACTCAGTAATATACTGCTGGGAAAATTCCTATGGTAGAGAATGGACATGATGATCTAGAAGGTCATTTTCTCCTTTACTTTCTCAATGACTGACTCACATAAAAACAGGCATTAGCTGAGATACAAAAACAGGGAAAACAAAAAGTAAAAATAAAAAAACCCTAAAAATTGAGGAATCGAGTAGGGAATTTAATACACATTTTTGTTGCTCTCCCTCTCTTTTGTCTTTTTTTTTAATGCAGTCTCAGGACCAGTTCTGTGACACTTAATTTTTTTTTTTCACACACAAGTAATCCCAGTATATTAAATAGAAATATTTGTGTTAGGAAGGTTTGTAAGAGAAATATAACCAGAATCTGGAAAACAATATATAACCAAAGTATTTAAGCAATTTTGCCTTTTCTCAGGGTTTTTTTTTTTTTATAAATTTAAAATGTGCCTTCTGTGAATATTCTACAAAATGTGCAGTGATGGAGAAAACTCTTGCCACAAAACACGTTCATTAGATTATATGCAAACAGCACACCCAAAATGCTTATGAACATAACCTGTTAGCCAGGATTTTCAGAACCCAAACCAGTGGTAACTTAACTGTTTCTCTCCAGACAGTGTCAGGAAAAATTCAGTGAAGACACAGCTCCTCTGTCTGATAAATGATTGGTGCAAACAAGAGTGCTCTTACCTAAAACTATTTTTGTATTTGGTCTCAAGCACATACACATACACATGCCGTCGCAATAGGTTCAAAGCATCCTAAACATTTATATGTACCCAAAATATTAGATGGTTGTGACGAATCAACAACAAGCCTTCCAGAGGCCCTCCTTCCCTTCAGCTCTTGGGGAGTTTTGTGCCTTACCCAAAGAAACACTTCCTCAGGTTGCTGCAAAGCATACTTTCTAACTAAACTCTTTATAAATTTTCTGTGGGCAAGGCACATACATTTTCTACGGGCAAAGCACATAATAGCCCTTAATAGGCTAACAATTTCCAATTTCCCTAGAAACAGCCAGTAAGAATTAATTATTCTCCTTAGCAACAAAGCAACTTCAGGGGAAAAAAACAAAAACAAAAACCTTACAAGCACAACCAAAATCAGTCAGTTTTCCATATTCTTCCCCTCCCCCACCCACATTTCTCCTTTTAATTGTATATCCAAGTTGGTAAAAGTGCAGCTTGCAGCTGTTTTTGTCTGCCTAAGAAAGGACAGATTTTTCTCCTGGCTCTATGGTGTTCTTGCTTCCAGCTTGTGGGGAGGAAGGTTAAGTACACAATATGGCTGTGGATTATATCAAATCCAGTTCTCTTGCAGTAAGACAAGGTTAATTTGTTTAAAAATACCACCCACCCACTCCCCCCCAAAAAAAAATTGAATAAACCACCCCCATAAAAAAAAAAAAAAAAAAAAAAAAGACCAGAAAAAAATTGCATCTCCAGCTGCCTCTTTTTAAAATTTTGCTCAATAATTTTAACAAAGAATAATCATTCTCCAAGCAACATTAGGTTTCACAAAAATTGGGTGCTGGGTTTGTATTTTTTTATATACTATGTCACGGAGTTCATGTATGCAGTGTTGTTATGGCCATGGTGGTCTAAGCATATTAGAGAAACAAGGTGGGTGAGGTAATATCTTTTATTGGACCAACTTCTGTAAGATTTTTCATTAATCCCTTTAATCATATGCCTTTGCCTCTGTTCCTGAATGCTAAGGCTATATTTTTTAATGATAGACAAGTGTTAATTGAGGGTCTGATCCAAAAACTGTTGAAGTTAATGGAAAGATTCTTGTTTATTTCAGGACTTAAAGAAGGGAATGATGTACACCAACATAGTCAATAGCCATTGTATCTAATTTTACTGTTGCTCACAAAGATAGCCTAGTGAGATCCACTCCTCATTTTTGAGATGGTCCTGAGAAGGAAAAGAAAGAATCATGCAGTCTTACTGCAAGGTATATCAGTACAAAATACATATAATGTAAGGCACCTAACCTAAAATAGCTGGCAATACCACTAAATGGTCACATTTTCAGAACATGACATATCAAGAGGGTTCTTAAAAGAAACAGTTTGGATCCTCGCTTCAGATGACCAGATAGCTTATTACAGCTAGTGGGGGCTGCTTCCCTTAAGTTGTGTCTCTTCAGTTTGTATAATGCCTCACTGCAATCTAATGTCTATGTCTTGGCTACAGCCTCTGAAGTGGAGTGCAGACAGTTGTATTGCCACCATTGAATATTATTAGAATTTGGGTAATCTTTACCATTTCTAGTGGGTATTCATTTCTCTCATCATAATAAATTATTAAAATCTCCTCTGTGTCTTCATTAAAATGGTTTCTATTCAAATTGGTCCCCGTAGGTTAATGAAGGCTCTAAATATGCTTCAAATGGATGTAGGGATCATAGGTTGTTGATTTATTATTTTCCCAAGACAGAACATTGCACTAAAAGCTATTTCCCTTCATTTATCTGATATATTCACAGTCATTATGCAAAATACTGTAAAATGTACTCCCTGAAATTAGAAATATTTCTTCATTTCCAACTATGCATGAATGCGCACTTGTACTAAGAACATGATGGGATTCATTATGAAGGTCTTTGAATCCTGATGTATAGTGATGGAACAGGTTCCAGTCCCACTAGATATTATTTCAATTGGATATTATGGCTCATCGGAACAGAATTTACTATGGTAGTGAAATTTAAATTGTGTCACTGTGGCATATGCTGCATCTAGTTATCTGTGAATCTTTAAAAACTGTAGAAAAAAGGATTATGAAATAATTAAGCAAGAAAGGAAGAGGAGGCCTGCCATGTGTTAGATATTTCAGATTTCTCTCTGTATATGTTACTTAATATAGAATCAGTCAATATTATATGCTTGCTGTTCAATATTTAGATTCTGCTGTTCTGTAAATAAAGTGTCATGGGTCAAACTGAAAAATGAGGGCATTTAACTATCTGAGATTGAAGAAAAGCTCTTTAGAAACCTTAAAAAATATGTTGGTTCTACTATACACTTATCTCAAACAGGTTTCTAAATAGAAATTGTATGGCCTATATTTATTTGTTTACTTTTTATTTCAGGGTTATTTTTCAATATTCTCCCCTTAGATTTTTTTCCTTCACAGTTCTTAAATGTCTTTCTATTCCTCATCTTTTATGTGAAATCCTATTGTATAGTATTCTATGTAATCATAGATGTAAATAATAATTCTCATGTTTGGCGCTTTTATAAGCCCTCAAATAATCAGCCATTTGTATAGTTCCAAGATACTAATTCCAACTTTACTGATACTTTGCAAACAAGTTCTCAATGTGATAAACGGATTTCCTTTGTTTGGAATTTAAAAATCTGGGCACTGATTCTACACTGCATCTGCATGAAGCTTCACTGATGTCTATGGGGTTAGGGCTAGGAATCCATTCATGTGGGTTCACAGTGCAGGATCAGGGCCTTTCCTAATGAAAATGACAGAAAAAATAAACTTCTAAAATTCCTGTTCTAGAATTAAACTAAAAATATATTTTCCTTAATTCCCTTTTGGTGAAGTTAAGACTTACTTCTCTGTATCTTCCTTTTCCATTGTTCGTAATATTAATTGTGTTACTGTCTAGTCAATGTGATAGATATGGCAATTTCCTGCAATATCGTTGAAAGACCTTATTGCATTAACTCTATGTATTATTGTGGACTGGAATGGTATGTAACCTCTCGAAGGGGGATACTTAAGACTTGGGAGTGTCTATATTGAAGTCTATATTGAAGAGGTGCTAGGTATGTAACCTCTGTATATTGAAGTCTATATTGAAGTCTATATTGAAGAGGTGCTAGGTATGTAACCTCTCGAAGGGGGAGACTTAAGACTTAGGAGTGTCTATACTGAAGTCTATATTGAAGAGGTGCTAGGTATGTAACCTCTGTATATTGAAGTCTATATTGAAGAGGTGCTAGGTATGTAACCTCTCGAAGGGGGAGACTTAAGACTTGGGAGTGTCTATACTGAAGTCTATATTGAAGTCTATATTGAAGAGGTGCTAGGAGGTTGTGTTTTGTGGACATAGCACAAATCCCTGATTCTAAACACAGGCATATGCATACTGGTGGAGCCATTATGACCGACTGACTGGATTGCACAGAGAGAGAGAGAGAGAGAGAAGAAAATCATAGCAACCAGTATATAACAGCAGATTTAACATAAGCAACTTCTTAAAAAACTATAATTGCAAATTCACATAAACAGTTTCAACATTCTGCTCAATACATTCATATACCCTAGTGTGGACTTTCTGCACAATAAGTGTTCAGAAAATATCCTTCTGAATCCCAAAGCAAAGGTTAATGCAAATTCCCCAACTCTGGTTTTGTAAAAATCCAGCTTTTTGAAGCTACTCCCTGAAGAGGGGGTCATTGTCTGTTGATTACATGTTACAGAAGGCTCATATTAAAGGTCAAAGCTCCATAAAGAAATGACTAATCTGTTCAGTGTCTATTCTGGTTCTGGATCTAAAATGGATGAATTTACAACCCACAGGAAAACTCGGCTGTGCGTTTTGATTGACTAAAATCTACCAGAGATTTAGGTTGGAGTTGGGCTTTGGTAAGTGTTTCAGCATGCATGCAAGTTCTTTTATTGTTTTAGTAAGTTTACATGTTTTCTCTGTAATACTTTTACCTTAAGAATAAATGTACTTGCTTAGATGGAGCTGTGGAGTAACTTATAAATGCAGGCAATAGACTGGTCATAACTGGTGCAGAGAGCAAAGTTTGGGCACTGGACTATCTAGATAGTATGGTTTGCTGGGAGTATAACAATTTAAGAGAGGCAACAGTCTAGCCTTGAAATTTCTGGTTGAGGGAACAGAGATGTGAATCTTTGCCCAAGAGAGGTGACATTTGGGAGCCAGAAGCCTAACATTTGTGTCCTTGGTGAACCATGGTTGTGGTGTGTGGGGATAAAGCAGTTAAACAGATGCAGTTGCCCTGAAACTGTAACAATCACCATTAACCTTTTTAGTGAAGACTGAAGCAAAATAGGTATTAAACATCTGAACCTTTCTTGATGTTCTCAATTATGAGCTCTCCTTCCCTGCTAAATAGAGGACTTGCATTTTTCTTCATCTTTTTCTTGCTTCTAAAATATTTTTTTTAAAAAAAACCTCTCCTCTTATTGCCTTTTTTCCCTTATTAGGTGCAACTCATTTTGTTACTTAGTCTTTTTGATTTTGTCCTTATATGCTTATACTGTTGTATAGTACTTCCCCTTAGCAATTCATTCATGTTTCCACTTTGTGTAGGATTCCTGTTTGATTGTGAGGTCATTAAAGAGCTCCTGATAGAGCCATATTGACCTCTGATTAGTCTTTCTATCGTTCTTTTGCACTGGCATAATTTGCTATTGTGTCTTTTATGTTGTCTCCTTGAGAAACTGCCAGCTCTCTTAAATTCCTTAGATTTTTGTCCCATGGGAACAGTTTTTTGAGTTTGTTACAGTTTGGGGGGTTATTTTAACCACTAATTTCCTTATTCTGCTGCTTTCACTTTTTCCTTTCCTTAGAATTATGAAATCTATCATTTCATAATCACTTCTACTCAAATTTCCAATAACATTCAGATTTGCAACCAGTTCTGCCAGAATTAAGTCAAAAATGACTGTCTTCCTGGCTACTTCCTCCTTGTTGTGAAACAAAAAGAACTTATCGTACACTTTGCGCTTTGCCATATTACTTTCCCAACAGATGTTCGCGTAGTTAAAATCCTCATTAGTACCAGGTCTTGTGTTTTGGATACGACTGTTATTTGTTGTAGAAATGCCTTATCCTCTTCTTCCAGATTTGGTTGTCTATAATAGACCCCTACCATGACCTATTTTTCACTCATCATCTTTACCCAGAGACATTCAAATAGCCTGCCTCTCCACTCCTTCTAGACTCAGAACAAGTATATATATGCTTGATACATAATGTAACATCACTGCTCCTTTTCCCCTGCATGCTATACCTCTATCTACCAATATTTAGGTCATGAGATTTATCCCACCAAGTCTCTGTGCTACCAAATAAGTTATAATGTAGCTTATGTACTAATTATTCCAGTTCTTCCTGTTGATTCTCCAAACTCTTTGCATTTGTATATAGACATCTAAGATGTTGAAGTTCCCCACTGATTTTATACCTGTTGCTCTTATGACTCTGTTGTATTTACTGTTTTTGTATTTATGGATATGGACATCACTTTGTCTTCTGTGACAGTGGAAGGAACTGCCTCCCATCAGAGAGTTCTGCTGCTCAGACCCTTGCACTGATTATATGAACAACTGTTTTATTATTTTTTAAAAAATCACTCCTTATGCTCAGGAGAACATATTTGGGCTCATTTGAGTGTGCTGGCCCTACATGCATGTACACAGTGGTCTCTTGCTACACAGACACAGATCATCTTGTGACTGTTGGGATGGCATATCTAGATCTGATCACATGTTCCCTTATCAGGCTTTCTCCTCCCCTGGTGGAGAGTTGGGTTCCATGACACCCTGTTTCTCAAGCAAAAAAAAACAAAAAACCACTGAGACTGGGCTACAAACAAGATTTAGTCCTCCAGATGACTCAAAGAGACACTGCCCAATCAGGATTTGGCAGAGCAATTAAGAGGATTTACCTGCTTCTTCTCAGGGATTGTGTGGGTGAGAGTGGGACAGAGGAGGCACACCATAGTTCTAGCCCAGATCCAGAGGGCAGGGCAGGGCCCTGCCTTCAAGTGCTGCAACTCAGAGCTTACCGTTAAGTTATGTTTGTTTATTTAAAGGGAAGACTGCCAAATTCCGAGTTCATTAATTTAAAGGTTTATAGACTGATACCGAGTTCATGGCACAGACTGCCTTGCTCCAAGAAGGCAGCCATGACTCATGGACTAAGCCAGGGATACCTGCAGTACTGCACTTAGCCCTAAGGGAGTGCTAAAGAGCAGTCCCACTTGTGATAGAACTACAGTACTAGGGTTTGCTCTGTGTCTGTCACAGATTCCGTGACTTTCCGTGACCTCTGTGACTTCTGCAGTGACCAGTGCAGATGGCGCCAGGGCTGCCCAAGCAGATCAGGCAACCCATGGGCAAGTCACACTGGCCACTGCTGGCACAGTTTGGATGTGGGAGGGGACTCGTGGCTGGGGATTGGGGTGCAGGGCAGCCCTTACCTCGGGAGGGGGGTCCCAAAGGCGACCAGCATGTCCCTCTAGCTCTTAGGCAGAAAGGAGTGGGGTCTGCATGCTGCCCCTCCCTTGGGTACCGTCCCTGCAGTCCTCATTGGCTGTGGTTGCCAGCCAATGGCAGCTGTGCAACCAGAGCTCATGACAGGCCTTCTCTCCCCCAGGAACTGCAAGGTCATGCGGAGGAGGGAAAGGAGTCCGCCAGCCTCACCAACCCTCCTCCCCAGCACCAGCAGGGGTCCCAGGCCACGTGCCTTTGCCCAGCTCCTCCCCACGCACACACTCCAGCGGCGGTCCCAGGAAACAATCCCCCAGTACCAGCAGGATTCCTGGGCTGCCGCCTCACCCCAGCACCAGCGGGAGTCCTGGGACATGGGCTGCTGCCCATCCCCTCCAGCAGCAGCGGGGGCTCCAAACCCCCACCCCCACCACAGCACCTGCAGTGCCCCCGGACCGCTCACCCGCCCCCAGAGCACCCCGGCCCAAGTTTTAGTCAGGAGTATAGTACAAGTGATTGACAGGTCACGGGATGTGAATTTTTGTTTACTGCCTGTGAGCTGTCCATGACTTTTACTAAAAATACCCATGACTAAAACATAGTTATAAGTAGATGACACAAAGTAACTGTTGCTCTGGGTGGCCATCCCCTCTGTCTAGCCACTCACTGACCTTTTTGTGACTTTTGCAGCCAGTACCCACTTCAGCTTTGCATTGTTCCGACAGCTCACAAACAAAGTGACACAGGGTGGCTTTACTCACCTGAATAACTGTTTTGCGCAGCAAAAGTGCCATATATCTTTCTAACACCTAATGCACAAACATTTCCTCCATATGTACAAGATTAGTCACTAAGATGGTTTCTCTCAGGGAGTGTTAACATCTCCCTCTGTCCCACAATAAATGCCAGCACTGGACAATCTAGGATATTCTTCACATCACTCAAACTTAAACTGCCTATCCAAAACTTTTACCCAGCCCTGTCTTTTCTGGGCAGTTAAAAATTCACCCCATCATTTCTGCTTTCAAATCAGCATTTTAGTCTCCTGAGAAATAAGAATGGGGAAAGGGGAAAAGCAAGTTACAGAAAAAAAATAAATCATGTCATGTCACAGCATCACTGTCCTATTCCTCAACCATTTTTCACCAACTTTTAGTGTCATTACAATCATCCACACAAGGTTAAATGTCACAGTATGGTTATATCTAGATAATAATATTTCTCATGTATGGAAACTACTACATACCAGGCAGTTTTACTGCAAAGACATGCCACACAGATATGTTAGCATACTAATAAGAAATGGTAGACTGGATTGTACATTAGAATTAAGAGGTATCAATCATTTAACACTGAATACATTTCACCACATTTCTAAATGTTTGCCTGAAAAATGACATGAATTATTTGTTTCAATATATCGGGTGTCTTCATTTTTCTATATATTGTTTGTATACAAAAGTTTTTGTTGTTTGTTTGTTTTTAATCAAACTTAGTCATGCAAGCCATAAATTAAAAATTAGATGATTTTCACATGGAATGGTCCTAAAGCAATATATAAACAGACAGCAAAATGAAGCCAGAACTGATTAGTATGGAGAAAGGAGAAATGAACACCTCCAGGAAATGAGAATTGAAGGCGATGCTCAAAATACACAAGCAAATCAAGTTGTACAGAACAGCTTATGATATTTATCACCAAGCAAAATAACACTGATGCTAGAAAGAGCTAGTCTATGTGCCAGACATCAATGAAAGATGCTTGCTATCAGTGTCTAGTAGAGGACATCATATCAGACAGCAACATTGCTAGTTAACAACAACATTTCCTTTTTAACATAGATATGTTATGGATTCAGCTTCCTATATTCCTCATCCCCCCAGTGCTCTTCTGGTTTCTGCGCAGCACGGCTCCTTTGCCACTGTTACTATCCTGCTGATTACTTCCTAATCCTCCTGAACACAGTTCAAAAATGTGGAGGGAAGCTGTAGAAAATATAGCCTAACGGTGCATTCACTTGTCAGTGGATTCCCCCATTATTTACCAGAGAAGGGGGCTAGGCCCATTTGCCCCCTTGACACTCCAATACTCTTTTAGAAAAGTCCCATAGATTTTAGTGGTAAATGCTCCGTCTCCTGTATGTTTTATTTTTACTCCACCATGTTCAATTTAATAGAGAATTATGTCCCTGCTGTTGAAATCTACAGGATAATTGTAAAAACCTATGAAACAGAAATCATTCTTTACTAAATTCTAAATTCTAGCATTTTTAGAAAAAAAAAATACTGCTGAAGGACTGTGCTAGAAGCCATTGTACATAAAATAGAGGAGATCTATGCACAGAGAATCTTTATTTCTTGACAGATTTTAGGGCAACTATTCTTTCAAGGATGCGTCTTGGATTTCTACTGTCCTCTGCATACCAGTGGAATGAATAAAGTTGCATATACTCTCTTATCTCTGATTATCACTACAAATGTTGCGGTTTTTTTCTGCTGCTGCTAATAGCTCACCCTAATTGGTTAAGCCACTTAAAGTTGATATGGCAACCTAAACCTTTTCATATTCTCTCTCTCTCTCTCTCTCTTTCTTCATACTGTATGTTCCACTCTATGCATCTGATGAAGTGGGTCCTAGCCCACGAAAGCTTATGCCCAAATAAATTGTTTAGTCTCTAAGGTGCCACAAGTACTCCTTGTTCTTTTTACACTTTCTTATTCTCTTTATGAGAAACCATTCAGTGTTCCTTCTTTCCCTCATTCTTTCTGCTTATTTTTGCTCAGAATTGTGCACTAGATTCTTTATGTTAAGATTTTTGTTCTTCATTTGTATCTCAAACTATTGATTCAGCTAATACGTGCATGGAGTGTTAAAACATTGCTAATGTTTTGTCTGGTCTTGTTTCAAATATCCCAGACAACAGAGCTCCAACAACTTTTCTTCAGAGAATTTTCTATAGCTAAATACTAGTACACAAAACATTGTTTTTATGGGAAAAGTGTTGGTCTGTGAAGTCTATCAAAAACCCAGAAAATGTATTGTTATTTCTACAGAATAATTCTTCTACCAAAAAGCAAACACACACCTGATTGCCAAGTAAGTGTCCTGGTATTCAGCTCTTTTTTTCCTCCTTTCTTAATTGCATCCTATTACCTCTATTGCTACCATTTTGTTCCACAATAAACTCCTTTACTTTTTTTGGTGTTTACAATCTTTAAATAGTTGTCTTCCTTTTGTTGTCGCTTAGCCAAAGTACATTGATATTTTGCTTTTTTATTTTCTTCTCATAAATTGCTGTTCCTGGTCTCTTGTTATTGCTCTGCTGTGAAGTGCCCCTATGTTGTACACACTTTTCTGGTAAATTGGTGCCCGAATTGAAGACATTATTTCAAGCAAAAGCATTCCAGCGTTATATTGAGAGGGACTGTCTGTGATACCTCTTTGTATGTAGCCCAAAAGAGCACTGGCATCTTTTAATGCCATATTACACTACAGACTATCTAATTTGCTATCCATTATCTTCTCTGTGCTTTTTTTTAAGCATCCAGGTTTCTCTGTCCCACTCAATTGCTTGTTTTGAATTATTTTTCCTCAGCTGGTATTATATTGCCTTGCTCCAAATTGAATCTCATTTTGTTGTTACGCTCATGTTTCTAATATCTCTTGGTCCCTTTCTATTATTTTTCTGCCCTCATTGGTGTTTACAGTACCTCCCAATTTAGTGTAATATGTGAATTTCATTAACTTCTTGTTTACTCCCACTTCAGGATCGTTAATGAAGATGTCAAATAAGCCTGGAACTAACATGAGTCCCTTTGGTACCTGTTAACCAACTCATTACATTGTTGTGTATCATTATCCTTTGTTAATGGTCTTCAGTCACTTCAATACATGACAGTATTTCTATCCAAACCAGTTTTAATTAATTTCAAGAGAAATTTGAAGAGATTTTTTTTTCTGGCAAGAACCCACTGTTTATTGATTATGTTCCCATTATCACCTCAATGTTCAGAGATTATTTTGCTCTTAATAATTGTTTCATTACTTCATTGGTGATAAAGGTTAGGTGAATGGGCCAGTGGGTAGAGGATTACTCTTTGTATTACTTTGCCTTTATAGCTAGTTTGTCTGCACTGCTCCAGTTCTCTGTGATTCTTGCAAAATTCTGAAATCAGAGTTACTGTCAATTTATTAGACAATTCCCTCTACAAGAATGTATATCAGACAGAATTGATTTCTATTTTAAACCTTTCCAAGATTTCCCATACCTTTCTGCTTATCAGGAATTTCATTTACAAGGTTTTTCCACATTGCTCAAGCTTTTTTGCTTAAAATATTGTAAAAAGCATTTGTCATTTCTCAATCACAAATTTCCTCTGCTCTCTGGTACTCTGGGGGAGATGATAGGGAGTACCTTATTTCAATCTCTCCTAATTGCTTCCCCTACAATGGCTGTTATTAAACAGATTTCTTAGTACTTAGAATTCCCCAGGAACACAGATTCATACATAAGTAAGTATGGGGATAAGTAAGACTATGAATTTGGCATGGAGTCATGGTGTTCCTGGTTATCGCCCATTTGAATAAAGTCTTCAACCCTGAAGAGGCAGCTTCAAGGCACCAGCACAGGGAGAAAGTTCTCTCAGCACTGTAAAAAAATCAAAACACCCCCATGAGGGGAGTATTTACCAGAGCTGAGCGCACGGCTCCCAGTGCTGGTGCACTGTCTACACTGCCACTCTACAGCTCTGAAACTTGTAGCACTCAGGGGAGTGATTTTTCACACCCCTGAACAAGAAAGTTTCAGCATTGTAACATGGCAGTGTAGACAAGCCCTAAGGCATTGCAACCTGGTCCATGCAGCCTCAGAGCCACTCAGCTTTAGTGCATCTACCTCAATGGAGATGGAGTGCCAGAGGGTCAAATTGATTGGTGTTTCAATCCAGCACGTGAGCTCACGGTGCCATTCAGATTTGGTCTGTCCATCGCTCCATCTCCATCTGTGGAAGAAGAACCTTGAAACTTCTCAAATACTTACCGTGAAAGTAAAATGGTATCTAAAACTTTTAGTCTGTAAATGTGACTATTCTAGTGTAGTTTAGTGCATTCTATTCTGGTTCTTGTACTGTGGTCATCACCGTAGTATCTTCAGCAGGGTTTGAAGGACATAATCTCCCACCCCCAGTGGAGCACATCTCATGTGACATGCCAAGTCCCTCTCCCTGCATCCTGATCCCCTCCTTTTCTGACCAGCTTGGTAGGACCAGGGTGTATTTGGTTACTAACCAGACCCCTGAATAAGGACCCTAAACTGTTCTTTACAAAAATCTTGTCATCTTATTTAAAAAAAACATAAATAAGAAGTCTAGGAAAACACTTAGTTTCTGAAATCAATGAAATAAACAGCTTTCTTTTCTGCCCAGCATAGCAATCATGCAGCTTGTATTTTTTTGAATCTCAGAACACATGCTGAGCTATTTCAAATACATACACTCCAACTTCTTTTAAAGTAAGGAATTATCAGCTAATAACTGATGGAGATGGGAGTGCTGACAGATAGGAATAAATTACTGATGTGCCGCAAGATCTTGCATTGGATCCTAAATTATATTTCCACTGGCAATTCAGGCACTGGCTGTGGTGATATGCCATAAAACCAGCACATTATGTCCTGATAACAGCACCATAAAAAAGATTCACTACTACTCTTATCCTCACTATTCACCAGAGTACATTTGTGGCATCCTTCCAATAAGACTGAAAACTTTTCTGCTTCTTTTCTAGTTTATCATGTTCACTTCAGAATTCTTTTATAAGTACGTAAAATACAATAAATATATGATGCATAAGGGTTGATGTTTTAAAGTGGGTATTTGAAGGATGTCTGTTTTGTTTCTTCTCTTTTATTTGTTTGGGTAATCCGCCAATTTACATTGACTGTATTTTATTTTTTTGTTAAAACATCTACAAATCTATGGACGAGGACACCTGAAAATAAAATGCATTTTTATTATAAGTGTTATTACTACTACACTGAATTCTGATGATCTATTCAGAGGAGCAAATAATAGTGGATCAACTATATACTGTCATCATGTTATATGTAGAACACATTGCGGTCAATAGGAGTTTGGAATAATGATCAGGGCTGGAGCAGAACTCGATCTGGAGTAGATCTTTACTGCTGCTTCAGAAAGGAGCAGCTTGAGTATCCCCTGAGCATATGCTTTCGAAGCTTTGAGGTAAGATCCATGGACATCTACATCCCAAAACAGCTGACTACACTCTTTTTAGTCTCTAAATAGATTAGGGAAACCTTGGTTCTTTTAGTATATGGCCCTAAATAGCAATATTTAGGTTAATCAAATAAACTAGGAATGAAAGTAATATACACATTAGAAATACCTAACATGATTAGAGATCCATCAACATAATAATATAACATATTTACAAAATAAAAGTGAATTTATGTATATTCTTACATGCCTGTTGATAATCTCAGAGATGATGTGTGATACATTAACTCCCTTAAGCCACTTTGACATTGAACATCCAAAATCCTTTGTCCAATGACATATATAGAAACATGTGTTTCTTAATAATAAAAAATACTGAAACTTAAAAGAGAAACAAACCCCAGCCTAAAAAACCTGAGGCTGATCACAATATCTTGAGGTTTGGAAAAGGTAAGTTAATATTAAACCCTGATATCATTTGTCATGCCAAAAGCAATGAGATAAAGCATTCGTTTTCTGGTGAGAGATTCATACTGATGGTAATGCCTGTACATGTTCCCCAGTTACCGAAAATACAAAATCTAATCATCAAAGAAGTATGCACCTGTCATCATGAAGATTATTTCTTGATGCTTTCCACATGGGATTATAATGCTAAATGTACTAGGGGAAACAATATAGAAGTGCATATAAGTACCAAACAACACACACTTGGCATCACGGAAGGTTTTTGTCAGATCCCTACTAGAAAAAACATGACTTAGCCACAGGTCAGAGAATAAATACTGGCAAAGTAAAACCAATCACGAGAAGAAAACAAATATTTGAACTTGAAATAAAAGAAGCTTTGCATACATGCATGGCAAGAAATCCAATGATTAAAAAAATTACAACTCCATTCCCCACGATGACTCTGTCCTGAACAAACACAGAGTAATCCCCAATGAGAGGAAAATCTCACAGTACATGATAGTTGGAACAAAAACTAAAATAAATATTGCATTCCTATCAAAATTCACTCTGAAGCCCAAACATTCCAAACCACAAAAACAAAGAGTAAAAAAAAAAATCCATACACTGCTACAGTTGGACAGGAGGAAGAAAAATCAAATAAGATTGAGCAAATATTTTTAAACTAATTCAAGTGAATCTGACTGAGATACTATAGGTATTAGAATTCAGGCTCAATCTGACTTCAGGCTCATCAAGAATGAGCATCACATGCATACAGGAATAGAGACAGACAGACACAGACACATTTTTTTTAAAAAAAAGTGTGCACTTGTACAGTTTATTTTTTCAATAGATAAGTATAAACTTTTAGAAATAAAAACATATTAGACCAAATCCTTTTTGACTTATTTGCATTCAATGGGATTGCTCATACAAGCAAAGATTGACATACAAGGGTAGGATACATACAAGGGTAGGACTGAGACCACAACTCCTTAGACTTCAGGACCATGGTAAAACATCAGAACAACGTTGTTCTAGTAATGATCTTTTGAAAATGTACATTGTTATAAAAACCATTTTTGAAGTCTAAAACTTCATTACATTTTAAAATGTCTCTTTTAATTTGGGGTAGGATATTCCATGGCCAAAGTTTAAAATTCTTTCAGTATTTTGTGATGTTTGTTTCATTTATTTCCTTAACATTCTAAATTGAGGCCTTTGAAAAGTCAGCCACTGTTCCCACAGACTTTGCAGTAGACCTCCACTTACATCTTAGGATGCTTAGATACAAAGGTGATGGTCATTCTACACATTGTGAGCCTGATTTTCTGTGCCTTGTGTATTGTGTAATTATTTACCCTAGTGCAGTATGCATGGAAAATGCTACCAAATCCGATGGTAGAGTTTTACCACCACTTTACACTGACATAAATCACTATACAAGGTACAATGTCTAGACATTCTTTTATTTCTGGCTCTTATTGGTAGTGTGCCCTAAAGTGAGCTGTCACTCAGAGAACATGAGGGAAATAATTATATTAAAAAAAACAGAATAACATTTATCCAAATTAAAAAGTGTGCAAAATCATAGGTTCCCTCCTATTTTGCTAGATAGGTGGCAGAGTAGTTACAGTAGGCTTGAGGATCTGTCCTATAGTAACTTAATGGAATTGGATTTAGTCTGGTTATATACTTGTGAACCAAGACTTGAAAGTGGCTCAAAATCTTTGCTGGGCAGTCTGAGCTAAAAGAAAATCTCTGATAAAGGGAAGCTTGTTAAAATTAGCTTTCTTTTATGAAAATGCTTATTAGCTAAAAAGGGTATTACAATTGGAGTGAGCGGGCTTGTTGCCACGTAGCAATTAAGAAAACATGATATACATTACCAATGTGATTGAATTTAATCAAACCAGTGATAAAATAAATTGGTTAAAATGCTCCAAGTTCAAGAAAGTCATGTATCTATATGGAACTACCAAAAAAGTAAAAAAGAAAGTATGCTTTTATGTAACACCTATTGGCAAATGGGACAGATTAAAATAAATACATCTGTGCAGTTGGAAAGGTGTAGTAGGAGAGTCCAAGAAAGAGCAAGATTCTAATATCAAAGCAATCCCTTTCCAGAGTAACAAATTCCTTTCCCAGCTTGTGCTACTTAATAATTAAAATGAATAATAAAACAGCACTTGCATGAAGCCAAAATCTTAAGTGGAAACTTGGGGCCAGCTAATGTAAATGGCTTTAGTTACATAGACTTTAATGGAACTGTGTCAAATTACACCAGATGAGATCTGGTCCTATGTATCCTTTCTTTTCTTTACTTTTTCAAAACTTTAGAATTGTTGTCTCTCTGGTGGGGGGCTCTAGTTCTTATGAAGAGCTATAATACGTGCCACAAGCTGTATTAAACAATGGCTGAATTAATTTTACTGACATTCATAAAGAACTTTTCATGTGACTTTCTTTTCCCCCTCAGACCTAAAGCTTGAAATATGTAGTTTAAAGGCCTGATTCTGCTATCTTCTCAATATGGGTGGACCCTTGCCCCCAGGAAAGGCCTTGTTACTTCACTGAGACTACATAATGGCATAATGCAGCAGCTCATAGTAATGGAGACTTAATTTGCTCAAGATGAAGTGCCTGAAAGACTTAAACACATTAGTGGTACTTTTTTAATGTTGTCAGTTTTTAAGAGTGAGATCCTTACTTCTGCTGTTGCCCCTGTGAGCTGGGTAAAAGTCCCGGATCAGGTGAAGGGAGAACTGTCCTGGGGCAAGAACTGAGGAAGTCCACCAAGAGCCCCCATACAAGCCTTGATATAGAGGGCATACCAGAGGCAGGAGACAGGACGGCAGCACACAGCTCTATGGAGATTTTGAGCAAAGTTGCAGCCCATAAGGCAGTGATGAGTTGTTGCTAGAACTTAGACAGGCTACCAGGACTGTCTAGATAATCCCAGAGGCCAGGATCAGGAGGGTACAAATGTGGCTTTAAGGCACCATAATACCCTGCTCCTGGGCTGAGCATTTTGTATTGCGCCTCTCACCCATAATCTCTAAAATGTACATCTCTAACTCACTGTTCGACACATAATGGCATGCATTTCTAAAATTGACACCAGAATGAGGATGATAAGATATACACTGTGCCTGAAAGAACACATGAAAACAGATTGTGATGCAGGCAAGGCACACAATTATGTTCATGAAACGGGTTCCTGTCACACCAGTGCACACTACTTGGCATTTCTGGGAGGTAACATGTTTTTCACACAATCAGTGTGTCTTTTTGGCAATCAGTTATGAGTTTATATGTGTGCTGTGCATATTTATTGGCTTTAGTTTAGATACAATTTTAATATATCAGTGTCCTATGAAATCGTGACTCCTAGCTTAGTTCGCACCTTCGGTTATATTGCACCTGGCTACATCAAGCCAGTTTGAAATGTCTGAAATGGAAATGTGCCAAATACTACAATAGATATTTGAAGTGTATATATTGACCTTTAACTAGGATGGGTATTTTAATCCTACCCTTGCAAATTACCCTTCAAAAGACTTGAATTCAAATTGCCAACATGATATGTCGTCTTCTAATGTGATGTGATTGGAATGATAACACTTACTCTGATGTGCAATGTAATCCAGTGTGACTGATCAGATGCAACCTGCCATAACACAGCACAGGGCAATGCATCACACTTAGAAATTAAAGCCATGCTATTTTCTGGGATTCACTATAAAAGAAATGTGTCTGGTGCTTAGTTGTTATGAGATCTTTGAGAGTAAATTTAACCCAGTTGCGATGACATGTTTTGCAATTATTTAATCATTTTTTCTCAATATTTGTGACTCGGATGCAGGCAATAATGACAATGCTTGTTCTTTGGCTAACTTTTCTGCCAAAGAAAGGGCCAAACTCTAAAATATTGCGGAACATCTAAAACCCAGGATCAGATATTGACTAAGATGTGTGGCATGGAAAGAACATGGTTTGAATAGCCTAAGTACAGTGTTTCTGTAACTGATTGAAATAGCTGCTGCCATTATTGATGCAGACAACACTTCAGCAGTTATTTGAGATATACCCAGTGATGGGAGGTGAGTAAGCTTCCGAGTAGCAGCAGAGGAAGGCAGGTCCAGCTAAGACTCATTTTGCTCCTCCATTTATTTATTTTTAGACAATGACACTTCACGCATCTAATTCATGGGACCAGGCTTCCAGTGGTTTCTCCAATCACTCCAGGGGACATCATCTATCTCCCAGGCATGGCTTTGAATAGATCCTGTACGCCATCCAGAAGAAAAGGAGACTATCATCTGCATAAACCTGGCCACAGTTCTACAATACTCTGACAAAATCCGAATAAACTTTAGAAAAATATTAATTTCTCCAGCAAAGGAAATCAGAGATTGCTGCAGAGGAGAGGGGAGAAGATGACTGGTATGAATGGGGCAGGAAAAAGCTGAGCCCCTTAAGCTAAGCCTAAGGGTCATTTTACTAAAGGTGAGAGGAGGGAAAAACTCATAGGTTTACAAGGCAGATTTTTTGTGGATTAAATATACAACAAAACAACTTTCATTTAAAGATTATCTCTGAAAAGAATGACTGAAATAAATGTATTTTCAGGAAGAGTTGGTGATGTATAGAGTAACTGTGATCACTACATCTTTAAATGTAAGACATTGGCCAACCATCTGCTTGACATGGAACAGGCCTGTACAAGTTTAAGCCCCATGTAAGGGTGTGTTCTAGGTTCCCCTCTGTGCCAGTCCACATCATTTATGAGTACAGGCACACCCTGCGAGGTTCACAAGATTTTACAGGGAGTCACACTTGGCTTTCTATCTCTTTTTTATGGAAATTTGTATGTGACTTGGTTGGTTTCTTTAACTTTAGGAATATGAACTGGAAAAAAAAAACATGTTTTTCCTTTTACGCAAAGAACATATAATAGATTTGATGGAGGAGAGTGGGGGTGAGTTGTGAATTATCCAAGATAAAAATTCCCTGAAATGGGGATCAGCTGTTAGTGTACTGTACTTCTATGGCAGGGTCCCAGTTTCAAGATTTTGTATAAATTTTGCTCCGTGACCAGCAGAAGTTTAGAGGAACATGGGAGCAACTTTCTCAGTTCTAGGAGAATTCTTTAGTTTGCTCTACCTGTGGCTGGTTTTGGGGAGTGAAGAATAAATTCTGTGAAGAAAGCAATATTTCTGTTCTGACAGCAGTGTCTGTGTATATTAGTGGGAGAGCCATTAGAAATTGTAACCAAGCCCATGTCAACTGTACAACAATTCCCTATGATCTTCAATAAGTGTAAGAGGGGGAGAGAGGGAATTAAAGGAAAAATTAGCTCTCTTACGGTAAATGCCCTGATTCTTTCCAAATATGACTCTAAGATTTGTAGGTGGTTTTCTCCCAGATATGGCTGGCTTGGGGTGGGCCTTTATGGACTAGTAAGACTGTGGGTGGTTAGGGCTAAGGGATTTATGATGATATCTGCCCTGCAAATAAAAAATGTAGTCTGATTCGACACTAAAGTTCCCTTTACCGTAACCTCTAAAACCTGATTTTTTCCCCCTTCCAATTTCCAACATGATATGTCATTTTCTGATGGGATGTGACTGGAATGATAACACTCACTCTGATGTGTAATGTAATCCAGTGTGACTGATCAGATGCAATCTGCCATAACTCAGCATAGAGCAATGCATCACACTTGAAATCTTAAAGCAAGCTATTTTCTGAAAACCACAATGAAAGAAAGCTATCTATAGCCTACTTTGCTAAGTCAATTAAGGTTTTGGGGGCTATATATGCTGGGTTGTTTTTCCTCCCAAGTTGTTATTGGCAAAGTATGATGTGGGCTATCCATACAAGTATTCATCTAACCAATAGGAAGCTAAGTTCCTTTTGACTAATTTGTATTAAAGGAATAAATCATGATACCCTTGCCCAAAATACCCTTTCCACAAAGTCAGCCTTCCATGTTTATCCCTGCCAGATGACACACAAGCTACCTTCCTACCTTCACTTCATTGTCATTTATCAATATTCATCATGGCAATGTGGTGTTTGCAATTGCAAGTGCAGTCATAATGTGGTGCTTGTCACTGGATCATTATGTAAATAGACACAGAAACTGAACATATGAATATGGAAGCAGCATTTTCTCACTTTTGTATTGTACCCAGAGTTCTGAACTAACACTTTTGTTACCTGCAATTCTATCTGTACTAATGAAAAAATGATAAAAAGTCAGAACAGTTCCAACAATTATGTATTAGTACTTTTGTCTGGAAATTAGAATTAAGAAGTTTACCCATTTTCTTATTAGGTTTCTGACAACATTTCTTTTTCTATTTGTACAATTCAAGAACAACTCTTTGAAACCTCCTGAAGTTTAAATCAAGGTTTTGTTGGTAAACTGTCCCTTAAGTCTAGTCAGTTTCTTCTTTCAGGTACACTAAGAAGGAAGAAAAGCTCACACAATTTTATTTCAAATGCAACATAAAAATATGTGCCTTTTATAGTTACAGTAAGTTAGTTTTGGAAAAATATGCTATTGTTAGGCTCTTCTTAAAAAATCTAAAACCTTTATGTAAAATTTGAACGTTTTTACCCAGACAAAATACATATTTGAGGCCTGTTCCAAGGCCCACTGAAGTAAATGAAAAATTTCCCATTGAGTTTAATGGGCTTTGAATTGGGCCCTTCTTTTAGTCACTGCTCTGGCAACACTATTTAAAATATTTGACTTGAGCTAAATAATATATTGAAGCAGTGAAGTAGAATAGAGAAATGACAGAAGCAATTAAAGATGGGCAAACCATTCCAGAAATAAAGAAATATACCAAGTTTCAACCCAAACTTTGACAAAACTTGAAGACATTTTAGAGTCACGGAAATGAAGGGCTGGATTTGGAGAACATAGAAAAAAATAGTTGAAATGTGAGGAACAGAGAGACAAAGGGTTGGATATGCCTTGAACATTAGGAATCAGAAATATTTGTCTTTGACAACTAAAAATAAATAAAAACAAGGGACTTAAAAATAATTGGTTATCCTTACACATAATTACACACAGATTTCAGAAGAATCACAGTCTTTTTCTAGTACTTTTGTATGCTGTTATAACATTTCATTCTGGTCTAATCTTCTCCCCTTTAACAGCAAACCAAATTTTTCAATATTTTCTTATTACAGTGGTACTCCAATATCTTGCCTATGAAAAAGATAGTGAAAAGATTGGCAAACTGTTTGTATGTTTTTCAGCAGTTGCAGCAACACAATTATATATTATTATACTGAAGTTAAAAGTGCTTATTTTCTAAAAGGGTCAAAAAGGGCAGGTAGCTTATTAGGCTAAATGGCAAGATACCGTTTGTCTGTTTTGTGCATTATAACCATCTGTCACTTGAAAAAAGATGAGGGGCTTTAAATGATCATAAATTCTGAACTAAGCTAACCTAATCACAGCAAAACAGAGCCTTTATCTATATATAACTAGAAATAGTAAAATTAATAGTTACTACTTACATAGGTGTCATGGTTATGAGCATATGATATAAATCTGAATAGAATTGTGATTTTCATCATAATAGTGACCAACAAAGAAGAAAAAAGGCTTGTGCTTTTTTTTCCCTTTGTGCTCCTCCTTCTCCAAAAATAATGGATCTTTACCGTTGAAGTTAAAGGCAAATCTGTATAATTCTGCCCTTTCTATTTGTCCACAAGAAGGACAGTGTTATGAATTGTAGGTCTGTGACACACAATGAAGCCATTTTAATCCAATTCAGTAATGGGTAGTGGTACACATACACAATATTCAGGTAATTACAATACTTCTGCTTCTTAAAATGTGAAATGTTATTCAGCTGCAAAACAAATGAATCTCAGTCACTCCTGGTATGGTGGGGAGAAGGCAGCCAAACAACTGGCCCTCTTCAGATTGCACAACAGCGTTGGGTGGGAGGAGAAAATTTGACCAGGGATGTTGTGACAAACAAGTGTTTATTTGTTAGAAATATTATAATTTTAAAATCCCTCATATTTTTAGTATGTTACTTATTTTAACTCTTACCATATGCTTCTCAGTCGATGAAGACATATGGTTCATATAACAATACCATATGTCTGGTAATGTGCTGTACATAACAGCAAAAGCAAACATGCCTAATTCATAGAGAAACTCAATTTCAATTATGTTTCCTCTTCATTTTTCCTGATTATAAATATTTCTGATGACGTTTATGGACAAAACCTATAAATCTTGAAAACAACTTAATACCTCAAACTAAAAATTTAGGCTGTACGTCTTTCTTAAAAAATGCAAACATATCGTTGTGAGGGAGAACCACTGCAATTGAGTATCCCATGCAACCACTTAGAGAACAAAACTTAGAAAAAGTTATTTTTATAAATATGAAGAATCATCATTTTATTTATTCAGATCATAAAGTAGTCAAATTATTTTTTTTTAATTTGTGGGTATAATTGAGAGCAGAATTTGTCCTTATATCTAATCCAAAAAACTTCATGTGTGGTTGTTTGGTGTGAAGAGTATGAGACCCTTGTCCTTTGAAATACAATTGCAGTGAGGGGAAGGAAGTGAAGGTTAGGTGGGGGTATGATGGCACCCACCTAAGGGCAAAAATTAAGGGAAAAAATGGAGGAGTAGAATTGTGGCTGGAGGAGGGTGTTAAAGAGTGTAGAAACATGGAAGTTACAATAATTAAAATCAGAACTGATGAAGGTTGCATAGAAAATATTAGTTTCATGGACATATCGGAAATAGTCATTGGGAAAAAAGCAGCAAGCTTTGGAAAATATCTGGATGGATAGGGTAAAAGAGGAAGAAGTCACAAATACCCTGGTTAAGGAATAGGTGACGGGAAGTATTCTGGTGAGGTCAACAGTAACAGTGAATTGAAAGAGTGGAAAGGATTTCAGAGGGAAGATCAAGAACTGAGTTGTGGCTAGTTCAAGAACACATCCAGAAATGTTAGAGACAGACTGATAGTGAGCAGTCACAGAAAAGGAGAAGGTTTAGAGTTGCCAAAACTGTGGAGACTGGAAGGTCCCATCTCTTATCAGCTAGGAAGACAAGCTGCACCTCCAAATGGATAGTCAAACACCGGCACACTCCCTTTGCCTTTCAGGGGCACAATCCTGCCTCATGCTCCCCCACTGTCATATTGTGGCTCCTTGATGCCCCCTAGTCAGATCACTGTGTATCAGTGCTTATATAAAGAAAAGAATAGTTATAAGAAGTGAGATCTAGTTTAAAAAAACTATAACTGGGAGAAACATCATATCAGAAAAAGCTTAACCATTTCATTTTCATGGCCAAATTAAACAAGGAACGGTTAGGTGCACAAAGGCACCAAATGTTGCTCTACATGTGTCCGTTTAACTCCAGTCAAAGTAACTTCTTACCCCAGCATCAAAACAAAAGATAATTTTAAAGCAGTGAAAAGAAAAATCCCTCTCTTCATAACAATTACTGCTAATTCTAGAGTATTTCTTCTTTTAACAGTTTATTATGTGATGATGAAAAAAAGGAAAGGAAGGCAAAATGGGCTCCTGGTAATCAGTTTTTTACCTCAGCTGATAAACAGCATTAACAATACTCAGTTCAACATCAGGTATTTCACTGGTCATTGCTATTAGATACAGTAGCATCTCTTCTGATGTACAGTTGATATGATGGATATTTTAAAACATGAAGGGCAACTTTAGTCATTGGAACTTATTGAGTCATTTCAGATTCCTTGAGTGCTCCTTTTTCACTGTTTATAGGGGTATTATCCTCTATTAGTAACCAATGCTAAGGAGACCAGGAAGGTAGCATTCAAAATATCTGGCACATTTTAATTAAAAAGCTGTGCTGGCAAGTAATTGCATTTGGATGACACAAGGAAATGAAACATATTGTACTTGCTGACCACTTCCTCTGCACCAGGAATATGGATAATATGATGCTATATAGCACTGGAATAGTTGGCAATAGGCACTTTTATATAGAAAAATAAACATGCAGGTGTAAAAGCTCATTTTCCTAATCATCCAATCAAGTCTCTTTAAAAAAAAAAAAAGACATACAGAGTAATAGTATTATTAAGCTGCATATAGTATGATTTGAACATCATCAGTTCATATTGAAGTAGCTTTCAGAGACCTAAGTCATGATAAGAACCTCGTTTTGGTAAGCTCTGTGAAACATGTCAGTAAACATTGTTCCTGCCCCAAATTTCCTACAGTTTAGGACAGGGGTCAGCAACCTTTCAGCAGTGGTGTGCCAAGTCTTCATTTATTCATGCTATTTAAGGTTTCACATGCCAGTAATCCTTTTTAACATTTTTAGGTCTCTTTCTATAAATCTATAACATATAACTAAACTATTGTTGTATGTAAAGTAAATAAGGTTTTTAAAATGTTTAAGAAGCTTCATTTAAATTAAAATGCAGAGCCCCCCAGACTTGTGGCCAGGACCCAGGCAATGTGAGTGCTACTGAAAATCAGCTTGTGTGCCGCCTTTGGCATGCGTGCCAAAGGTTGCCTACCCCTGGTTTAGGGCAATGAGATCTGCTGGGGCAGACTTGCACCCATATAGAGTCCTTGGATTAGAATGGAAAGAGGAGTGGAGCCTATTAAAAGACAAGCCACAACACATTGGTGCAACAAACAACAGGAGAGGAATGAGTGAAGGAGATAAGGGTTGCAGAAATCTGCTTTTTAATTAGTTGTTTTAATCCTTTTCTTCTTTATCTACTTCACAGCATGTGCTTGTGTATAAAACAGCTAGGGGAAGAAGTAATTCTGTTACAGAAGATTCAAGAAAGATGACTGTGGTGATTTGGACCTGTGTCAAGAATAGACCAGGAAACAATACCATACATGGCAATACATATCAGAGTGCAAGGAGCTAGGCATGGTGTGAAGAATAACATGGAACAGAAAGGTTTAAAGATGAATGATGCCATGAAGCTGGTACAAGACAGAAAGTGGTAAAAAGACTTCTTTCAGCCCCCAATATTGCTGCTGAGCTGACAGGTGGGAATCCTGTATAATTATTTTAAAATTTGTCTATTCAAAACTGTTTAATTTTTAAACCTCTGCCTATTTTAGAATGTTTTCCTCTCATTCCATCCTGAGATTGATGTAATAATGAACAGAATGTTTTTTGTCCACAGACAAGACTAGGGTATATGTGTCACAGGCAATAATCATAACCAGGAAATAATCTTGCAAACAGCAGCCAAGACAATTAACCAGTTCTCCTTTAATCTAAAAGATTTACTATATCTGTAGACAAATTAAAGCATAGTGCACATGTTCATAGAAATACTATAACAAATGTTATGGCTCTGCATCAATAGTTCTTTTTGGTGCGGTTGGCAGGGAAAGTTGAGGTCCTCTTCTCTCTCTGGCATCTTCTGCGGCAAGATTTTTCTCCCTTTCCACAAGTTCCTCTTCTTGGGGGGAACACCAAGCATTCCCTTCCTCCCAAAGATGTATTGCATTCATCACTCTTTCTGGTAGGCCTCACTAGTGCTAACTCCAAATTCTCTGCACACTGAAGGAAAGCATATTGCTTGCAGAATTTGGATTCAGTGATACATAATCCAGAGGTTTGTGGGGGAACAGGAGGCCCATTTTAGTAGCTGGAAGAAATGGGGAAAGTGAAGTAAAAACTCTTCTGAGATACTTCCCTTCTTCCCAATTCAAGATACAGGTTTGATTCATCGTTGAAGGGATTGCTGAAGATTTGTACTTAGTTCTTATTTTAACTGAAACAGTTCACCCATTCCTTTGAGACATATTCGAGATTGCTAGAAAGCATTTTCCTGTGTCTTTCATATGAAAATATATTTTACTTTAAATTTATTAGAATGGACAGGAGAAGCTGGAAAGATCTTGACTTTCTGAAACATTTATGGAAGGACATACAAAAATAACCTGGCTTTAAAAATACATGCACTGTTCTCCTTAAGTATAACAAACACTGAGACATACGGTTTTATATCATTTTGACAATTCTTGGCATGTGACTGCTGTGCCTTTTAATGCCAAATAACATGGTGAAATCAGACAATTTACTTTAGATACAGTGTTCTGGGGCTCAATGGCAATATTCAGGGAAAACGAATGTACAAGAGAAAAAATATTCTTAATTAAGTTTCATGGCTTGTAGAAGAGCTGTTATCATTTCCTTGACCTGGTCATATAAAGTTGTTTTCTAACCAATTCCATAAAAATATGTAGTGGCCTAACCCTTCAATCCTTTACTCAGGTAAAACTCTTATTAACTTTTTTCTTTTTGGTTGAGTAACGAGTGCAGATTAAGGTTCAAAGAGTTCAGATTATGTTATTAAAAGATGGCTTTGCTGTAAAGCAACAGACTACTTAGTCATCCCTGATTCATTATCAGCAATATTTTCATTTACAGTACTGTACTCATATGCAGTAGTAAATCTTGCAAGGTTAACTTTTAAATGCTCTATAATGGACTATATTCAGTTTTCAGTTACAGTCTGAATCTCACATGTCAAGCAATGACTTCTTCAATTATCAACATTCATTAATAGAACACACTTGTTTTCTGGCAATTTAAATATTTAGAGGGCTAGATAGACTCAGTTTGACTTTTCTGATCTCCAGTGATACAGACTGCTTGTATTTATATGCATTCATTTATAACAGTATCCCATTACAGGAAATGCTTAATCATTATGCGCAGGGACTAATATAACAACAATAAGTTGAAACCTACTCTAAGGGTAAGGTTTCTAGAGTTAACGAACTGCTGTGAGGCCACTAACACTGATGCAAATAGCGCT
Source organism: Dermatemys mawii (assembly GCA_007922305.1). Classification (NCBI taxonomy): domain Eukaryota; kingdom Metazoa; phylum Chordata; order Testudines; family Dermatemydidae; genus Dermatemys; species Dermatemys mawii. Next base: position 51,733,837 of record ML677326.1, on the reverse strand, counting down.
GTGATTGCCGTTCAAGATCCTGTTGGGCTAGTTGTTCTACAAGAGCATATTGCTTTCTGTGACAGCTTTTACTTGAATGGTTACATTTCCTGAATGATCCTGTTGTTGTGTGGTGAGCCACATGGAAACTTTCTGGCCTTGACCCAAATGGCTGTAATGGGAAATTTTTCCATGTTATTTAAATTAGGATTGCAGGTCATTTTATACTAGTAATTATTAATAACCAGTTGTTGATCAGATGCGGTTAGTTGTTGCCGCAGCTATAGGGGGGCATTTTCACTTGTAATGTATTATGTTGGGTGATGGTGATAAAATAAGAAAATGAAAGTCTCTCTTGCTTCACTATTAGGTATTTTGGATCATTCCCAATGATACCTTTCTGTTGTTTTGGGTGACTTTATTGTTGGTCTTAAGTACTCTATTTTATGTTATTTCTGTTCTGATTGGAATGGTCATTATTCTTCTTATGTTTAGCTACCAGTAAGTACCTTCCGCACTTCTGCAGGAGAACCTTTCATTCATATTTGTCCTTTTGAATATTGTGCAATATTGTAGAGGATCAAGAGGTGAACACTACTGCTGTCTAAATCATCCTCATAAATTGCTGATTTAAATCACTCCTGCTATGGACTTTCCCATTTCCTTAATCTTTTCAAACCGTAAGTTAAGGATCAAAATCCACAGAAAAAGAAAGCACACAGATCCATTGATCTTCCGATTGCTGCATGTGGGAATACTAACTGCAAAACAATGCCATACTCATCATGACTTCTGCTGACTACATTAATAGCAGACGGTGTGTTACAGTAAAAAAAATAAATTAAGTTTTCAAATGTAAGTCATACAACTTGTAAAGGATGGTCTTGTTACCTGCTGCTTCTTTTTAGATACTTTGAATGGGTAAATGGCAATTGTGCCTTTAAGAGAGAAGTTGTGACTATCAAATTTTATAGTTTAAACATATTTATTTTCATGATCATTTTCTTAGAGTTGGGCTGTTTCCCTATTTATTAAATTATCTAGCTATCATTGCTCTATATTATGCAGAGAGCCAAACTCTACCCAGGATCAGGAAGAATGTGGAAAAGTAGCTTAAAACAATCTTTCTCTGTTCCAGTGCACTAAGCCCACTAAGTCCATTAACATGATATGAATAATAACATATGTATTCAGCTTCTTTGAATCTACCAAATGCTCTTCTTCGTTTATTCCTGTCCTTTCAATGTGTGTTAAGTCACACCTTTCTAACCTTTATCATGTGACAGAGACATTGACAGTCAAAGTGTTTTGATGAGGACTAAACTTGATAAAAGAATTTTGCATGATGATGATTTTATAAATTGTGTTGATTATGCTAAAACTGATAACTCTCACCATCCTGTGAGTGCAAGATTAAGAAATGGAACTCCATGATGTTATATTCAATTACTACTTGCAAATTAATAGTATTGAATTTGATAGTATAAACAAATTCTTTAGTTGATTATCCTTCCCTTCCCACTATCTACTTTAAAAACCCTTTTTTTGTAAATTAATATAGCCAAAATGTTGGTCATTCACTAAAACTGTACACTGACATTTGATGATCTCTACTTTTAGATGAATTAGTCAGGGCAATTTAATACAAACTAGCATGCCATTGTTTTCTCTTTACTCAGAAATACTTTTTTTTCTAAAGCAGAGGGAAGCTTTACATATACCTGAAAAATAAACAATGAAAATGAAAAATTATGCTTATACGCTTGTGAAAAGTCTGTTTGATACACTGTATACTGTACATTTTGGAGATGGGGTAGCTGCTGCACCATTAAGATTATAAGAAATGTTCCATTATAAAGACACTTGTGACTCATCTGCTCAGTTCCAAAAATAAGTTTCCTTTCTGCCTGTAATTTTACATAATTGGTCTCCTATAAGTGAAGAATTATGCAAAATTTGATGTGTCTTAAGCCAGCTGTTTGAGAGATGTGGTTTCAAAAAATGACTCATTTCACTTTTGAAGAAGTAACATCTTTGTCATTTCAGTTCTCCAAAAGAAAGCTTGCTCTAGCAACTCAGAAATTATTGCATGCAATGGACTTCACGGAAGAATTAGGTCCTGATCCTAAGTCCACTTAAGTCAACAGAAAGTTTCCTTTTGATTTCAGGGGTCTTTGGATCAGGTCTTTCAAACAGAAGATTATATTGAACTATTTTGTGGACATAATTGCTATTGAAAAAAAAAAGAGGATTTCTCAATGCTCCCACCATTTTCTCAAAAATATAATTTTCATGAGGAGTCCACACAGAGACAAATGGAGAGCAGAAGCCAGGACTTAGTGTTCATAAAAGACTTTCATAGAAAGTGTACCAGTGCCCGACACACCATATTGAAAGGCCTTAGTATGATATACTTGCACTGTGTTCACCAAGATGCCCAAGAAAACTGTGAATACAATTGGAAATATAAAACTAACTGAATTTATAACCACAATGATGAGCAGGGAGAAAGGTGATGCTTTAAAAGAAAAAATGAATAAATGTTCACTGAACCATTTTCCCACATCATAAAATAGGACCTACACAGGAAGCCCTGACTCCACTTACTGAGGCATAACCAGACAAATGCACATGATACCAGGTAAGTTATTGAGGTCAGTTATGATTTTCACAGTATTCAGCAGGGAGAAGAGATGGAAGAGAATTTCATACTTGTCCTTCATGTAACTCTACCACCCTAACCATACTCATTTCCATGCTGTTTTTAATTAATGAACAGCTAAAATGGTGGCAGGCAGAATTCTGCTGCTACATTTCCACCACGTCTACTAGAAGTTTAAAACAAATCACTTCACGTTCCAAAACCCTGGACTTGGGTCTATAATTGGTCCAGTTAACCTGTGGCCCCTGATTTGACCTTCTCCTTTATTAAATATCAGATTATTCTTGATGTTTTTATCTGTTTGCTGTGTGGAAAATGCTGCAGCACTTGAATCAACTTATCTCCATACATCAAGTGATAAGGTGCACTCTGCCACACTGTGTATCTTTGGGAGTTTTAAAATCCAAATCTTAATTTTATAATTGGAGTCCATGTCTAGTATGGAGTCTCAGCCATTCCAAAATAAACAGGAAGATATAACATTAGGCCAGAGATGGCATGTGAGAGAAGACCCTTGCAAGTACATTTCCTCCACTCATCCAGTCAATAACTTTGCTAATGGGCCAAGACCTGACTTTAAACAACATTCTTTTCCTCCTCCACTAGAAGGGCTACAATATCCAGAATAAGGAAACAGGGACATCTACTTCAAAGACAACTGTCAAAAGCCAGCTGGGTGAGGGATTTCAACTGAGCTCCAAACTCAACAAAGAAAAGCCTGAAAACAGTACAATCAGCTAACAAATATGCTAGGCCTGGCAGATGCCTAGGGAGACAGCAATGTCAGAACTATGGATTAACCTGCTCTTCTAATGAATACAAAGTTTACTCCAAAATAGCTCTCTGTCTCATTCCTAGAGCACCCTTACAGTATCAGAAATTGAAGAATGTAAAGTCTTCCCCTCATTTCTGTCACATCACTCCCCTGTCCTGCTATCACTGCAAGCAGCCTCTTGACCATACACTAGCTCACGTCAGCTTAGCAACTCTCTTTTACGAGATTCACCTTTCAAACATGTCATAGAGATGTGAATAAAAAGATTTCCTGCAAATTAATAACAATGGAGAGGTATCACTGGTAATGCTGTGGGAAGCCCTTAAAACAGTCCTCAGGGCAAAATAATTGCCTTCACTTCAGTCAAGAGAAAACAATGATCAGAAAAAGTTTAAATCCGTTCATACCATACCTGCACACTTAGAAATAAAACACAGAAAAAATCAGCCAGAAGTTGTTAAAATCTCTGCAACATACAAAGACAGAATTAACTAACATATTAAATGTAAAATTAAACTACTGATACAGGCAGAACTGAAGAAAACTATATGGGCATGGGCTTCGATTAAATAGACTGCTAGCTTTCCAACTGAGGAAAAAGCAATTTGCTAAAGCAACAGTACCCCAATTTTCTGAACTAATACAGAATAAAATAATTAACAAACCAGAAAATAACTACAGCCTTTGATAATCATTATATTTTAAAAAGCAAGATGAAAGAATGCCTCACAATCAAATTACAGAATTTTCTGGTTAGATCCAAACTAACCTCACTGGAAATCACTTGGCAGCTCTCACGGTATCGTTAGAAACAAAGGAACTAGATGATGCTATTAAATACCTTACACAGGCTCTTAAGATAATTTTTTTGGTGGCCTCACTTTTTCCTAAAATACTTAATTAGCTTTAGGAAAAATAAATATGCACATATACACGTCCAAATCATTATAGTTTATTTATTGCTAGCTAGGAAGTCGGCTGTGAAAAGTGATATTAACAAACATACAAGTGCCACGTTTCACAGCAGACTTACTCAGCCCTTCCAAGTCTGGAGACAAATGAAGCCCTGGATGGGGGATCGAGGGAGGCAGCGGGGGGCTGGGACCCAAATCCCCACAGCAGACGCTCAAAGCCCTGCATCTGGGGCTTGCCACTGTGCAGCTGGAGCCCAGGGATCTTGTCTGAAGCCCCCTGGCCTGAGCCTGCCACGCAGGGCTGAAGCCTAAAGCCCAAAGCCACTGCCCCTGGGAAGTTTGGAACTCAATGGCTACCTAGTCCTCCTGCATTGTGTCTCCAGAGGGAGGCAGGACCAAACCCTGCTGGAGGCCACAGTAATCAACACCAAGGTGATACATCCAGGAACAACAGGGAGTGGGGAGTGCTACTACTTTGCCCCCTCCCCTCTCACTCAAAGCCCAGGAGGCTGTGGCTACAAAAAGGCTCCTGATGGCCTCATGCAAACATGGGGGCCACATTTGAGAAACACTGCCTTAGAACGCACAAACCCTGAAACCTGATAGGAATGGGACAAAGTTCTACAAAATCTTCCTGTAACATACTTAAACCCATGCAGGGGTCACACACACAAATTCTAGCTTCAGGACTATGAAGTGAAATCTGGTGAGCAACACTAATCTCAGTATTGTCAAAGGAAATTAAGGACATAGCCCTGTATGCCTCATGCAGGTCCATCTCTATATAAGATGCCGATTTACTATCTCAGTGTGGCTAAGGGCTATTACATGTCACATCAAGTCAGCTGATCATGGTTAAACATAAGGTGGACTACCAAGAAAAAAAAAGTGTCTTCTAAGGATTGATTATAATGGACCCGGACCCTACGGTTAACCATGATCACAAGATGATGCTAAACATGACACTTCCTCTGTACACTGAGTGCACAGCTGTGTTTAACGCTGTTAGTTATTTCATGTTCTAACAGGATGAAATTTTCTATCGTAGAAAAGCCCAAAGATACTGTTGTATGTTGTCCTGAAGCTAGAAAACTGATTGCTTCTCTGACTCTTGGTTCCTCTCTTTCTTGCTTTCAACACCCTGTCTAGCCTGCCCTCATAGAACTTACTTTGAAAACACCATAGTCCAAGGTTTGGCGGATTTCTCATTACTAAGGAAATATACATTACTTCAGTGGGGGCTCTAGGCATTAATTTTTACTTTGTTTCGCTCCCCTACAGCACAAAGGGAAGGTCTCACACAAACTTGACAATAATCAAGCCCCATTGAAGCCATTTTTTCTGGTTAGTCATGATAGGCTGACCCTGGCTATGCTGAGTGTTTAACACTATTAGTTAACACAACACAATTCTACAGTTCAAATAATCCCTTATATGAGGTTTCTGCAGGACAATTGCTTATGTTCAGTTTTGCTGCTTTTTACCATTTCTGCTGCTGATAAACAGGGCTCATGTACTTATTGTAGATAGAGAAATTACTCTTGGAAGAGATACTCTGCCATGTGGAAATGGACCAAACCTCTAAAACTTGCTCCTATTCAGCAAAAAGAATAACAATATGTGCACTTTTCAAATTAGGTTGATTTTTATGGCTTAGTGTGATCTATTAATAAGCAAAGTTAGACAAAAATAGGCTGGATACTTGTAAAGGTATGAAAATTTAAATCAGCGCATTGAAACAAATGTCTAGGGAACCATGCTTAGATTAGCATTGCAACCTGAGGAGTCTGAAGCACTGAGCAAACTAAGCCATTACTGTTGGCTATCTGAGTGTCAAGCCAGCTACTGTTCCAAGACTCCACTGTATTTCATAGAATCATAGAATATTAGGGTTGGAAGAGACCTCAGAGGATCATTTAGTCCAATCCCCTGCACTAAACAGGACCAATCCCCAACTAAATAATCCCAGCCAGGGCTTTGTCAAGCCAGACCATAGAAACCTCTAAGGATGGAAATTCAACCACCTCGCTAGGCAACACATTCCAGTGTTCCACCACTCTCCTAGTGAAATAGTGTTTTCTAATATCCAGCCTAGACCTCCTCTACTGCAACTTGAGACCATTGCTTCTTATCCTGTTATCTGCACCACTGAGAACAACCTAGCTCCATCCTCTTTGGAAATCCCGTTCAGGTAGTTGAAGGCTGCTATCAAATCCCCCAATTTTCTCTTCTACAGACTAAATAACCCCAGTTCCCTCAGTCTCTCCTCATAAGTCATGTGCTCCAGCCCCCTAATCATTTTCATTGCCCTCCACGGGACTCTCTCCAATATGTCCACATACCACAATTCTGGGAGTTGTGTCCTGATCTGGAAGCCCACTGTTAGTGTCACTGGGAAAAGTGACCACACATTGTCCCATGAAGACCTCAAGAAGTGGAGACTTTAGAGTTCTGAAGATCTCTGATGTTGAATGGTTGGATTGAAGAGGTAAGGGTGAGGGGGTGCTGAGGATAGGGGGAAGACATCTCTTCTTCTCTTCAGAAGATATTTCTCATTTGGATGATGGTTGAGTTTCAGATAAAAATCTAAACCTCATATTCTAAATTCTGGTGTCTGGATGTGAACAAATTTATTTTGGCCTGTCTCTGGTATGCTTAGTCCTTTTCAATGCTAGTGTATTGTGTGGGTTACCGAGGAAAACATTGTAGCAATGAGATGGTATTTTTGTTTTATATTAAAAAAAATTATCTTCAGAAAACCTGAGGGATGTTATCTCTAGCAAATATAATTTAGCAATATCCAGAGAAAGGAGGAGTTCCGTGGAAGTTGAAAAAAATCAATGCTGCTTTACATCAATTTGGTAGCAGAATTTTAAAAAGAGGCTCATGGAAAGCTATGCTTGCTTCCCACCAGCTTTTTCTAGCAAATTGAAGTAAAAGTTGTGACCATTTCTCATCTTTGATGGTATTCATCCTTTCTCTAGATGCTGATATATCATATCTGCTAAAGATAACATCCCTGTGGTTTTCAAAGAGGAATTATTTTGCCTTTGGTGTGAACTTGATTACGCCAATTCTCAGGGCTTTTTAATAAATGTCCTGTGGAAGTGTATTCCCAGGTCCTTTACAAGATTTTCTCATGCAGAGCCCATTTTATTAAATTATACAAGTTAAACATTGTGCAATATTATCGCCAGCATACTCGTACTCAGGTTTCACGATTACAGGATAAACACTTTCATCAGATGCATTACAATATGTTCATTTGCCCAGTGCTCCTCTCTTGCTTATGCTTTTAAATGGAGGGGGGAAAGGATTCCACAGTGCCCCACTTTTTCTGTCCCGTTGTATGTGCGCTTTATCACAGATTATGGTAAACATTTTTATGGCCCCCTTTCAAAAAAATATCAACAGCACTTTTGTGTGGGTGGAGTCAAATTTGGTTGGATGTGTCCGGAGGCTACCATGATTGTCAGAGCTGTTGGAGGAGTTTTCAGTGGGGCACAGGTACACATGAGTCACATTATAAGCCAAGGTTTGACAGTTTAAATGGTTTTATTTCTGAGATGAAAAAAACAACATTGAACATTTAAGTGTTTAAGATTAATTTTGAAAGGTTTGTTCAGAAACAAATCAAGTAATAATGCACTGATTTAATTGGAGTTAAAATGGTAATTAAGGTGATTGTGTTGGTATAAATTAATTAATATCAGCAATGTTTAAGCGTACAGTAGCAGCAGTTATGTGCTGGAATTATTTCCAACTTCTGTGGCATACATATGTTTTTGTCTGTAATGAGAACTTGCAGGTATTCATTACTTTGTGAACCTTATTACTGAACTCAGATGGGCCCCAGATGTCTTGAATTTTCTTGAGTACTTTTTAATTGACTTTTTAGAAAAATGTAACCATGTCTCAATTTGCCTCTAACAGCTTTGTAAACAATGCAGTGAGAAAAATGAGTTTAACTGTTTTATAGGGGATAAACAGTCAGCTTCAGGAGTAGCAGTAATTAAAAGAAGCAATAGAGGAAGAGAAAAGAACATATAGAGTCTGCCAGGGTAATACAGACAGCAACTTCTCAATAAGCCCCTGGACAAGTTAGAGGCAGATAGCAATGAGTGTAAAAGTGAAAACAATCTTGACAAGGCAGATAAAGAAAAGCAAGCTTCTTTTTTCAAAGAGTCATCTTGAAGAGGATGTCAGCTGCAACAGGAACAGAATTCATCAACTCTGAACTTGAAGACTGAGATTGAGAAAGGCATTTTCTGTTTGTTCAATTATACTCACCATTGACCTTGTCCAGGATTTCTGTTGTATTATTGAAAATACTGAAGAATATATTTACCTTCATAGCATGCTGCTTATTCTAAAAAATATGCTGCCAAGAGAGTCTGTTGGTCACTTGTTAGAAAGGACTAAAAGGTGCTGTGGCACATGATTTAATGAGCTGTGGCACATAGTTTAATGAAGTCAGACCACATGTCTGTTCCCCCATTTGGAAAGGAGCCGGAGGAGCAGCAATAGCTATAGGGGTGGCAGAGATCAGAGTGGCTGGTGAGGACAAAAGATGAGGGGGTTGGGTGCAAGCCCTAGGATCCTGTAGCCATCCCCTGAAAGATCTCTTGCCCTGACAGCTCCCCATCCAGTTGGATCCAGGTTATCTTCCAGATAACACCCGCCTACCTACCCCAAAACTCTCAGACATTCCGGCACATATTCAACACTCCCACTGCAGCAGTCTTTTGATGTGACCAAGCTATTGCAGATATCTTTCATCTCTATCAAGTGAAGCATCCCCCACAAATTCATCCTCAATGTTAGACACCCATGACATCCTTTCTACCAGTCTCCCTGGATTCCACCCCACCCAACCAGCCTTATAACTCCCCCCCCTTTTTTTTTTTTGATGCCTATTAAGCCTCAAATCTTGTGCACTTTACATTGTGCAACCAAGGAAGAAGTCACGGCCTAATGACAGTTCCAAAATCAGCAATGGGCCCCACACTGCCATCAGCTGCTACTAGACAAACCACCAACAAACATTTATCTCCAAGATTTCTGCTGTTGGAGAGTAAGGTACCTGTCCCTCTCCACAAAGGTTATCAATGGAAATGGAAAGGTGCCTACCCCATTGGAAGTCTCCTGCAAGTAGTTGGGGTGACAGGGTCAGGCCAGACAGCTACAGCAGAGTGCATGAAGGAAGGTATATTAGCCTCAGGATAAGCAGATCTCTCTTCCTCTGGTAAGTGAGCAGGAGTTATTTCAGGTTAATTAAAACATCTGGAGTCAATTAAGAACCTGCCAGAATGGGTTAAGAGCCTTCTCTCCCAGCCAGTCAGGAGAGAGGGGTATTAGGTGTGAGAATGGAGGTGAGCTGTTGGAGAGCTGAGCAGTGTGGATGTTGACAAGAAACCCAACTGTCAGGATTGCCTCCCCCCTCTGAACTCTAGGGTACAGATGTGGGGACCCGCATGAAAAAAGAAATAACCTCCCCCAAGCTTATTTTACCAGCTTGGGTTAAAATGTTTTTTCCCAGAACACAACTTCTTCTGTATCTGGACCTGGTACACTGCCACCACCAAACTAGGTCTAGGGTAGTTTGAGATCCTTCTTTCCCTTTCCACTAACCCCCCCAAACTTCTTCCTTCCCTGGGAAGCTTGAGAGAAAAAAAACAAACCTCGCCTGCTCCTGCGAGACGTGTCCGATCCAAAACCAGGATCTTACACAATGAAAAACAAGCAGTCAGCTTCTTAAAAAAAAGATTTTAATAAAAGAAAAAAAAAGAAAGGAATAAATCCCTTATAACCATCAATAGAACAGCATCTACCATAATCAACAAAAGGATTCAGAAACCAAACCTCTCCCACGAGGCAAGTTTCTCCCACTGTTGAGATCTCTGCTGAATCTTACAATATCAAGAAGCATCCAGCCAACACTCACCACTGAGAACCCTCCAAGTGATAAAAAGAAGGTAAACTTACTGACTACAGTACTTGATAGAATCTATAGTTACAGTGAAAGACATAGCTGTGTTCATCCCATAGCCGAGGTGAACAGAGAGAGACCCAGAGAGAAACTGAAACTTAAAATCCTTTGTCTCCTGAGGAATTTCTCATTGGTCAGTTGTCCACCTCTCAGGTTACCTTTAGCTTAACCCCTTACAGGTAAACACTAATTCTAGGCTACTTCACACTTATGACACCAACTAAGGACCCTGAAGTACTGGACCCTGCTAGAGGGGAGACACTGAGCTGTGCTGTGGTGCTTCCACACCCAGAAGGACTACCAGAGACTAGGGATTCTCCCTCCCCTGGCAAGAGGGTTGGGAGGAACCCCGCTCAAGCAAAATGGAAACAATAAGCCAAGAGCTGTGGGGAAGTAACCCAGGAAGATAGCAGCTTTTCCTGGGAATGTCCACTTAGAAGGCCAGAAGCCGCAGTGAAGCAGTGAGGGCCTAACAGGACCAGAAATGGGAAGGCCGCTTGGAGACAGAACTTCCCTGTGAGGTATAAACAGAAGGAAGAAATTCTGAGAGATGAGACACCATCCTGACCCACTGCTAGAAGGAAGTGTGGGACCCACCAAGAAGAAGAAGCTCTGTTACACTGGATAGAAGTTTGTTCCCAATGACCTCCTCTTAAGACTCTCATTTAACAGCTTGATTGTTTGTCTTTAATACTTAAAAGCTTTGATTTACATAACAAGGAAGAGTTACATAAATTCCTATAAGATATCTGTGGACTAATTGTATTGTACTTTCCTTCTGCAGTTTCATTTTAACTTCTTCCAAGATCCTATTTCCCGATATACCTATTGTTTGGCATGTTGTTATTTATTAGAGGAAAAAGAAAGGAGTAGATCAGCCAGAAAAGGAGTGTGTTATGAGGTGGGTGATACTTTGTTATTAGTTGACTTAAAACCTCATTAAAGTCTGTGTGTGAATGCAACCATCACTTCTGACAGTTGTAAGAATACAGAGAAATTGAGAACAGATGGAGAGAGAAGTAGAGGCAAAAAGCATATGCAAGGAAAGAGAAAGAGGAGTCAATGAGTGCAGTGTAACCCTCAAAAAAGCCAGAGAGAGAGCTTTTGAGTTGGTTCGTTACAGAGCCTTGGGGCTTTAAGTTAAGAAACAACTCCTTTTGTTCTGGATACCTCCTGCATGAGAACAAGCAGGACTCTGTACATTCCTTATAAATAAACAAGATTGCATCAAAGAAGATAACAAAATCCATCAGTCTCTACTTCCATACTTCCAGCTGGAACATCATCAATGTCTTGAACTTTGGATAGTGGCTGGGGTTGAAAACAGGCAACAAAGAGAAGGAGATAATTTTTTTTTTTTAAAAAAAGTCTAAAGGTATAGCAAAGAATATTTTATTGAGATTAAGAATAATAGAGGATTCACATTTTTCCTTTTACCTATGCTTACTGGAGTTTATAAATGAAAGATGTTCCTCATATTTCATTTATTAGCCATTCTCTCTCTTGACTACAGTGGTATTACTTGTTTGAGTAAGGGTTTCAGGATCCAGCTCTTAATTGGCATCTTCGTGATATGCCCACTGAATATTCAAGTACTAAAATAAATTGGTGGGGAGTGGGACCACTTGAAAAGGTTACTATTGTTAAAATGGGATTTCTTCTGCCTCTTGTGTGTTTCTGCATTTGCAGAAAAAAACGAGTACATATGGAAACAATAGCAGAATGCAAAGCAGTACAGATCCACTCTGAAATGTAGAATATTGGTAATTATGGATAATACTTAATATTAGATCCTTTAGTACTTCAGGGGTAAATCCTAATCCCAAATCCTTCTGCAATTGATACAAACTCTGAACACAACAGAATCATTGCTGTTTTTCTATGTGTGAGAGGAAGGGAGGAATCTATGCAGCATGTCTGCATTTCCTCTAAGCCACAATGTTCTGCTCAGTGGGAGCTCCATCTGCCTCACCATGCAGGAGGTACAGATGCTGGTCCATGAACATATGTACCTCTCATTTGAACCACTGCAGCAGATATGGGGACACAGCAGTGTCAAAAGGCATAGGGGCTGTGAATGTATTGTAGTGGCTGTGGAGCAGCCTGTTGACAAGAAGGAGAAAATGACAGTGAGAAAATCCCATTCCCTACCTCAGATCCTAAGCATCACCCCCAGCTCACAATCCCTATGTACTGGGGAAAGGATTTTACGTTTATTGTTCTCTGATTCCTGTCCCTTGTGAACACAGACACATCTTCCTAAAATAGTAAGAGAAAATACTGGTATAGCAAATAGTCTTCAGCATCATGATTAGTCAGTTATTTCAAATCAAAGTGACATAGAAAGCACGTGGGTTCTTACAGGTAATCAGCATATTTTTCATGTAGAAGCATTTATCTGCCAGTTTATAATTAAGGCAAACACAACTGGACAACCTACATGTGAGTCAAAGAATTATACCATTGACAGTATTCTACAGTGAAAATTCTATAAAGTAATTGGTATCACTTTAGTGTTTATTATACAGTGTTCATCAAATCCCTTCAGTATCATTATTGCTGTCAGTTCAGGAACTCACATAGCACTTTTCAGCTGAAGAGTTCAATGTGTTTTACAAAAGGAATGCAAAATCATTATCACTATATTACAGATTTCCAAAAATTAAATATCAGAGATAGAAATAAACCCCAGGTTTCCTGATTTTAGTTCAGTGCCGTATCCGTCAGCTGACACTCCCTCCCTAGACATACACATAGCATCCCAACCGGCTTGAAGTTTTGCAAGGAGTTGTCAAGAATTAAGTAACATATTATTTGTTGACTGCAACATATGCATGCCTATTCTGAAACAGTTAAAAATAAAGACACTACCTTCCTATTAACTTTTAAAAATCTGAAAAAGAACATTTAATTTTTTTCATAAACTTCCATTATTCCTAATAGAAATTAATATTACATTATTAATTTTATCTTCTTAAATTAATTCTTCTCTTTCCAAATTCTGACATATTGTTGTTTGAAACAGAATAGTGACTTTTTGGTCAAGGCTTCATAACCTTTACTCGTCAAGTAGCATTTTTGAGCCTGCGTAACTCTGAGAAGCAGTTAAGAATTTTGTTTATATTTACCACAAAAAAATTCCTTTCACAGTTCTTTTTCTTTTTCATTCTGTGGAATCATTACGCTGTGGTTAGATATCTTTGTACATCATATAAACATTTGGATTATATAGGATTAGCATTATTGTGATTGTTTCTTTTTCTTCTTGTCTGATCAAGGACAGTAGAGCCTGTAATAGTTTTAAGAGATCGGTGAATACCTTGCGTTCCTAGATTGTTTAGAGTCAGGACTTGCAGGCTATGCCTATACTTGAAATTGGGGATGTGATTCTCAGCTTCAGTAAACATAGTCGCATTAACGCTCACTAAGCTAGCATGCTAAAAATAGTAGTCTAGCTTTGATGTGGGCAGCAGCCAGCAGCATCATGGGCGAACCACTCCACATATAGAATCATAGAATATCAGGGTTGGAAGAGACCTCAGGAGGTCATCTAGTCTAAACCCCTGCGCAAAGCAGGACCAACACCTACTAGATCATTCCAGCCAGGGCTTTGTCAAGCTGGGCCTTAAAAACTCTAAGGATGGAGAGTCTACCACCTCCTTAGGTAACCTATTCCAGTGCTTCACCACTCTCTTAGTGAAATAGTGTTTCCTAATAGTCAACCTAGATCTCTGCCACTGCAGCTTGTCTGCATTGCTTCTTATCCTGTCATCTGCCACCACTGAGAACAGCCTAGCTCCATCCTCTTTGGAACCCCTCTTCAAGTAGTTGAAGGCTGATATCAGATCTCCCCTCAGTCTTCTCTTCTGCAGACTAAATAACCACACTTCCCTCAGCCTCTCCTAGTAAGTCATGTGACCCAGCACCCAGTAATTTTTGTTGACCTCTGCTGGATTCTCTCCAATTTGTCCACACCCATTCTGTGGTGGGAGGGGACCAAAACTGAATGCAATACTCCAGTGCCAAGTAGAGGGGAATAATAATTTTCCTTGATCTACTGACAATGCTCCTACTAATATGGCTCAATATGCCATTAACCTTCTCAGCAACAATGTCAAACTGTTGACTCATATCCAGCTTTTCATCCACTGTAATCCCAGGTCCTTTTCTTCAGAACTGCTGCTTAGCCAGTCAGTCCCCAACCTATAGTGGTACACAGGATTCTTCCTTCCTAAGTGCAGGACTCTGCACTTGTCCTTGTTGAGCCCATGTCCTTGTTAAACCTATGTTGAACCTATGTCCTATGTTTCCATGGTGTGACGGGGCTGGGTGGCCCCGCACTGGTACCACAGGGGTTAGCCCTTCTCTCTGGGCAGAGGAAGTCATGCCCTGGAAGCTCTGCTGGTCATGCTCCAATGGAAGATCCAGTATAAAAGCCTGTGGAGAAGCTCAGTTGGGGCTGACTGCCGGAGGGGAAGAAGGCACTCTACTAGCCCCTGCAGAGGGACAGCCAGGATCCTGGGTTACAAAGGCCAGCCCAGCTGAGATGCAGCTTGAGGCCCAGCTCAACATCGGCCCTGAAGGGGAATGCACCGAAGGATCCCTGGATACCGAAGGCAAGGCAGTGTGTGTAGGAAGAGACCCAGGGGCGTTTTAAAGATGTACCAATGCTCGGCGTGTTACGGGTGGATCCCTACCAAGCGAAGGGCAGGTGAAGCTCCTTCATCAGGTGAACTCTGGGTCAGGACCCTGTGGAGGGAGCGGGCCCGGGTCACCTACCTCTGAAGCCACAAGGCCCAGCTACCCCACCTGCGAGGGGGATACCCGAACTCTGGCCGTTGAGCCAGAGTACCCTGAGACTTGTGGGGAGCTATATAGGCTTGGCTTGTTAGGTCCTGCTATTGGAGACTGGGGAAACTGTATAGACTCTGGCCGTAGGGCCACGCTGCCCCAAGAGCGGGGAGCAACTGTATAGATTCTGCCCATTGGGCTATGCTGCCCTGAGAGTGGGGAGCAACTGTGTAGACTCTGGCCATTGGGCCACACTGCCCTGAGGGCAGAGAGCAAGTGTACAGACTCTGGCCTTTGGGTCACGCTGCCCCTGAGAGAGAAGGGAGCAATTGTGTAGACTCTGACAATGGGGTCATGCTGCTCCGAGACTGAGGGAAGGAGTGTAGACACTGGGGAGAAACTGTATGGGCTCCGTCCATTGGACCACGCTGCCCCGAGACTGAGGGAAGGGGTATAGACTCTGGCCATTGGGCCACCCTGCCCCAAGATTGCATAGACTCGGACTCTTAGGCCATACTGTCCTGTCACAGGGGGATTAGAAAGTGGCTGAGGTCTGCCGCCACCCCTGCCCCTACCACGAAGGGGTGCTGCAGAGCAAGACCTGTCATACATGGGTTTCAGACAGGTTTGTACTCAGGATTGCTAGCCTGGGCTATGGTGGCTATGCTACTATTTTTTGCACACTATCTTGATGAGAGCTAGTGGAAGTGTAGTGATGAGAGCTAGGAATTACACACCTAGCTACAAGTGTAGACATAGTCTCAGAATATTGTTGAAGAAATACAAACTTTCATAAGTATTTTTCATTTTTTATCTAATAGTTCAGACATAAAGGGCATAGATTTTCAACAAGACTCTAGGACATCAATCACTTTGATTTACTACCATGTTCTTTTTCTAGATGATCATAATGCTAGTTTATTGATTAAAGTTTTGATGACCTTTTTGCTGGCTGTAGTTGCCCAGGCAGCTTTGAGGTTAAAGTAATATTCTCTCTTCATAGCATTTAAGGCAGTTTAAATAGTCTTATCTGTCAACAGTTTGCTTCATGGCCTCAGGTTTCTTTATAGTCAATCATACTAGTGTTTTCATATACCTGTATATGTCATGTAGTGGAATATGTCTGTAAGGGGCTGCAGTTAGGGAAAAGCCGTATAGAATTTTGAATGCACTATATGCTTCTGAAAGAATTTGGATGGCCCTTTGTCTTGGTGGTATGGCAAGTGTGCTAAAGGGGCACTGCCAAGCAAAACTGTGTTCTAATTTATTCTCATTGGCACAGGCAGTTATTACTGCACCCCTGAAAGGATTCACCTCCCAAAGGAGGGTAGGTAGACTTTTCTACCCCCTCTAAAAAGTTTATTCAGGAAAAACCTACAGCTTTAAATTGTAGTCTGCTTCATACGAATCCTGCTGTTAGAGGCTGCTCATGAGATGACCTATATCAGAGAATGCCCCTGTCCCGAATTCCTCAGCACCACATACTGGAAAAGGATTGGATTATACCACAGCATTTCCCACATGAGCAGACTTTACCCCTCTGGGGAACCCGAAGTCCATGCAACCCAGGCTGAACGAAGCTCCATGTAGCTTACGTGATTTTTATATGTAATAAGAACCTAATTCATTTTTCACTATTCATCATATTTGTTTATTTATTGTAATTCATCCACCTTGGACCTACAGGCACTCACACACTAATGTATTGCTGCTGTGCTTGTGTCTGCACAGCTATAAACAATACTGAAATAAAATAATAAGAAAATGTCTGTTTTGTTAAGCTCTTTTCTCAGACACTAAATTTTGTGAATTTGAATGCCCTTTTAATATACATTTTGCACTCTCATTGTCAAATATTTGTGTATACTATTAAATCTTATGAATAATGTTCAATAAGGCCCAGCCCTTACTACATTGCTACTAATTCTGAAGTCAAGCAGTCGTTTCTAAATCCTTAGAAATGCCTTGGATACCTCTTCACAAATCTGCCTGCCTCTTCAAACTTCTGGATAAACATTTCATTTTTTAAAGTCTAGTTTTATTTTGTACTTTCTGCTGTTTGCTACAGACATGGCTTTGCTACATTTAGGAATACGTTGCTCACAGTTGTGACTCATAGACTTGCTGAAATGCTGATTTTCAAAGATAAACACACATGGCAGTTTCACAGTGGAAAAAAAAGTAAGTAAGGTGATCAGCTAGCATAATGGTACTAATCTACTTTGATAATTCAGGTAGTTGTAAAGATAAAAATTGACTTGTTTTTGTAAGTTGCCCCACCCTACCCTGCTGAGTGATCTGTAACCTCATTGTCTATATTCTGTATTGCTTTTGCCTGTTTGAATTGGTCATTAGCATGTTGTCTGTGGAAGAACAAATTCAGCATGTTAGTCGGAGGTATAAACTGAAGGGGAGAGAGAGCATTAAAAAGGTAGGGAAGGAAGAACAAAGCAAAAGATAGAAATAAGGGAGAAGAAAGAACCCATTCCCACATAGGAAAACAGTTATAGTTGCTCATCCAAACATGTTTCCTCCTAACTCACAGCCAAACATATTGCTTCTGAAGCATACGGCTTTCTTGGACTTCTATAGAAACTGCTCTACGCACATCTGAATGGACAATCTAGTGCTAAAAGAGTACCCGGAAGACAATTTTATTTTTTATGAAGGACAGACAGCTTCCAAAATAAGAATGTTCTTCAGTAAGGAGGTGAGGAGCTCATAATATAGTAATCTTAAACACTACTGATGCATACTTAGACAAAACAGCTTGTAGAGGATGAGCCTACTGTTCTTATGGCAAAACTTTCTTAGTGTGCAAGGCAGAAATAACTGACTCATTGAACAATAATTTGTCTAGAGGGAGATGAATTATACAAGGAAGATGATAAATCATACACAACCTTACAAAGGTATTTTTTCTATATGAGTTTTCCTGGATAATATAGTTGATGATGAGTGATTTCATACTGGTCATACCACTGAATGTCCTGGGCATAAAAATTAAAATTAAGACTAATCCTTAAAAATAAATGTCTAATTCCTTACTTTCAACTTCCAGTTTTGACTAATCCTTAAAAATAAATATCTGATTCCTTACCTTCAACTTCCAGTTTTGACTGTATTAGGCTAGAAGTAGCAGTGGGCTGTCACTGAGGTTACGTCTTCTCTATCCGCCAGATCAGCTGGCAGTGAGCGATCCACCAGGGATCGATTTATCGCATCTAGTGTAGATGCAATAAATCGATCCCTGAGTGCACTCCCCGTCGACTCCAGAACTCCACCTCCACAAGAGGTGGAAGCAGAGTCGACGGTGGAGTGGCAGCAGTTGACTCGCCGTCGTGTGGACAGCCAGGTAAGTCACCCTAAGATACGCCGACTTCAGCTATGCTATTCACGTAATTGAAATTGTGTATCTTAGGTCAACTCCCCTTAACCCTCAAGAGTAGCCCAGGCCTGAGACTAATTGTAATTTTTGGTTTGGCCTCCTCCCCCACCCCCACTTTAATTTACCATTTTGAATCTATACATAAAAAGTTGGATGATCCACTTTCTCTGAAGGTGATGCTAATGCTTCTCAGTAGATGACACAGAGAAGAAAGTGACCTGAAATGATGCAAGTCATTGGAAAGGTATTCAATTTTCTTCTATTATGAAAACAATATTTTCCTTAAGCATGTTTTATGAATTACAGTAACATAATGTAAAATAACATAGACTTAAACAAGTTGACCACATTTATCATCCCTAGGTCAGCTGGAGACGTTGGAATCACTCAGAGAACTAGCTAAAGAAGCACAATTTTTTATTAAATAAATATCTTAATCTCTTAGTGATCAGCTACAGAATGGTTCTGAAAGAAGTAGAGAACCAAAGCGGTATCTCTCACCACTCAGCATTGCTCAGCACCTGTGCTGAAAGGCTGGAGTGAAGTTTAAAGAAATGTTCACAGTGATCATCAATATGAACAAATTTCTACAACTCCTATGAACTGGTTATTGGTGAGGAGAGGGAAAAGTAGGCATCACAGCAGACGTCAACAATATCTGATTTCAATAGGCTATAAATCAGGCCTATAATGTATAACAGGCCAAAGTTGCTAAAGTGTAATGTGGTGAATGCAAAATATTTGAATAGCAGATATTTTAGATATTGAATTACTACTCCTATGACCAGGATTAGTGGCTTATTCAAGTGTGCTAAAGAACACTGCTTAGGCATAGACAAGTCAGCCACTAACACAGAAATGTGCCTGCAGGTTCTGAGCAAATAGTCTCTCTGCTCAATTCCTCATAATATATGTTGGGCAGAAGGGCTGAAATCCATCCTTGTGCAGAGGACCAGTTTAAGTTTCTCTTTTACTTTCAGGTGGGACCTAAGCCTTTGTTAGACATTATGTCTTTTCCACACAGTGGTGAAATTCATCCTGCAGCAGCTCATCTCAGCACTATGTTTAGTACCCCAAAAGTGATTCATGAGTGCTTCCTCCAAACTCTCATGCACACCTCTCTGGCTCTGAATGGTAATTGTATTATTTCATTACTTTAAGGGAAACTGTATCAATAACAAAGTACAGAGAAAAGTTCAAAGGTAACAGTTAATCTTAAATCACATTAACATCAAATGGACCTCAAATCATCTTGGAGATGAACATATAAAAAAATACTGAGCTTTTAGAATATTTAAATGTAACTTAAATAGTATTGGCATTAGTTATCACATTAGAAGATCATCTGACAACACACTGATTCAAAATGAGACAGTAATGAAGTAGACATGTCTATATCAAGTCCACTTATACGGTTTTCAGGAACAAATTTCTTAGTCTTGGAGAAACAAAAACCATCAACAAAACACAGCTTTCCTGGTCTTTAATTAACTGCAATTTTATGGGAATGTTATAGAAGCAAGAAAGGCTAAGAACAAAATTCAGCATGGAGAAGTAGTAATTGTTTTCTTGAGACATTAAGAGTTGGTAAAACATCTGAAAAGATATAAATCTCTTTCTTACTACATACAGTAATACTTGATTCATTACCCTTCCCTGCTCATTCAGGTGCATAAAATGTCACACATGCACAAAACTTGGCTTCTGTGAATCCCACTGTGTTTAATAGGACTATTTGTGTATGCAAAGTCAAGCGCATTAAGCAAGTATTTGCAGAATCAGTGCTCACAATGACACGTGCACACAATATGAGAGGAAGGGGAGAGGAGTAACAGTAATAAATGGTTACTGCCCAAAAGAATTTGCAATCTAATTTAGACAAGTTAGCTCTAGCCTTTAATTTCTGGTGAGATTTGTCAGTTTATGAAAATATATTTTTAAATTTTAAATACTTTTAAAATATATTTTCTTGTTTCCTTATAGTTTATATCTGTTCAACTGTGCTTAAAATCCAACTAATTTCATTTTGAAATGACCGTTTTGTCACATTTATTATCAATATTTTTCATCCTGAGGACTTCATAAATGTGCCTATCACAATATGTCCATCTAGCTGTCGCATAGCAGCATACAATTTCCATTTGTTTTTCCTTTTTTATTGGAGGCACTTGGAAATATGTCCCTTATTTTAAATGACATACTTTTCCATTGTTGTTGTTTCTATTATTTAAATATAGCTTTTCATTAATAAGTTCTTCAGGATTAAAATGAGTCATTAACCATGAACCATAGACATTAGAGTGAAAAGAAAAGAAAAGCTTGAGTCCTATTCATAAATGTAATACTTACTTTCTTACGTTTCTATCATTGTGGTATTTTTTTAAACATGTAAGGCAGAATCTTTGTAGCAGCAATAAAGAAAAAAAACATCATTTTAACCTAGATATTTATTCTGTCCTTTGGATCACTTCATAATGTATTTCCATTTACATGCAACATTAAAGATGCCCAGAGATTTAGTTTTACTTCTTTGGAAGAAATAATACTTCATTGACTCATGGACATTGAAACAGATTGACATCAAATACATTTTGTGCAAGGAATAGCAAAAAGAAATGTTATGTGACAACTATTGATATGCCAACATATTTGCAAGAAAATAATGTATGTCCAGCATCAAACCTACCCTTGCAGTGCCAACTTCAATGCTCAACCCTAGAGAAATGTCATCCATCTCCTGTGACATGTGAAGTACAATGAGCAAAGTTCAATACACTTCAGATTTGAAAGGGACAATGAAAAAGTGAGGGGACAAATGGAAGTAGGATGAGAATTGCTATGTGTCACTGAACCAACCAGCGCATGTACAACATGAGATTTATTACATCAGACCTGCAACAAAGAGACTTTGCAGTCCCATCCTGAAATATATCATTCAACAATATGAGGAGATCAGAAAAATGAGCACCAGTAAATTTAAGTCAGCAGAACCTCAGCTTGTGACCACTGGACATTTTAAAGAACAGAACCCTACATAAGCTAGTGGCAGCAAGGGGTTAATGTCTACACCATCTACTTATATTACACTAATAAAAATCACCATGTCAACTATTCACCTGGATCCAAGCATGATCACTTGACAACCCAATGAGCTTGACTGGGCTGAAAAAAACTCTCACTAGGTGACTGTACTCCCAGGTTGTAAAAAAGAGACAGCAGATCATCATTTAAACCTTGTAGCAATGATAACAGTGCAATGTGTTGCATGCACACATCTGTGCCATACAAGATGTCTGTACTGGTCCTAGCTCTGACCCACACCTTTTCCTGGTCCAGAACTGGTTTCTGCCTTCCTCTGATCACCCTAGCTGTGACCTCTGGCTTATCTCCTGACTATGACATCAGTTATGTTTTCATTTCTACTCCAGTTTCACCATCTGGTTCTGCTCTGACTAATAAGCCTGACTCCTCTTCTGATCTCTACATTGTACCACCTATGTCCCAGTGTGTGACACAGCCAAAAGAGCAAGAGTTTATTCTGAACATACGTACCTACAAATACCTCCTCTTACTGAAGCTCACTGCCATCTAATAACGTTTCTCTGAAATTCCCACCTGTAGCCAGCAAGTTATTTGGCCTGTTTATTATCTGCAAGGTTGTATAATAAGACTCCACATATCCTTATCCCCTTAGGAAAGTAACATATTATCATCATTTATTTATTTTACAGTAGCAGTCAAAGGCCCTAATCAGTATTGAGGGCCTCAGTACTGCATAAACTGATAAACCACGATTCCTTTCCCCAAACAGCTTACAGTGCCCTGTATAGTCATGTCAAGGCTGATTCCCCACTCTACAACTTCTAGTGCAGAAGGTGGGGCCCACAAGGGCCTCCTGCCCTACTCTAGCCTAGCTATTTTGTTGCCATGAAGGTAGAATAAAAAATATAAACTGTTTTTTGAACTCCCTGGCTCGGCAGGCTGAATCCTTTGCATACCTGTTCCCCATTAGGCAACTAGAAAAGAAAAGAAAAGAAAAGAAAAGAAAAGAAAAGAAAAGAAAAGAAAAAAACTCACTCCTCCCTATCTTTCAAACAGCCAAAAGGAAAAATGTGTCCTTTTAAAATCCTGAGGTCAGTGCTTCTGGATCAAAATGATCCCACCACTGTCACCATATCAAGGCTGATTCCCCACTCTGGCACTTCTAGTGCAGAAGGTGGTGGGGCGCGCAAGGATTCTAAAAATTAATACTGGCCACTCCAGGCTTATATTAAACTCTCAGGGTTACAGCTTTCCTCTGACCTTGGATGGGTAGATGTTGCCATCACACAAATGCAAAATCCCTTGGAACCCAGGAAGTCACACTTGAAAGTTTCTTCCTGAGGAGAAGCCTTTTCACCCCGTCCCCTCTCTCCAGGCAAGAACTGAGGAAGAAAACATGAAATTAGCTGTTACCCCAGATAATTAAACAACTTATACACAAACTTCTTGGGACACCAAAAATCCAAGTCTGTTCTTAAAATAAAGTAAATTTTATTAAAAACAAAAAGAAAGAAAATACATCTGAACTTAGGTTTTTGCTACATTTAAAAACTTACAAAACTTACCTTTCAAAAATCAAACATCAAGAATAACCTTTTGTGGTCAAGTTTAAAGGTTACAAGCAAAAGACAAAATAATTGGGGGTTAGCACAGAGGAGTCCACAAGCCAATAAGAAATAAACAAAAATAAACCTAATCAAGTTTTTCTAAACACTCCTGATCTACTTACATACATGAGTTGTTAAATAAGTAGTTCTAGATATGATCTGATGATTTTCATATTTGGCCTTCAGCTTCTCACAGCATAACTGCTGTCCTGTTCCCCTCTTCCCGGAGAACAACCACAGACAGAAAGTGTTTTCCCTATTTTAAAAAGTTCTAGCCTTCCCATTGGGTTTTTTGGTCAGGTGCGCACTCCCTTTCCTTTGCCCGGGGGACTTTTTTTAACCCTTTACAGGTAAAGCAAGAAGAGAACAGCCACCAAAAGGGACTTTATAGCTAACTGGCTGGCTGGGTGTCCATAAAAGGGCACTATCCCCATCTTTATTTATCACAAGTCTTTAGGGCCAGATTGTGAACGTTTACACAAACCGAAGAGCATTCACTCAGCTAGTCCTATTGAACTAACTGGGACTCCTCCATCTAGACCTATGCCCTGATATGCTAGGCTGTGATTGTGTGCTATGATTAGCAGAAGTCCACCTTTTCCAGGGAAAGTTGTACCATTAATTCAAAGGGTTCCTTTTCTAAAAGGTAGTGCACAACAAATTAGATGTTGGAGAGAAAAGAGGGTGGGGAGGGAGGCAGCAATAAGAGTGTTAAAAGAAAATGGCTAGGAAACTTTGGAAAGCAGCCATTAGGAGGGCAAGGGGAAAGGATAATAGAAAGAAATATTAGTGTGATGGAGCAGAAATGATGGAAGAAAAATGGAAAATGTAAACTGAGGATAACAAGAGAGGAAGTGATTTGAAAATGTATAAATGTAAAAAGGAGAGATGGTAGCCACTTGTTGGGCGGAAAGTGGAGGTAATTGGGGAAAAAACATACCAGAGAAACCTTATGTGAAAGAAAGCATGAAAGAGATAGAAAGATCAAAGGTGCTTACATCTTTCCAATAGCAAAAAAGAGTGTCAGCAGGAAAAAAAGTACAATAATAACATGATTATGCAGTCACTGAATTTGAACAATTGCAGTTGACTTCAATGATGTCAGTGACACTGCTATAGAGAGCTGCTTAACTAGGCACTCAGAATATGCACACAATTTTCCCATAACTGACCACATGAATACACAGTACTTAGGGTTGCCAACTGGGGTGCAGGAGAGAGTCAGAGGTTCTGGCTCTGAGAGAGAGTTTGGGTGCAGGAGGGGATTCAGGCTTGGGGCAGGGGATTGGGGTGTAGGATGGGGTGAGAGGGTGCAGTCTCCGGCCAGGCAGTGCTTACCTCGGGTGGCTCCCAGAAGTTACTGGCACATCTGGCTCTTAGGATCAGGGGTGGCCAGATAGGTCTGTACACTATCCCTGCCTGTAGGCACTACCTCCACAGCTCCCATTGGCCAGACAGCTGTGTTGGTCAGTTCTGGGAGCCACGCAGAGCCAGGGCAGATAGGGAGCCTGCCTTAGCTCCACTGCACCACCAACCAAACCTTTTGTGGCCTATTAAAATCTCCTGGATTGCTTTCAATAGCCACTAGGAGATCAAGGATGATTACAGAGACTCACAGCTAATCCAGGAGAGTTGGCAACCCTAACAATACCTGGTTTGAACACACACCTTAGATGACTTATAACGTCAATAAGTTAGGGATTTATGAACACACCTGCAAACTGCATATATTTAATTAAATGTATTATCTAGGATATCTGATATACAGCTGTACTGTTGTTGGTCCCTGATTATGATTTCTAAGTTCCTCAGCCAGACATAAAAAGTGAGCTGGAGTAAAAGGAAGGAGCATTGAACTAATGCCCACCTGTGACAGAACACCCTCTGCTCCCACCCTCTTTGCTTTATCCAGACAGCTCATGTAGATTCCACAATGCTATATATCTACAGGGTTTCACTTTACCTCCTTCTGCTTTGTAATGAGCAGTGAAATGTGCTCAAATTTTACTGCCCCCTGCTCCCACAAAACAGACCCCTAAATGGTCAGACAGTCTATCCACCCCCTGCATTTTATTCAGTCTCTTTGTTAATGGGCTAAATAACTCATTAGCTTCCCTAACCTAAATTGATCTGGTAATCAGGAACTAGTCTCTTTTACCAGGTCTTCCCATGGGACCTAATTGCTTAAACAGTGACCAGAGTGCTGGTTCAGCTACCGATTCCTAGCACTCTGTCACCCAACCAAAACAACACAAGCATTCCTTAAAACAAGAAATGAAATGCTTCAGATACTTCTGGATGTACTGTTAGCTAATATTTGTCATATGAGAATTTCTAGCAAAAAGCACTCCAGTATGGAGGTATTAAATTGCAGAAATTTTGCTTGTGGTGACAGTTTCAGAGGTAATATTGGAACTTTGTTACACTAACTCAGGTTACCAGGCCTACATATATTTAATGATGTGTAAGAAAGTCAAGAACTGGTTGGTTTTACATGCTGAGGTGACAGAAGAACTGCAAGAGGAATTTAAAAGTCCTCATTGTACTTTAGCATTTTAATGGTAATCAAGAGGACTCCTGATGGGATTTTCAAAAGCATTCAACATTGGCCTAACTTTGGTCCCATTAAGATCAACAGGAATTTTATACTTCTCTTCTGGTTAGCACAGAGTGCTTTTGAAAATCCAATCCATTAGTTTTTAATGTATTTTTTTCTCCCGAATATTGCCTTTCTGGGGAGCGGTGGGGCCTATCCTTCTTAAAAGATAGGAGATATGTTCTCCTATATAGAGCCATAAAGGGTATTTGTAATTATAGTTTTTTTTAAAAAAAAACTTGTCAATTATTTAATGTATTCATAAGTAATGTAAATTTTGGATTTTAGAATTTTTGAAAGGTTTTACATTTCTGTGAAGTCAATCTAAAGTTATGCATGGCTGTTTGTGAATTTTTATAAGATTTTTACAAATCTTCTTGCAGTATAAATCTATTGTTTGTGTAAAGTAAGTTTGCTGCTTTTTAGCTTTTGGTGTTTTCTTGTGGTTAAAATGTGATTTCCATTGCCTGTTTCAAAGCAGTTTAGCTACATTTGGCATTTTTCGCATATAGTGAATGTTCAGTCTACCTGCTTAACACGAACTGGCTGCTGTTTAATCCTTGGGTTTTTTTTTCTTATAGTTTGGTTCTCTTTTATTCTGTATGCTTAAACTATAGATTGTTGCCCTTTAACTGTACTTTTGTTATTTGTAATATTTTACTACAAGAAATCTGTTTCCATTTATGAATAATTCAAACTGACACTTAACATTTGTTGACATAAATTCACTGAATGTGCATAATTATATTCTTATATTATGTGAAATATGTATAGTATAAATGCTGATTACAAACTCATTATAGGGTGAAAATTGGATTGTCTTATTCATGAATGCTTTAGTTATTTCATTGGGACTGCTCTGGTGAGAAAGGAGAACAAGTTTATGGCTTATATAATATGACATCTTGGTGATGGAAATGGGATAGTATAGAGACTCTTGAGTAGATCCTCAGATGGTGTAAATCAGTATAGCTCCACTGAAGTCGTGAGAGCTATTCCGATTTACATCAACGGAGGAGCTGGCCTTCTGCTTGCATTTGTGAGATTCTCTGTAAGTGGTTTGTCTTTCATTTTTCTTGCAGGCCTATAAATGGCACTCTCATGATGAAAAACACCTGCCAAACTCTCCCTGAAGAAATATAACCATTGCAGAATTTGACTACATAGATTTGTTAAAATCCTTTACCTGGGCTATTAGTAACCCTGGGCGATGGAACTAGTTTGGCCTGATTTCAAATGCAGGCAAACATCTTGTGGGAAAGGTTAACTCAAGCACAAAAGTTATCAGGTTCATTTTCATCTGAAGAAATCCTGTGAGGAGGAAATCTGAAGAAATTCTGTGGGGAGGAAATCTGTGGGGAAGAAATCCTGTGAGGAGGAAATCTGAAGAAATCCTGTGAGGAGGAAGCGGAGAGGAAAACCTAATCTAAAAGAATACAACCAAAAAATAAAAGAGAAGCAATAAGAGGGAGATAAGAGAAAAAGTGGGTTTATCGATTCCTTCAGAATTGCATGGGGCCACCTTATAGCCCATGTTAACCCTTCTTTGTGCTTCTCTAGTGTTACAAAGAGAATGGGAAGTTCTTCTGAACAGGAAGCCAAGAAATCCACCAGCATAGGTGAGATATGCCTGAGTGGGGAAAAGGCATAGGTGAATGTACTTTTTGCTATTGATGCTTTTTGCATTTCATTCAGCTTGATCAGTTGTCCAATTTCACATTCTGTTTGTACTTAGTTTCATATTATGTTCTTACATGTCAATCCATTGCAGTTGAGCAGAGTTGCTAAAACTGCAGGGATAAAGGTAATTCCAACCCTACCACAGGGCTTTCAAAACATTTCTTTTAAAAAATAAAACATTTATATTCATTAACTTTTACACTCATCTCCCCTCCCTTTAAACTTGTTTAAAGTTTAAACCACTTGATGCATGCTTTTAAGTAACTCATTTAGGTGACCAGATTATAACTGTAGGCAACATAGCTGAGTGGGGGATTGTTATAGAATATTTTAGAAATGTACCTCAGGAAGACTGAGATTAAGTATTGGGTCTTATTCTATATGTGTGTAGTGAGGCAGCTGCCCTACTCCAGTAAACAGGGGTTAAAGGCAGCCCTGCAGAGGGCCGCAGCTGGAGAAAGCAGCAAAAAGACTGATTGGGAACACCGCCACAGCTGGAGCCATGTCCCAGTCATGGCCCAGCTGGCCCTTATAAGAGGGTTGTGGGCCAGAGAGAGAACAATTTCCCTCTGGCTCTGAAGGAGATGGACCTAGCTGCCTGAAGGTGCAAAGGGTACTGAGGGTGGAGCAGTGCTAGGGAAGGGATAGACTGAGCTGGGGAGCTCAGGCCTGGCATCTTCTCAGGCTGCAGCCTGATAGAAAGGCCTGAAAGGTACTGAGTTGCAGCTTCAAACCCCCCTTGCCTGTGATGACTGGCTTTCACACTGCAGTCTTCCCCAGGGATCAGGGGCTAGATGATGACTGGCAGTAGCCATAGACTGAGGCAAGGTGGGGATAGAGGGTTGGGGGTTCCCCAGGGAAGGAAAATCCACAGTGTGGGGGTATTGCCAGGGGGCAGCACCTCAAATAGAGGGGCACTGGGGTCTAGGAGGGACACGGGGGCCAGTGGCAGTGAGACACTGCCCTGCAGAGGGTGCTCTGGAGCTGGAAAGAGGTAATTCCCAGACAGCCAACAGAAGGCCCCCACATGGGCGAGTTGTCACATCGCGGCAGTGTGAAATATTTCCTTCATGTATCTACCTGTCCTATTGGCTGGGGCTGATTCAGTTCCTTGTCCAACTAATAACAAATAAATTAATTCATTTTTGTTGTTTAATTTTTGTGTTGCGAGAGAGAGTGCTTAACTTGTTATTTGACCATTATCAGACAATTCCTAGGTTTTAATGCCTGAGCATTTTCAGTCCTGTTCAGAGGTACTTATTTAGGCTTTGTGATCTTCAGTCTAGATTATTCTTACTCAGATGTATCCCTTATATAGGCTCCCATTAATCCAAAATGATGCAACAAGGCTTTAGTTCAAACAATATATTTTCATTCTGCCTATGACAGGACACCCCATATTCATTATGCGGGGTATGCTTATGACATAATTGTGTTGTATTTTGGATAAGATACATCATAAAAGGTGTCTGGAAAAGTTATGATTTGCTGAATATAATCATCCTATTTGTTTGCATGTATCACTTTTGTATCTGAAGTTATGAATATTGACTATAACTCTATTTTTCAAATACGGTTACTCTGAAAATCACTGACAGCTAGACTTTCAGGTACAACAATGAAGAAGCCAGACAGTGCTGATGGCCCAACAACAAAGACAGTTGGCTATGGAAGAAGTTAGCCTTCCTTTGAATGTTTCAGCCAGCCTGTTAGTAACTGATGCCATGACTCAGCAAGGAATTGTGAACAGACCAAACAGTACCGAACTTCATTTTGGGTACCTGTATTTTTCCGCAAAGTGGGCTGGGAATTGTTTTTTCTTGTAACAAAGGTTTTGTGCCATATGATAAAGATATATAAGGTGGAGTGTGACATCATCTAGTGGCTTCACTCCTCACATAAGGACATTCCTGGAAAAATCTGAGGAACAAAGATTGAACTGGGAAGTGCTGGTTCCAGGCAAAAAAAAATTTAACCTGTGTATGTAAACCTGGTAGACTACTTGTATCATCAGCTAGGGTGAGAAATTCCTAGTTCATATCCAATCTATCTAGTATATTAGCCTTCATTTGTGTTTTGTTTATTTACTAGGTAATCTGCTTTGAGCTGTTTATAATCACTTAAAACCTATCATTTCCAGTTAAGCATTTTCTGGATAGCAATTCCCAACCTAGGGGTAAGGTTTCTATGAGTAGGGCAATTGGGGCTAGGGTTAGAGTTCCTATGTGTAGGGGGGTTGGGTTAGGGTACCTATGGGTCGGAGTCCCCACTCTAGTGTTTGGCTAGGTCTTCCCACTCTAGGGTTAGGGTTCCTATGAGTAGGAATCCATGCTCTAGGGTTAGGGTTCCTATGTTTAGGAGACTTAGGGCCAGGGTTAGGGTTCCTACTGGTAGGTCTTGCCAATCTTAGTCTATTCAGCACCTTGGAGTAAAAAACAATATTATGATAAACCGTAACCCTAGTGGACCTTCCCATAGAAACCCTGTCCCTCTGCCTGGGACCTCCTACCCATAGGAAACCTAAACTTACATCAGAGACCCCACCCAAAAGAATGCCTAACTAAGTCTGGAACCCTTATCCACAGGAACACTAAACCTAGGTCAGGGACCCCTACCCACCAGAATACTAACCCTAGGTCGGAAACCCCAACCCATCAGAACCCTAACCATATGGTGAGGATACCTACCCATAGGAACCATAACCCTAGAGTGTGGACCCCACCTATAGGTACCGTAACCCAAACCCAAAATCCCCTGTGCATAGGACTGCTATCAGTAGGAATCATAAGCCCAGCCCCACATCCCCTACCTTTAGTAATCATAACTAAGGGTATGTGGAGAGATGATTACAGGAAGCCTAAAGTTAGGGTGGGGACCCCTAGCCACAGGAACCCTAAACCTAGGATGGGGATGTCTACCCATGGGAGGCCAAGCCTCAGGGCACAGATAACTACCCATATGAATCCCTAATCCTAGCCCCTCAAGTCCTCTACCCAAACGAACTGTAACCATGTGGGGGAGGGGAGGTCCTAGAAAAAGGAATCCTATCCCTAAGGCAGGGACCCCTACCCATAGGAATCCCAATCCTAGGGTGGGGTGACCTACCCATGGGAACCCAAGCCTTAGGGCAGGACCCCTATCCATAAGAACCCTAACCTCAGCCCCAAGTCCCCTATGCATAGGAACCCAAACTTAGGGTGAGGAACCTGCCCACAGGGATCCTAATCTTAGGGCAGAGACCCTACCCATACTAACATTGATCCTAGCCTCAAGTCCCCTACCCATAGGAACCCTAAACCTAGCTTTGGTTTATGCAAAACAGAGGTGAAGTTAAAACAACGGTTCTATCCAATATGCTCTCCTTTCCATAGGATTCTTAACCCTAGAGAGGGGTGACTTACCCATAGGAACCCTAACCCTAGTGGATAATACCATTCCTTTGTTTTAAGGTTCAATAAAAGATGTGGTCTGCTTGTTAATTCCATGCATGTGTCAGAACACACTTGGTATAGGTCTACAACTGTGTGAGGTTCTGCATATCTCTAGCTCCTATTGCAGGCAGCAGGAGTTGCAGGCTTTCAACACTTTGACAGGGTCTGGAAATTAATGTATGCACATTTTAGGTGGTGATATTGACATGAAAAACCCTGAAGAGTGTATGACATAAGCTGTTGAACCGGGAGTCTTGATTTTAATGTTCCTTGACTACTCAGAAGGTGTTGTCTTTCTTTGCCAAATGAATTTAATAATGCCTGTAAGCAGGAAGAGGGATCCTGATTATAGAAACAAAGTAAAAATAAAATAAATAAATCAAGCATCAACAAGAGAAACCATTCAGGCTGTCATCTCTCCCTCCAGATCTGCTCTAAGTCTGAGATACTTGTGTTTTTCATTTGTTTGTTCATGCTTCAAGATGTAAATCAATATAATCAATCTGAAAATAGAGGATCAAACCAAGATACAAAATGCTTCATCACCAATTTCAAATCCAGGAACTTCAAAGATATGTAGACTAGTAATCTCTCAGGACAGCCATTTTAGCTATATCAACAGAAACATTCTTTGCTAATTGACCATTATTCATAATACAAAGTTATGGTACTTTACTAAAGTGAGTCGTTGGAGCATGTTGCAATATATCATTACAAGAAACAGAGCACCGTATCAGCAGGGCTGTCAAACTGTGACAAGTGAACGAAGGACATCTTTTTTTTAAAAAAAAGCACAAGTGAGGTTTTAAGTGTTTCATTGATATACACAATAAAATCTTCTCTTAGAAAAGGAAGCTATTTAGAAGTTGCCTTATAATTTATTGCAAAATGAGGGAATAACTACCAAGATGAATGAGCAAATATTTCCTAGATCGGGAGCTTAGGTAAAATACTGAAAAAGTTTCAGAAAAAGAAAGAAAACACTATCAAGATTTGCTGCAGCCATATACTTGTAACCTATTATTTGACTTCCAAGGTTAAAGACAGCCTTGTTTTTACAGCTAAAAGATATAGTATGGGTTTTGCAGCAAGCAATTGTCAAGCTGCTTCTATCATTCACTGCCAAACTCTATAGAAGTCAAGCACAGACATTTCTTATAAGAGATGAGAGTCAAGCTTGAAAGGAAACATCTACACAACATCCGGAAAAGAAACAGAAGGGAAGCTTTTCAGTCCTTCTGAGAAATCATCATTGTGCCCAATTGATATTGAAATAGGTATAAATCAAGTATTTCCATTTTGCCAGCCAGATATGCATGCTTAATAATACACATGCTTAATAATGCAATTGTTTCCAGAAATCTTTCCAGAAACCAATGTGGTTTTAGGCCAGATTCACCTGTAGAAATATTGCATATTTCCAATTTTTGAATTTTACCGACCGGGTATACTGAAAATCTCTGTTCCTTATTTGCATACTTCCAAAATTGTAATAATCAGATCTAATGATAATTTGTACATTTCCCTACTTACAGAAAACTAGCATTTATGCAGATATAACACAATTCCGAGGACCAGCTATAAGTCTTTTTTATATATAAATAGAGATATTTAAAGCTTGACTGGGCTAACCCTTTTGAGGACTTGCAGTATGAGATCTTATTTGAGTAACCTACATAAGGGTCATCCATAATTGCAGTCCTTCTTTGCATTGCTGGGAGTAGTGAGGATGCCCCAGTGATTTGGGCACTAGTACAGGACTTAGGAGATCTGAGTTCCATTCTCTTGTCCATCACAGATTTCCCCTGTGCTCTTGGGCAAATCACTTAGCCTCTCTGTATCTTATATTTTTCATTACCTCATGGGGATAAATACATTAAAAGATTGTGAAGCAATCAGATACTATGATAACAAAGGCAATTGAGGTACCTTAGATATACAGATACATTCAGCTTTGGCCACCGGAATGAGGACAGTGAGCATGGATAGATTATGTTGTGCCCTATGAAGAAATGTAACAGCATGTATATTTCCCAGTAAACTGAGCATTTGGGCCCATTTCTATGAAGCTGTGTGCAATTTTCACAATCCAGCCTTTAGTAATTATCATTAAAGCTCTCTTCGCAAATGGAGTAGCCACATAAAAACACATTTTATTATTTGAATTCAGGGTTTGGTAAACTTGGACTGTTTCACTCACAAAATAATTTGATACTAGAGGGGTTTTTTCGGTGTTTTTTTACATACCCTTTTATTGTGTGTATGGTACTTTGTTTAGAATGAGCCAACATGAAACATATTTTTGCCTACTATCTGGGTGACTACCAAATTTCTTGTCAAACCAAAGCAGATTTTAAAGTTCACTTCACTGAGTTTCATAATTGTGAAGACATCTAGATCCACCAGTTGATAACATGGATATGTAGTTTTATGTTTACAGGGAAAATGGCAATATGACTCAGTTATCACCACAGAAGTGACTAAAAAAAAGACTACATTCCATTACTTTTCAGGAAAAAGTGGGGTTTTCAGTCACTTTAGTAATATGATCCAACACATGATTTCTTCTTTATAGTTTTCTAGCAACAGAAGAACTTTCATTTTTTACTCTCACCATGGTAAACCTGGGAGTCTGGACAGCTATAGAATTCAGTTTAACTGACCCTTTAGGTGCCAGTTTCAGACGAAGGAAAACAGCATTCACACACACAAATATTTTTTTTCTTGTAGTTGTTGGAAGGAAATCTAGAGAACCACTAAAATTAGCAAGAAAACCAGAATAAATACAAGCATCCAATTTCTATTAATTCTTATTACCAAGGGAAATCTGGGAAACTGACAGTTGTGATTTCTTTCTTCCCTTTATATTCTTACTGGATATTTTTTTCCTCCCTCCCACTAATGCTAGAGATAGGTCTGTAACAGTACCAGAAAAACCTGTTACCATGTTCTATATTACTCCTTTTAACTGAATTATTTATTACCCTAGTTCTATGTCTATATCACAAATGAACATTCTTTTCACTGAAGCTGCATGGTACCTGATCCAGCTCCCATTCGAGTCAATGAAAGTAGTCTTGCTGTAAGGACCTGATTCAATTTTTATTAACTTAGCATGCTGATATGAAGGTCATTCATCCTTAAAACTTCACTAGCTTCAAGCTATTTATTCTAAATCCCAAGTTAAATTCTTAAGCCCAAGTCCAAGGTGGTTTGTTTTAAAATAGCGTATCCAATCAGTCTTATTTATTACAATCTTTTCCCCACTTCAGTGGTCTCCATGTAGACTCAGGGTCCACCCAAGGGAAACCATTTGCAGGATCTCAGTCTAAGATAAAACATCTGAAGACTGAAGGGAGAGGGATATAATCAAATATATACATTTTGCACACATGCAACTGGCTATAGATACACCTTTTGCATTACAAAAAATCTTATAAATCAAGTTTCATTATGACCTTGAATTAGTTATCATTATTTGGTTGATTTCTTACAGCTGGTTGAGGAGGGATTTGAGGGGTGTGCCAGGAAAGTGAGTGGCATTGTGGGAAAATAAGATAATCTTAGTAGCTGTATTTTGCATGAATTGAAGTATAAGGATGTAGATATCAGGGAGACAGGCAAGGAAAAAGTTATACTAGCCAAGACGGAAGATGATGAGGGCCTCAATGGGTGATTTATCTGTCTCATTATAAAGAAAATGATGAACCGTAGAAATATTAAGGTGGAAGAAATGGCAAAAAATATTTTTGCTTGTTCCTCTTTAAGTATAAGTTTTTCCCATCTTTCCTGAAGGAAAAAAATACATATAAAACTGTATGGTAGATGAAAAAGCCATGCAAGGTACAATCTTACTGCAAGCACCTACAAAAACTAAGATAAGTGCAAAAAATGTGCCCAGCAAGCAAAACAAGTAAAATTAATGTGCTTATGTGTATCAGATTTGCAAGAATGCAAATAGTGCAGCTTTTGGTCAGCATGGTTTAGCGATTAATTTCAAACAAGTTTTTTTCCCTTAAAGAAACGGACTAATAATAGACTAATCATATGTATCCAAGAAGGGCTGACTCTGCCATAAAGGCAGAATAGATTGTCATAGAGAAGTAAAATATTAGGGAAAGCAAAATTAATAATGATTCTTTATGGTTTGTGAGTGCGTAGATACGGGGGAGCAGACTGTCTCCAGTTTATTTTGAGCATGAAAACTCTTAAGTCTGGTGCTGTATGGAAACAAATGTGTTACCTAATAGACCCAATTGGCTATGTTACTCTGAATTAAAAGGCATCTTTTAAAATACCTATTCTAGTGTCTAGGGTAAACAATTGCAATTTTATAAAATTATGAACAGCATCTTTTTGTTTAAAATATACAAGTATCTAACAAATTGAAAAGGCTTTTTCCAACCTTCTCTAATCTTTTGAATTAATGTGAGACTATTAATTTAAAGGATTTTTTCCTCTTCAATATAAGTTGGTTTTTTTAATGAACATTTTCAAAATGATTTTGGTGTCTTAATTTTTGGATACTCTACTTGAGATGCTGGAAAGGAGCCTAACACAGTGCTTAGCCTTTTTTTAAAAAAAAAAAAAATCAAGCCTCTTTAAGGTGTTTTAAGCAGTGTAGCAAACTCTAAGTTAACTAAAACCATTAGTTATATTTGATAATTGAGACCTATAATTGTAGAGCTAATACCAGACCTGGAGAAAAAGTTCACTGTTTCGGTAGGCTACCACAATTCACACTTCCACAGAATGTCCTCATCCATGTGCTTCACACACAACCTCTCAGGAGGGATCATCTCCAGAATTATATTTACTTTTCTATGCCCATTCAGTCATTCCACTGAAAAGGCTGAACGTGTTCCACTTATGGTGATATTTTTTTTGTTATGCTGACATCTGTTTACTGTCTGCTGAGAAAAATGACTTTCAACTTCTTCCAAGCCCATCCACATTCAGCTTAGGCAGATATGCATGAGAATCTGAGTGTGAATCTGAATATTGTATGCTCCAGACTTTTATACAGCACCTTTGATTTTGACCCACTGACTGTGAGTGTAATGAAGTACAGGACAATCTAAGATGGTGTAACACATGTGGTCAAATATCTTAAGAGAAGATTGTAGAAAGTAAAGCAAAGTAGAAATGTATAAAAGGAGGTAAGGTAAGGTACCCTTTTAATTTTACTGTACACCATCCTACTCTTTTTTTAGTTTGACACTAAGACTTCCTTTACACTCAGTTCCATTTTGATGGGAGAGCATCTAATTAAGAGAGGCTGTTAGTATAAGGATGCAGGAATCTAAGTTATATGTCTAAATTTGACCATGAAAGTGGATTCAAATAGCTTAATATTTACCTATTGCATCCCATAAATTCTCAGAGCTAACAACTGTCTTTGTTATGGATCTGTATAGTTCCTGGTACAATGGGACCATGGTGCTTGCTTGGGATTCCTGTGTATTACTGTAATGAAAATAAAGAATACTAAATTAATAAAGCTAAATAATATATACATCAGCATTAATAACTTTCTGAACCATTCACCTTACCTTATAAAACCCTACAGTATCATATTTATCTCAGTTTTAAAGATGGGAAAACTGAGAGTTTAAGTGATATGCTAATATCACATGAGAAGTCAAACTGACAGAACTGGGAATGGATTCCAGGTCTCAGTCCTGTTCTTTAACCACAAAATCATCCTTCTTTCCTTATCATTACAGGATTTCATTTTTCTTCAGTGGTGCAAACTGAGGAGAGTGTGACAATGTTAACTCTGCATTTCCAGACTTTTTGTTTATCCTTGTTTGCCTAATATTCACTTTCTGTATTTTCCATTTGTATTATGGAAATATATTATTTCTATTTCATTGCTACGGTGCCTCGTCACACCTCTGTTGGTATAGAATGCCAGAATCCCATTTGAACTAGGTCCAGCTGCATTGCTACTTTAAATAAAGC
Source organism: Dermatemys mawii (assembly GCA_007922305.1). Classification (NCBI taxonomy): domain Eukaryota; kingdom Metazoa; phylum Chordata; order Testudines; family Dermatemydidae; genus Dermatemys; species Dermatemys mawii. The sequence goes on along the minus strand of ML677326.1, from coordinate 51,697,019 downwards.
TTTGTACAGTGTCAAATAAATGAATTGAACTTTGCAATAGAAAACAAGCATATTACCATATTCATTATTAGAAACTATAAGATCACTACCGATTCATGGCATTAATGGGGTTTTCCCCTATTTCCTATATTCTCTGACTGCTAGTAAAGGCAAGGACTTATATTCTTTTACTTGTGCAAACAGCACTGATTCAAGCAGGACTCTCTGTGTGCTGAAAAATATACACTTCAGAACTAGCTGTGATTCTGAGAAGATTAATGATATTGGTGATATACTACCTTATTTTCACTGGCAAAATATTACTTCCTAATCTGGGACAGCTATCAAATGCTTGACCATAATTCCTCATGCTACTTTGCCTGACACAGATTAGCTTTATTGTTGCATGTTGTTTCAATTAATACCATGAATTCATGTATGAATTCTTAACAAGAACTTGAAGAAACTAGTAAATAGTATGTCTAGCTTGTGCATGACCATACTATTTGGCTCACCTACAGAAGAAACTATAGTCATCCAACTGGTCACCAGAACATGTTAATAATGTCATTTGGTTTTGTTTCAGCAGCTAGCAATTTTATATTTAGAACAATATCAAGGGAGATCCAATATAAAGTGTGCTATATCTGAAAATGCCATGGAATTTATTAAAATATCAAGAGAAGGCAAGCTACTGGATTATGAATTTTCTCCGCTTCAATTTTTTTGTTACTTGCATTTTGTAATTCTGTACTAATGTTATATGTAATTTAATTCTATGATTTTACCTCTTAAAGAAAATACCTCTAGCAGGCCTGCAAGATCTAGAAGATTTGTAATGGAAGTTCTTAATGGAAAGGGGTTCAAATCACAAAATCTACCAATTCCATTTTTGCTCATTTACATCTTCTTGGCAGAAATAACCAGGAATGAGAATGGAGAATAAACAAATCTTTAAACCTTATATGATATATTTCCAGCTCAGGGTTCAGTTACATCACTGAGTTGATTCAAGGAGACCTGTACTGCAGCTACCTTGTTAATAGATATTATATGGATAAATAAAGATCTTCAGATCTTAGTGCAATTGATCTGTTATCAATTAAATGATCTGTTATTAAAGCACTGAATTAAGTTTTTAACATTTTAAATATGGCTATTGTCAGAGTTCCTTCCCTACTCTGAACTCTAGGGTACAGAGGTGGGGACCCACATGAAAACTCCCTAAGCTTATTTTACCAGCTTAGGTTAAAAACATCCCCAGGGCACAAGTTCCTGTGATCTTGGAAGGTACGCTGCCACCATCAAGTTATTAGAAAAGGAAATAGGGAAAGTACCACTTGGAATTCCTAGTCCCCACAAAATATCTCCCCTCACTCCCTTCCTGGGAAAGACTTGAGAATAAAATCCTCAATAATTGTTACAGGTGATCTCAGATCCAATTCCTGGATCTTTAAAACAATGTAAAAATCAGTCAGATTCTTAAAAAAGAATTTTATTTAAAGGAAAGATAAGAGAATCACCTCTGTAAAATCTAAGTGGACTAACTTTACAGAGTCACACAAAGATTCAAAAAATAACACAGAGGAATGCCCTCTAACTTTAGTTTCAAAATTACAGAGAAAAACAGGGATAAACTTCCCTCTAGCAAAGGAGAGATTTACAAGTGGGAAAAACAAAAATAAACTCACACACCTTGCCTGGCTGGACTTACTGGTTCAGAATGATTTGGAGAACATGGATTGATGGCTGGTCCCTCTAAAATCCAAGAGCAAATGAACACACAAAGAGCCCCAAAACAAAGCCTCTCTCCCCACCCAGATTCAAAAGTATCTTTTGCCCCTATTGGTTCCTTTGATCAGATGTCAATCAGGTTATCAGAAGTGACAAAGAGTCCTGTGGCACCTTAAAGACTAACTAAAGTATTAGAGCATAAGCTTCCGTGGGCTAATACCCACTTCGTCGGATGCAAGCACTTGCATCCGATGAAGCGGGTGTTAGCCCATGAAAGCTTATGCTCTAATACTTGCATCCGATGAAGTGGGTATTAGCCCACAAAAGCTTATGCTCTAATACTTTAGTTAGTCTTTAAGGTGCCACAGGACTCTTTGTCACTTCTGCAATTCCAGACTAACACGGCTACCTCTCTGATTCTTGACAGGTTATCAGAGCTTCTTAACACCTTACAGGTAAGGAGGAATTTTAGGCTGCCTTTATGGTTATAACAGCTATGTATATCTCAACCTGAAGACACCAAAATAAAAAATTGCTGGAATAAAACTTCCACCATTTTAGGGATGTGAAAAAAATGCCTGTTATTCACACCAACTCTTAATTCATGACTTTAAAGTTTACTCACAACATAGAATATACTGAAATGTTTCATGTTTGTAGACTCCATCTCCTGTGACATTTCAGCAGCAGTACTTCAAATTGCCTTACTAAAATACACATCAGCAGTATTGAAAGTACTATCATTGCAATGACATGCTGATGGCTTTATTTTCTGACCTCTTATGAGTAAACTATGGCACAGAACAAACCAGTATGAAATGTGGTGGTTGAAAACGTGTAGCTGTGACTGGTAACAATGACAAGGAGTGACATCAGGTACTAAAAATTGAAAAGGCCTAAAGGACAAACAAAGAAGGAAAAGAGGAGGTAGAGAGAGAGAGAGAGAGAGAGATCCATTTGTATATGCATTCACAGTAACTACTTCCACATAGGTGCCAATTATGCATGCATTTTTGCCTGCTGAGCTGTCTTTCAAAATGTGAGGGTGATTGATTAGGAAACTTTGATTTTGTCCCTGAATTTGAGCTCCTTGTGGCAGAGACCTCTTTCTTTTTTTTTTATGTCTGTCACGTGCCATGCACATATATGGAGTAATGAAACTAGTACATAATAATTTAAATAACTCTATTTAATTTAGCCATATGCAATGCCTGAAGATTGCTAGTGCTGTTTTGGGACCAAATTCACATTCATCTCACTACTTCTGTGCGATGTTTATAAATCAGGAAAAGCACTGATCTCAATAACATGGTATCTAGCAATAGGTTAGCTGGCAAACCAATCCAGCTAAAATCAGAATTAAATCAGGGAGAGGGAAGATCCCTTAACTTTGTCTTTTATTTGTGATTTTTATATAACCATGCCTTTTACTTGATTCCATTCAGGACAGGAAGCAGAGCTGCCAAAATACAGTTAAAAAATCCATTCTCAAAAGTGTTTGTGGTCCAACTGGAAAGAAAGCGTGTTCTTAGTCTCACAAGTAAGCCATTCTCATGAGATATCAAGCCACTTTTGTGGGTTCCAGATAGTTCAGGTACTGTCAATGCAAAGTGAATTTTCAAACCTTTCAGGAGCTATTACTAATACCATGGCTATAAAATTGTCTATATGAAGATGGACAGTTCCTGAGGTGATACTTGTGTGTTTCATTTAGCACATTTTATTGCTGACACTGTCTAGTATGCAGGATGAGTTAGCCTCACCAAACCCCAATGAAGATCTTGCTATGATGTGGCCCTTATGCAAGTCTCTGTACCTCTGTTTCTCAGTTTCTTCATCTTTAAAATGGGGATAATTATAACCATATTTGTAGAGCACTTTGAAATTTTCCAGTAAAAGCCACTATGTGGTATAAATGCTTAGTGATATAATCTAGGTTGTGTCCAACTGGATGGTCCTTGTGTCTGTTTCATACCAGATTATAAATCAATGGCAGGAGAAGAGTTCAAATGCATCAGGAGAGGGAGTAGATTAAAAGCTGCTAACAATTTGTATTGTAGGTAATTGTTTCTTGAAAATCTTATTCCACACAGTACTGTTTGTTTTTGTAATTAGGCCTAACATTTTAAATTCTTCTACTTTCTTTCTCTATTTCTTTGTGGTTAATTTTGTTAAAGATAGGCTTTCAAAAGTGCAACTTCCAAACTTTGCCCCTTGCAACCAACAATGCACCAATTTGTATAATGGCAGAAAATTGCCATTATATTTCATCTTTTACTTCTGAGTGAAAAATAGCAGTTGGAACTAGTTAAAAATGAATGCCATGCTTACGAATCCAAATTGTCCCCCTCTGATTTACCCATCTTTAGAAGTTATGGTGTCCCTTTAGAAAGACCTGATACTTTTTCAAAGTTTCTTTAAAACCTGCTTGTAGTGGAAAAAAAATGATGACATTATGAAAAGAAGTTCCACTTCTGAAAGCACTGGTACTCTTGTAATGCCACGATTAATCCATTTCAAGAAACCACTGTTATATTTCTGTCCACACACAAAAATGCATTATTTTAAAGGATTTTTTTCTATTGATTTTTACCTAACTTTTTCCTTATTTTATACATGCACAATGAATTGTCTTTGCAAATATTGGATGAGACAGTGTGGTATGATGATTCTTACATTATACTGAATTAAACATGAGGGATTTTACTACAATTGGAAGTTTTCAGATAATCAAATGCAGAGTTGCTGTCAGGTGAAATGAGTGCTCTGCTGAGTAAATGACATCACTAAGTCCTCAATTCATCTTATCACAGCTCCCTCCTTGAATTTTTCTCTTCCTCGATGCACATAAATAAATAAATACCAAAAAGAAAAAAGAAGCATAACAGGCAGATTATCTCTGGTCCATGCAAAGTAAGTGAGGAAGCCTTTTGTCTCCTCCTCTATTTCACACAACTATAGTCTGTGCATTCCTTAACCACAGGGTCTCTTCTTTCATGCAACCAGGTGGTGAAAATTATGGCAAAGGAAGTGGGGAATTAGGACCATGACCCTATTTCCTTCTGGCCCAGCCCACAGGCTTGGCCAGATGCACTCAGAGGAGGAAACCTGCTCCATTTCAAAAGATTGTGCAGCTTTCAAACCCCTCCTATGCTCCATGGAGCAACTGAGCCTGCAACTGCCTCTCTGCTCTTACCTTTGTGTAATAGCTTCATTCTGCTCTGTGTCATTAGGGAGAAAATCCAGCCTCATCCTGTGCTGCAGAGGAATTGGTTCTAACAAAGATTCCTGTGGACCCCTCTTCCCATCACTTGCCATGTTGTCATTTGTCATTACTTTCTGTACAGTCCTACAGTCAGCTTCTTGTTTGTACCATGATGTCCACAGCCAGTTTGACTGAATTCTAGAGTGAGATTTTTTATTTTTTTACAGACATGAAATGATTTACTTCAAGCCACAGTGATTATAGGTGAGATGATTATTTGAGTGACAGTGGTGCAGATCCAAATAAACAGATTATGACCTAGTTCTTCACTACTTCTGAACTGTGCTTGGACACAGTGGACAGTAGCAACTACAGGGAACCAGCTGGCATATTGGAGATCAGTTGCATCAAACCCTCCAGTCCACATCAGGATTGGTCCCTCCTGCTTCTTCTGTGAATCTAGTAGAATGGAGAATGCAGCCCTTGGTATGGGTTAACTTGGGATTCATGTACATAGCCAATTAGAATCATAGAATATCAGGGTTGGAAGGGACCTCAGAAGGTCATCTAATACAATCCCCTGCTCAAAGCAGGACCAATCCCCAACTAAATCATCCCAGCCAGGGCTTTGTGAAGCCTGACCTTAAAAACTCCTAAGGATGGAGATTCCACCACTTCCCTATTTAAGCCGTTTCAGTGCTTCATCACCCTCCTAGTGATTTTTTTTCCTAATATCTAACCTAGCCCTCCTCCACTGCAACTTGAGACCATTACTCCTTGTTCTCTCATTTGGTACCACTGAGAACAGTCTAGATCCAACTTCTTTGGAACCCTCTTTCAGGTAGTTGAAAGCAGCTATCAAAGCCCCCCTCATTCTTCTCTTCTGCAGACTAAACAATTCCAGTTTCCTCAGCCTCTCCTCATAAGTCATGTGCTCCAGCCCCCTAATCATTTTTGTCACCCTCTGCTGGATTCTTTCCAATTTTTCCATACCCTTCTTGTATTGCAGGGTCCAAAACTAGACACACTAATCTAGATGAAGCCTCACCAATGCTGAATAGAGGGAAATGATCACATCCTTTGATCTGCTGGCAATGCCCCTACTTATATAACCCAAAATGCAGTTAGCCTTTTTGGCAACAAGGGCACAGTTACAATGCTTGTTTTGTGGAAAGTGGGAAGGCAAATGGTTAAAATGTTCCAGAATTCCTCAGGCCTATTTATCTTCTGCTCATTCTCATGTGGTAAAGTGTTCCTCCCCATTTTATTCCTAAGATAATCACAGCCAATATATAGTGTCCAGGCACTGTTCCCATTTATATAGTGTAGGTCATCCAGTCAGGGAGCAGAAATAATGCTAGATGGCTTAGGTGACTTCATCTGTACCTTCAATGGAACAATTCAAAGATCAAATACTCAAAACAATGCTGGCAGTAAATAGACTAAAACTGGTCTGAAGCATCTGTTAAATGCTTTTGAATAATGTACAAATATTAAAAAAACAAAAGCAAAAAAAAAACCAATATGGTTTTATCTCATAGAGGCCGTGATTCAGCATGGTATTTCAGCTGAAATGTAAGTTTTAGCATGTGAGAAGTTCCATTATCTTTATCAAGACTAGTGCTTTATGATACACATGATCTTAAGTTCCTTACTAAAATGGGTCCTGAGAGAGAAAAATTACATTAATGAATAATGTCACTCATCACAAAAATGCAGCTACTGTAGTAGAGGAGCATTGCAGCATGTGACAAAGTGCACAACAAAATTACAAAACATTGCTAGTGAGAAGTGAAACTACCAACACATCAAAAATATCCAGCAGGAAGGGAAGAACAAGAGTGAGAATCAATATAAAAAGAACATTCCTTCCAGAATATAACATATACTCAAATAGTCATGATTTATATTATCTGAAAGTGAACCGAATCAGAAATATTCTAGTCTTCCTGCCTAGAGATGATAGCTTTTTCACATTGAAAAGCCAGGCTAAATCAATCATGCAAGCTGTATTAGTTTGACGGTATTGTTTTTGGGAAATGGTTGGTAGGTAGGCACTTATGCAGCACACTGGTGTAGTTCCAAGAAGTATATTTAACAAATACATTGTCTGTACAGAATAATACTTGCAGAAATTGTGAGCTATAATCAGATGAAAAGTGAAAACCCGTGTAACATTTTTCTATAATACAGTGTATCATGGGATGAAAAAAAATACATGAAAAGGGATAAATTTCCCACAAAAACCTGTTGTTAATATGATAGTTCCTTCATTTTGTTGCCATGTTCCTTTTTTTCTTTTTTGGTCATAATCAGATCTCTACTATAGGAATGTAATCAGATATTATTATTATTTAAATGTAGGATACATTTCAATAATATACTTTTATATCCTTTATCATTTTTAATAGCTGCATATATATTTATTGTTCTATAAATGGTTGGTTCATGAACAGGAAATTGGGTTTTTTTCATGATAAAAATTGGTAAAGATGACCCTGAATTTACTGCATAAATGCTTTGAATGGGGCTGTGCTGCTGAAAATATAAAAGGTTGTGAACAGTTTATGTAAAGAAAAGCAGCTTCATTGGTAGTACTTCATTGTAATAATTTCTTGGCTGTAGACAGCATCATACATAAAAAAGAAAATCTATATGGACAAGATACAACACTGTGCTTCCTAGTTATTTGAATTGCATCTACAAGGGATTTTCTCCTGATAAATTTGAAAACCTAAATAGATAGCAATTTGGTGGCATTATTTTTTATTTGTTTGTTTTTCTCCCTCTGTGATTGTATGTTATGAGAGGTATATGCAGTACACTAGAAAGTTTTAAAGCAATTCCCATGGTCAGATTTTACATAGTATCCAATGCTTACAGATGTTCAAATAAGGGAAAGATAAGGTTATTGTTATATAAGATATTTGACTTCTCTTTTGTTGAGTGTTCTTGGCACCCAGATTTCTAATCATTTTAATGCTAATATATGGTGGATGCAAAAATCTGTGGGGTGTTCAGTATGACCACTGATTTCAGCTGTCACAGGCCTATTAAAGTTGAAGACATTATGAAATTCCTCTGGCTTTAATCCAGCCCTTCAAATTACATAGGGCAATGCAAATCCATCAGTGGGAAGATGCTCTTGGGAATTGTTATGGAGAAAGTCACACTTCTGCTTCTTCCCCAGAGGAATGACAATTCAAATTGTTTTTAAAAGAAGGGAAGTAAGAAATTGATGAAAGGCGAATACGCATGCCAGAGCAGGTTTCCCCCATTTCCCTGCTGTTTTCTAGCCTGTCCTGTCATGATCCTGTTCATGGAGTCGTGGCAGCTCTCATGACCCAAAACCATATTGATTTTTTTTTCTGTTTTTCCTTATCTGTCTCTATACATTTGTCAGTCCCCAGTGACTCTGACATCAATTGTTACAGTGCAGGTATTCTTGTTTTCAATTTCCTGTTGAACAAAAATGTCAGCAGGTGACAACCATGCCTCATCAGTGCCATTATATAATTTAACAGTGCTAAATACAGATCAGAGTCTGACTCTGCAGTCTTTTCTAAGTAGGCTTTTAATATGCTGACATTGTTTTCCACCCACCCATTAGACTGAGAATCATGGGGATTAGTTGTGACCTGTCTAAATGCATACTACTCTATGGACTGCTTCAATTCATGTCCACTAAACTGTGGCCTATTATCAGACATTTCTATGTCAGGTATACCATGCCTAGCAAAAGTAGATTTGATATGTACAGTCAACTGCTTAGCTGTAGTATGCTCTAGAAAGGCTATCTCAGGAATATGAGACTGATAGTCTAAGATAAGTGCATAGCTTTTTCTGGCCTATGTTGACAAATCAATGCCTATTTTGCTCCAAGAGGCTAATTTTTCATGGGCCACCAACACAAGGTACTTAGCTTCACTTAACCAATATTTTTGGCATATGCAGCAAGTCTTAATAGCTTCCTCAATGTCACTGTTAATCCAAGGTATAAACATATTTGGCCCTTGGCTTGGATTGTTCAATGCCCAAATGACCTTCATGTATTCTTTTTCATAAAAATACTTGTAACATTTTAGGATTCGCCATCCCAGTGTCTTTAAACAAAATCCCATCTAGAGCTGAGAGCTCCCTCTTAAACTGATAACAAACTTAGAATATGTTGTACCAGACAACTTTTGCTAATAGACTTATTTACTTTCTATAGGGTCTCAAAATGAGCAGCAGCTCTGGCAATCGTAATCCACATTTTATCTGAGGCCAGACATATTATTTTTTATCATATTGACACATCCACAGCACTTTTGTCAAATCAGCTAGAGGGAGTGTCTGCAGTCACCAAATCTCTCCTACGTTTATACATTTTATGATGGAGTCAGTCCAGAAGGGTATAAGAGAGTGCTGGAAGGCAGGTATATCAGCCTCAGGATGTGCAGTTCCCTGTTCCCTGGATAGCCAAACAAAGGCTACTCCAGGCCAATCAAGACACCTGGGACCAATTAAGAAGCTTCTACAAAGAAGCAGAAATAGCTAGCCAGATTGGGATACCTGAAGCCAATCAGGGGCTGGCTGAAACCAGATGAAAACCCTTCCAGTTAGTCAGGTGGGTGTGGATGTCAGGAGCTGTGGGAAGAAGTTGTGCTGCTGGTGAGACTGAGTGGTAGACATATCATACACAAGGAGGGAGGCCCTGAGGTAAGGGTGAAGTGGAGTTTGAAGAAGTGGGGACTGCTGTGGGGAAGTAGCCCAGACAACTGTATTATGTTTAGTGGCTAAAAGGTCAGCCATCTTAGATGATACTATTAGGGTCCCTGGGCTGGAACCCAGAGTAGAGGGCAGGCCCAAGCTCCCCCCTTTCTGCCTCCCCTAATTAATTACTGAGAAAGGGAGGTCACCCGAGGGCCTAGTTCAGTTTCTGAGGCCCCTAAATTTGCCAGGAAGTGCAGGACCCACAAATACAGACTTGGAACTTTGTCACAATTTGTACATTTCAATTTTCAAAATGTACATTTGTATCTTCAAAAATACAGAGATTTTTTTTTTAAGTTGTGCTTGCCAGGCCCCCTTTGGTAATTAATGGTTGATTGTCAATTTCAGTGAACACAGGCCACCCACAAATAAAGATGTCAAACTTTTTACACCAATGGACTGAAGGCAAAGCATCTACTTCTATTTGATCATATTGACACTTATTTTTGTTAGTGCCTGTGATGTATAAACCACTGGTCTCCAGTTTTGATGTTACTGCTGCAAGAGAACTACACCACCATCTTGTTTAGAGGCATTCATAGATAATTTAGTTTTTCACTGACTGTCATGGTACCAGGAGTTTCTTTAATTAGCTCCTTCATTTATTATAAATCTTTTTTAAGATTTGCATCATACGTCTTGGCACATCTTTGCAAAGTAGCACTCCCAGTGTCCTGGTTTGGGCAGATAGATTACACATAAATTTACCTACATAGTAATCCATTCCAAGGAAGTGTTGTATCCCTCCCTTATCTGTTCAGACAGGCATCAACCTTACTTTGATCTACATGTGAACCTTGCTGTGTGACTCTCTCCCAGGTATGTTGCTTCCATTACACAGAATGTATTTTTTTTTTTTTGCTTAGCTTTAGCCTAGAAGCTTTGGGTCTTTCCAGATCTGCTTATTGCCCCTGGGTATGCTCTACTTCTGTTCAAAATGACATCTATATAAACATTAAACCATAAAAAAAAAACCTGTAGTTTTCTTGTGAAACATTTTGGGTGCTGAACACCATGCAGGAGCTATCTATAAAAACACTATCTCCCAAAGGGGTGTTCAATATGAAAAAAAAAAATAAACCCTCCAAAAAAACCAAGCACTGTTTTTCTAAGAATATCTGCCAGAAATTTTCTGATACATCAAGTGTAGAAAAATATTTGGTATCAGCTGAAGGCCTTGCTGGAGCCCTAAGAGTATGAACTAGAATAAGCCTTGCAGTGTAGTAACATACTAAACATTGGCTAACCAAGTAAGCACATTCTTGACCAGAGGGGAAGGTATAAGAACACCCAGAGTTCTCAAGAACTACATAAACAAATTCCCAAGAGGTTACAGAGGAACATACTGACTCCTTGTAAGATAAAGATGGGATGGTGGGATAATGGATGAGGATGTTTTGTTTGAACTATGAGGTACACTATATATAAGGCTGGTAAATAACAAGATGTAAGCATGGTCTGAATGAGTTCTCCCCTAACAGCTAGCTGGGAGGGGGCGAGACTTCAGAAGCAAACTATATTTACATGAACACGCTTACTCTGCATAGATATCTAGCAGACAGGAGCTGTGTTGTTCAAAAGTGATGAACTTTGGTTGGGTTTGGGTTACAAAACACGGTAGACCTGAATGCAGGGGTAGTGAAATGTAGTTATCCATGTTGTTATCTTTGTTATGAGTAAAGGGAATCAGAACTATGCTGAGCCTGTCCTGATTGAGGGGTCACCCTCATTTGAAAGGAACTCCTTAAGACAGGGACTTGAATGCCAGACCACTGTGAAAGTAAGGGGTTATAGGGGCAGGTATTCCAGCTGTAAGAGATGGGTTCTCCCTAAGGGCTCCTGCTCTGGTTTAACTTGTTCCTCTACACCTTTCACAGATACAGCTACATAGTTTTCTTTAGGAGCCTTCTGTTGTTTTAAGTATTCCATAAGAGCTGAAATTACATGTGGTAGGGCATTTCAGCCCAGCCTACTAGGAGCTGAAAATCACTAAGAAATGACTGACATCAGGATCTGCTGAATCACCATGCTGCACTCTCTGCAAGTGCAGCTTAAATCAGAGTTCTAAGAATAGGAGACTAGAAGTAGCATTAATAACTCTGCAGCACTTGGTAGCATGAACAACATCAGCCATCCCAAGCATTTCTCTCATTGTAGGTAGTGGAAAATATTCAATTTTTACATATTTATTTACATTATTTTGGGTATATACATAAATAAGGGGTTCTGTTCTTGTTTTTCAATGACCAACAAGTATACCAACTCTGGTTCATCTACTTGGACTATGAATCCCAGAGCAATAAGTCTATCCAGCTCCTCTTTTAGTGTCTGCCTTAGGGAAGAGGAACTTTCCTAGGGGCATAAACTGTGCGGCAGCTGGCTCTTTAAGCTCTATTCTGTACTCCACTGAGATCTTCCCAATCCAGGGAAGACGTCCTCTATCTCTTCCACAATTTTTTTTGTCCCTTGCCCTTCCAAAGAGTACACTCTCTTGAATCCAATGGGTTAAAATGGATGCCCTTCTCCCTGGTATTATTAGCTTTCCCAATACATTTTTAGCTTTCCCAATATATTGTTTATCCATACATTTAGTTCACATGCTCTTTGAATGGGAAAGTCCTGAGTTTCATCCATTAATCCTCCTCTACCAGTATATTTTTTTCTTTTAGTGCTAATTGTTTTTAGCAACACATTGGTTTGTGAATCTGTGTCTAATTTAAGACTAATAAATGTTCCATTTGCTTTCAGATAAATAGGACCTGGCATAAGTCCTCTTTGTCCACTCTACTAGTACTTGCAAACACTTGCAAAGTGCTATAAACCACTGTGTTTGTTTCATCTTTTTCCATATGCTAAGCAGTGTCTTGGCTTGTGTTGACTGGCACAGTGTTTGCAGCTCCAGGTGTTGTTTTTACTGGACTTTTATTTTAAGCAATGAATGCCTTTCTCTCTCTGTTCTCTTTTCTTTGTAGTATATTGGATTCTGTATGTTGTTTATAGTATCACTCTCCATAAGCTTTATTCTAGACAAACTGACTTCCTTTGCATACTAAATTCAAATTATTCGTGAAAGATTACTAGTGCGTCTTCTAGTAGTTTCTCTGGATATTTTTGTTCCAGATCCCAATCATGATCTAAACTCAGTTCCCCCAAAATGTTAAGATTGGTTTTTCTATCTTAGATCAGCCATATGTTCTTCTATGGGTTCACATTCTTTTTGTACTCTCTCTTTAAACACATATCTCACACATTTCACATTCACACAGAGTGCAGTACTTCTCAGATTCTGTTATACAGTTTCATAGTTAGCCTGGTGCTTTGGCCAGTTCCTCAGTCCAAGGTCCAGGCTTGCCATGTGTGCCTTTATTTCCATAGTGTCCTACATTATACATAGAAATAATTGTTTCTTAACATTTATTTTTATTAATTATTTGAAAATTTTAAAATTATTCCCAGGTAGAATGGCATATTGAAGGGGGTAGCAGGAGAAGTCTAAACTGTCCACTGTGCATATTATATCTCGTTTATGAAATGCACTTGAATTTTAGCTTCTAGTTTTATGCCTAACGAATTAAGTGGACTTTCAGGAGCTCTCCTTTCAAGCACAATGTACTGATAAGCTCTGAAAACCTCCATCTTTTCGCAGTATCCTCCATTTCTTTTCTGGTTGCCAGAAGTCCTATTTTAAAGTTTACTCCTTTTATCTCAGCCTGAGACACCCATAAGAATCAGCTTGATGAAACTATCAGAAAGAGCATTCCTGCCCCCACACTGAGTTCCTCCAAACCCACACTACTAAAACAATAGATTTTAAAGTTCTAAGTATTTTTGCTTGCTTTTTCCAGTTTCTAGTTGTTTTTCCTCCCAACAACTCTGTAACAGTTCCTGACTCATACAGAGAGGAACTAAAATATTAACAGTGGGGTAGCACATATGTCAAGTAATAGAGACAGTGGCTTCAGAAACAAGGGGACATAAGTTGTCACTTTATACAAGCACTTCTCTACTGCCTGAAAAGCAGTTGGGGTTAGTTTGGAGTAAATTATTCACTTTACCCACAGGCATCCAAACATTTTGAAATATAGACAAGGCACCCATGTTTCATATTCTTCAGCTCTATTTAGAATATGTTCTGCCACTCTCTAATAAGAATAAGACAGATATTAATGAATGCTCAGATGTTTTAAATTAATCATTAGATACATTCTTATGTTTTCCTGCTTCACTTGATATTAGTGTGATTGAATGTGTTTTGCATAATTTAAAAATTATTTGAATAAGAAAGATTCAAAAATTTGGATAGAAGAATATTATGTTCACCTTTCATTTAGGAGAGACTGTAAAAAGGAGCTTAGAGGGTAGAGAAAATCAGTTAAAATGGAAACAACAGGAGGCAGAAAAAAAAATACAGACACTGGTGAAAAAAAAAGAAGCAGTGAAGGGGAAAATCTTAGATATAATATGAATAGCATCCTTTGTACACTGCTTAGATATCTATTTGAGGAACCAGAGAAAGTTATCTTTAAACAGAAACATTTTAAAACATATTTAATATGTGAAAAAAACCTGACAAAATAACACACACACACAGAGTTCTACATACGGAGCAATATGACTACATGTGGAACAATACAGTGGAAAATCAAGTATAATGACATTTCTCTCTGCAGACAAATACAGTTTCATTTATTTATGAAGAACCTTCATTCTTTGACAGTATTTAGCGCATTAGATATAAACTCAGATTGTACCAGAAATCTATAATATACATGTACATCAGCTGTTTGCAGTGATATTGCATAGGTATACGATATACATCAGGAGTACCTGTATAAAAAAATCTGAATACTTGTTTTGTTTTTATAAACCTAGCCATTTCAAGGCAATGACAGGGAAACTATATGGTTAAGTAATGATATTCGGGTTATTTCTTCTTAAAAACAAGCAGTATCTTCACTAAAATAAGAAACAATCTGTATATTTAGTATACTTATCACTTGATGGTAGCCACTGTTTATCTACTTAAATACAGATGAAAGAACATATGTATCTTTCAGTTAAAAATAATGTGAGCAAAATGCTACCTAAATGTACATTGGTGTAAATGTGGTGAAACTCAAATGATTTCAGAGGAGTTATTCCACCCAGTGGAAGTGAGAGCAGCATTCTAGCATCATAAGAAAACATAATTTATTTGTGGCTTTTTAAGCAGTTTTGTTCTTCACTTATCATCCCTTGCCACATCGCCATGTTCTATTTCTTTTGTGGATATACAAGTTGCACTTCTGTGATCTAGCTTTGATTGTAGAGCTTCTTTTTGTTTGCCAAGCACAGGTCTGATTTTCACATACAACCTAGTATGATCAGGACATTCACGTATGTTGTTGTTTTCGTTTCAAAACACCAGCAACAGCAATTCACCTCTCCACAGGATGCCATCTCTTTCTGTAATAATAGTTTCATTAGTACCCAGGACAGGCCATGGATAATGCCCCCACCCTCTCCCACGTCAAATAGTTTAGTTTTCGACTTCCTCTGGTTCCTCCTCATCTTCAGGTTTTTTTCCTTCTCTTTTCAAATCATATTAAAAACCTGTTTTCATTTTAAATATTTTTGGAGAGCTGCAAAAATGTTTACTTTGAACTTAGGTTTCAGTCAGATAGATATATTAAAATAGCTGCAGTTAAAAACATAAATTAGCAAGATTTATTTAATATTTTGAATGGTATGTAAAATAGTATTGCTTTGAGCAGGTATTTTTTCCTATTATAGGTATAAGGAATACTTGTACAAATAACTAATAGCATTAAAAAGGTTTTATAAATGTTTCAGTCCCACTAATAGCATATACTAATTTGTTATTTTTAGTAACATGAAAACTATAAGATTCCTACACTTGTAATGTGTAAACAAAATATTGCTACTTCAGTAAATTTTAACATTAATCCATTTGAGGGTTTGTTGGTTGGTTGGTTTTATTGTTTCATGGCATAATTTTTTTATCCGGTTTCATCAATGAAATTTTTACATCTGGTCTTGAAATATTATTTTCAGATTTGTCATCCAAGTTGAATTAATGCATTCCCATTTGGAGAAGAGGAGATATTCCATTCAATCACAATGCATTCTATGAAATAACTGTTGTTCCAACAATTACAAATATTGTGGTTTTTTGTTGTCTAAAATTTTCTTTAGCTCAACTTATTATGAATATCTTGAAGACAAGAGTGATTAAGCAAGTATTTTTGGCCTTTTTTCATATAATCCTTTGATCTCAGCAGGAGTAACTCACAACATTTTAGTTTATAATTTATTTCACTAATTCAGCAAACCACTTAACCATAGGCAAAATTTTAAACACCTAAATCACTGGAATGTAACCTGGAATGCTCAAAACATAAAGTATTCAAGGTGCTGACTGAGGAAATATCTAAACCATTAATGATTATCTTTGAAAAGTCATGGAATATGGGAGAGATTCTAGCACACTGGAAAAGGGCAAATATAGTGTCAATCTATAAAAAGGGAAATAAGGACAACTCAGGGAATTACAGACCAGTCTGATTAATTTCTGTAGCTGGAAAGATAATAGACAAAATAACTAAGCAATCAATTTGCAAACATTGTAGATTTGTCAAGAACAAATTGTGTCAAACCAGACTGATAACTTTCTTTGACAGGACTGGACAGTAGTAGAGGTGGTATATCTTAACTTTAGTAAAGCTTCCAATAATATCTCACATGACCTTCTCATAAACAGATTAGGGAAATGCAACCTAGACTGAGCTACTATAAATTGGGTGCAAAACTGGTTGGAAATCAGTTCTTGGAGAGTAATTATCCGTGCTTCACAGTTATGCTAGCAGGCCATTAGTGGCGTGCTGCAGGGATCAGTTCTATCTTCATCAGTCATTTAGATAATGGCATAGAGAGTATACTTACTAAGTCTGTGGATGATACCAAGCTGGGAGGGGTTGCAAGTGATTCAGAGGATAGGATTAAAATTCAAAATGGTCTGGACAAAACTGGAGAAATGGTCTGAAATAAATAGGATGAAAATCAAATATTTAGGAAGGAACAACCAGTTGCACACATACAAAATGGGAAATGATTGTCTAGGAAGGAGTACTGTGGAGAACAATTTGGGGGTCATAGCGGAAAAGAAGTTAAATATGAGTCAACACTGTTGCAAAAAAACCCAAACATCATTCATTAAAAATGATGTTTTTTCATTAAAAAATGATTAATTTTTTCATTAAAAATGATTAATTTTTTCATTAAAATGATGTTTTTTCATTAAAAAAAGAAAACATCATTTCATTAAAAAATGATTTTTTTCATTAAAAAAAGCAAACATCATTCATTAAAAATGATTTAAGGTCTAGAAAACATGACCTATGAGGGAAGGTTGAAAAAATTAGGTTTGTTTAATCAGAAAAGAGAAGACTGGGAGGGGACATGATGACAGTTTTCAAGTACATAAAAGATTGCTACAAGGAGGAGGGAGAAAGAATGTTCTTCTTAACCTCTGTGAACTGGACAAGAAGTGATGGCCTTAAATTGCAGCAAGGGTGGTTTAGGTTGGACATTAGGAAAAAAGCTTCCTAACTGTCCAGGTGGTTAAACACTGGAAAAAATTGCCTATGGAAGGTGTAGAATCTCCATCATTGGAGATTTTTAAAAGCAGGTTGGACAAACACCTGTCAGGAATGGTCTAGATAATACTTAGTCTTGCCATGAATACTGGGGACTGGACTAGGTGACCTCTTGTGGTCCCTTCCAGTCCTATGATTCTAACAAGCTATGATTTTATGTGCTGAAAGTTAAGCATATGCTTAAGGGCTTTCCTGAAACAGGCCCAGATAGTCACATTCTGCAAAATACGGATGTTGACTGGAGATGTGCAGTTGATCTGGATAGGTATGGCACTGAGGATTGACACGTTGAATGCATTTGGATTCTGAGAAGATTCAGGTAACTCAGGACATATGTTGCTCACAGACACAGCTTGTATTTTGTTACCTATGTCACTCCTTAAAGCCATGTCCCTCAGCCCACTGTAATTTCTGCATTTCTAGATGTCACCTTTGGAGAATTTCACAATACATGAAGCGTGCAGGATAAATACTTAACTATTTTCAGTGTAATTAGCCACTGCAATGTGACATAATGTACATTTATAACTGAAGTACCATTTTTCACACCAGTCACGAGTTACAGGAACGACCCAGAAAGGCTTATATTGAACTGCAAATAAGTGTAGTAAAATTTTGTAAAGATCTGAAACCTGGCTTCAAACTGATTTAAATATTACAGGTCAAATTCAGCCTAACTGATTTCATTCCAGTTGCACAGAAGTAACACAGGCAGAAATTTAACCTATTAATTGTTGATGTAACTATCTAGAAGAATAAATCAATTTTGAATAGTATTGTAAGAAGACTGATATAGTGGTCATTTTGTAAATGTCAGCATTTGAAAGCAGATATCTCTATTACCTGAGATACTGCAGTAATTTCTTATGCTGAGTACAGGAACATATTAAGATGTTTGATTATTGATGGTAAATGCCTACATCCTAGTGGAAAATGCTATCGGTGAAATTCTGGCCCCATTGAAGTTAATGGAAGTTTTGACATTGACTTCAGTGGGGCCAGAATTTCATCCCATGTATGATTTGTTTTTTTAAGGTTTCACAAATAAAATGAGAAAAAAAAATCCTTACATTTCTTCAGAGAGAAAGCCAAGATGTGATCCACAGGTCTTTCACGGATTATGGTTTACTATACATAATATTATCTGTATAAAATAAAAATCTATGCAGCTGTCCGTGAGAAAAGGTTCTCTTTCTGAACTACATTCAGAAAATGTCTGTCTTATATTATTTTGTTTTTCTTCCCCTGATACTTTCCTTTTATTTAGGATTGTGTTCATTGGCACATACTTTATTTCTGATTTAATGAAAAGAAATATTGCTACTGTAGTCTACCCCTCAGAAAGAAGCAATTTTACATTACTTGTATACAATTCTCACTTGAACTGGGGAACTTGTATTAAGCATTTGGCAGCAGAGGTATAACAGATGTCATATGCAAGGTCTTGAACCTCAAATTCTGGAATTTATGCTTTTCTGAAACAGTAAATTGTTCTGTTTGTCACTAGAATTTCATACAGGGAGTTTTTATTAACCAACCTTTCAAGCAATAAACTGGAATATTCTTTTTTTTTCCCCTTGGGCTTCTATGGTCTTCAAGTGAATCTTTTTCAGAAAATCCTTACCATTTCTGTATCATAAATTTACTTAGAATCAGCTTGAAGCTCATATAAATTCTCTTTATGCTTATTAAACAAGGATATTACTGAAGCTCTTACTGGCATTGTTTTTTAACAGCACCTGCAAAGAGTGCAATAGGTCAACTCCTTTCTTTGCTCTTCACTGTTTTAGCAGGTGTCTCACCATTGTGATTTTTGGTGCCTTTTGGTAACTGAAAATTTACAAACTTTTTATTGCTTTGCTCATGAAGCTTTCTTCCAATTCTCTAAGTCTGTATTCAGTTGAAATTTGGGTTCATTTCGCTCCTGGAATTTGGACCAAGCTGTCATCTTCTTTTCTAACAAGTGTCACTCACTATATGGCAGTTCTTCAGACAGCCAAAATGATGTGTGTTCTGTCCTGGTTCCTGTAGCTACAGTTTCTGCATGTCTCCTTTAGTTTGACATGTCATTTTAATTGCTTCAAGCACAAGGTACATATTCTGTACCTGATATCTGCCAAGACAGGCTTAGCTTTAGCATTCATTTCTCAAGAAATCTACCCAGAATACAGAGGATAGTAACTTAACTGTCTATAAGGAGTCCAACTGATGGAGCAAGATAAAGACAACCTCTAACTTTCATATGCTATTAAATCCTGGCCCATTATTTATCAGTAGTTTTTTGTTATTACAGAGTCTAATCACAAGTATATTGTAAGCAGAGTTTCAATTATTTAGATCTTTTTGCTTGAGGTGATATTTTGCAAGGTTGTTATACTGTAGCTGGGTAGGTTTTGGCTTTTGAATAAGGGCCAAAGTGTCCACAGAGTTTTGGAGCCACTTACAACAGACCATAACTGATGCTAAATGTACATTCAGTACCCCGGAGCAAGTGTCAGTTAAACCACAAAATTCCAGATATTCAATTGGAAAGTCAACATGCCATGACTAGGGTGGCTTTAGAGGAAAAATGAATTATACCGAAAGATGAAATGGCAAACTTCAGCATGCATGTTTATAAGGGAAACAAAATACAAAAGACCTCACCTTTCACCAAAGGCACTGTTACAAATAGGTATGTGTTTGTGTGAAAAACATTCTCTCTCTCTCTCCCTCTCATTCACTCACACATGCACATACACACACACACATCCTTTTTAGTCACATTAACTTCCTTATTGCACTCAGTGGTCAGATTTTTTTAAAAAAAACTCAGCTGGCTAGATTTTTGCATAAAGCTCAGCTCTCATTTTGGCATCAAAATAAGTGTCCAGATTTTCAGAGTGCAGTACATTGGACTATGAATATCTGGCTCAAAGTGTCACAATGGTAACTGCTGGATTGTGAGCACAGTGAAATTCTAGCCTACATAGGAGCTCAACTTTTGAAAATCTGGTCACAATAGAAGGAGTTGGATACTTGAAAATCTAGCCCTATGTTCTTTTAAAGATTTGGCCCAATATGAATCTCTGCCATTGAATTCTAGTTTTTCATGTTCATCTGAAGTCTATGTTAGCAAACCATGGCATATATAGACAACCGCTCTCTATATCTTTTCAAGATTACTCTAATGTTAGACAGAGGAGAGGAAGACTAGAAGTCAAGACCTTTTTTGTTCTATCCCCATCTCTGCTACTTACTTACTGTGTGCCTATGGGCAAATAACTTAATTTGTCTGTGCTTCAATTTCTCAACTGTTTGCAAGGTTGTTGTGGAGTTTAATGAATTAATGTTTGTAAAGTGACCTGGGATCCTTGCATGTAAATTGTTAATTAAGTGTTCAGTAGTAGTATTATTAAATTTGCATCAGTGTAATGTACTGTACTACACATTTCATGATGATGAATAGGTTGGAGTTGCCAGGACAGAGTTATTAAATTGGAGATTCTGTAATATGCTATTATGGATAGTGATAGAAGGATAATATAATACTTACAACTGTGATTGTCATTTATGGGGTTACATATTGTAAGAAACCTACTATGCATTAAGTACTACATTTCCTCCCCCATTCTGGTGTTTTCTAGGAACCAATTACACACTAATGGAGAAAAAGGATTTATAGCAAAGTTTCCACATTTGGCAAAACTCTGGCTTTTCCTGTGAAAGCTACTTTCAGAGTCAGAAATCAAGAAAGATAATAATGGAGACTAAAAGTATATACTGTAAAAATATTTTCCATTGGTAAATATAGACTAATGATAAAGGGTGGAATATTCTGTAACTGAGGCTGTATATTCAATTTCTGCATCTGAATGTTCACTTGTAACTCTCTTTCATACTTATCTCTGCTATTCCTTAAGACCCATTGTAGTCTGAAAATACTGTTTTCTTCAACTCCATTCTTATAATTAAAAACTGTGAGATTAAATGATGGGGGAGAGAGAAGTGGTAATAGAAAGAAATATGAGACAGATTCATAAAAGACAATTACAATACATTCCAGTTTCATAGGATAAATCTTGAACAAGACACACACACACACACATATATATATATATATATATATATATATATATATATATATATATATCAGTTTCTTAATGCAAACCCTTTTTAGGTAAAGGAGAATTCCTGCCAGAGGAAGAGGTGCTATATAATATAACCTTTACCTTCACTTGCCATGGTCAGCTGAAACTAAAAATTATAAAACAATAAATTGCTCCATTAAATCTCTTTTTTATTGTATAAGTGCCCTTATGAAACTGTATGACTGTACAATAGCATTATATCAGGCTAAAATTAAGGCTTAGAACAGATGTTAAACCACAGCATTACAGTGACCAGATGTAAGACTTATTTTAACTGGAATTTAAAGTGAAATATTTATGGACTGATTTAAATGCTAATGAACAAATACTCCTACAGTAGTCGCAGCAGCAGAATAATAACAGTACTGTATAAGAGCATCTTAGTCGTATGGTGGGCTCTCTCATAACAGCTACAGATGTAGGTTTCTCGGTCCTATGGCCAGAGGAGGGGGACAGAAGGTCACGGAAGTCATAAGGGAAATGAAGGTTATACTGGAGGCATTCCCTTTCGCCTTTCCCTCTTTCTCATAGACACTTACTCTATAACTCAGGTCCCTCTTATTCCCTGATCTCCTTACTCTGATTGCTGCTCCCTTTCCCATCTGGGACTCATTTTGAACTTTGTGAAGTCCACAGGTCTGGCACTGAAGTGATTAGCTGGAACAAAGGGACTAATATGGACTCTACAGCAACTGGTATTGCAACTATATCTCTACAATAAGTCTCAATTCTGATCTACAGTCATTATACACAGGTAATTTTAAAGAGAACCTCCATACCTTCTTGCACATATTTAAATTTAAAAAATTAACACATCAGAAAAATGTTAGTTTGTTTTAACTAAGTAGCAATTGTGTACATAGTAGCAAACATATGTTGTGATTTTTATGTTGCTTGCTTATTTATGTTGAGTGCACAATTAAACAAGTCAGAACCAATTGGCCAGATCTGATTTATTTAACTGTAGTTGAGAGCTGAATCTGGCACTGACAACTTCAAATATTGTAAGTGTTCCAGGAAAATTTGGGGATTTCTAAATATGGGAACATTTGATCAATCATTGGAAGAACAAATATTTTGCTACGCACATTACTACTATCTTAAGGATGTGATGCGATCTCCCTTGTCTTTTGATGTTTTGGAAAGGTGTTGGAAAGTTCATAAGTCTACATTAATTTGCTAGAGGTAGCTATTTTACCATGTTTCAGTGTCCAGAATGAACAGTGTTTGAGTGTGTTGTGGTACCTTTCCATTTTAAGTATGAGATTCTTGGTTTGGACTAATTGTGAAAATCAAGTTCCTTCTCTTTCTCTCAAAACAAAGAGATGAAATTAAGGAATCAACAGAAAATTAACAGTTGCTAAAAATTACTTTCACCCCATTATACTATAGTGAATATGTGTTATGGAAACTGATGTTTAGGCCAACTACAAAGTCTGATAAGAAATCTGCCTGACCCAGTTGTCATGTGGCTAACTTGAAAATTTTAAATCACTTCTGTTATCTACAGTTTATGTACTTTCATATGATTTACGTTCATCATTTCCATAGTTGTTCCATAGTTAAAATAGCTAACTTACTAAATAATAATGCATATATGTAGTTAAAAATATTATCATGAGGATAATTTTTAATGAAATATAATATAAAGATGTTAATGGGTCGATCTGCATGCCTAAAATGAAGGCAACATTCTTATTTAAGATAAGAGTAAAAAAATTAATTAATGATAGAAATGTTGAACAAGATATTTTTATATTGATTATATTAAATGCTTCTGATAGATGTCCACAATATAAACCAATTCAAAATGCAGAGTATGCAAGTTAAGAGCAGTAACCCTTTGGGCTAGTGTGACGACCAGTGTCAGTGCTTGCAATGCATTTGTTTGTCCTCAGTGAGCTCTGACTGTTAATGTTGTGATATTAATTAGTTTTATTGGTTTAATAGAAGAGAGTGGCCTATGATCAATAAAATGATTCTTTTATCTTAATTATTACTCTTTATTTATAAATTTGAAGCTTTCCGGTCTCCCTGTAATATGCCTAACCATTTTTCAGTGATTTTTTTACTCTCCCTAAAACCTTCTTAAACTGATAGGCAGATGATATTAATGTTCAATAAATATATTACTGCTTATGCCTGTTTAAAATATATGGAAATATCACATTCTATTGGCAATGAGGTGATAGCACTTACCTTACCCCAATATTTCACCTTTAATAATCTCTTACTAGCTGGTGATTAAACACTTCCTAGTGCAAGATATAAATGCCCATGACCAAACATCTAATTCACTGTCAAGTAGTTATGTAGTAGTCTACATTGCACTCTAGTTATGGCAGTGTGCAGAGTACATAAGCTGCACCCTCCCCTACTGCGAGTATAAATCACAGCGTAGACAGTAAGAACTGCTTAGGAAAGTCCAGAATGTTTATGTATATACTCTGCATGACACTATATGTGCCCAAGCAGTGCCATCCTTGTGTAAAATTCTCTCTCGTTCTCCATACCTCCCAGTAGCCTTAGGATACAACTTTTATAATATATTACACTGACTCAGTATGTCTAATACATATTCAGTAGTGGTTTCCACCTTTTCCTTATTGTATTTTCTTGTCCTACTAATGTTGAGGTGTCCTTCTTCTATAGGTTAGTATATTGATATGTGTAACTACCATTTCAGCTCATGAGCATACCCATCACCCTTTGTTTAAGCGGACTTGCGGTGATTATTGCCATGTTTCTGGTGATAGAACTTACTGCAACATTCTACCTCCTACCATTGAGCAAGCACTCCTTAGTTCCTAAATCTAAAGATAACCATTGATCAGTGCCTGCTTAACTACACTTATGCTATCTTATGCTTCAGCTAATGTCTTTCAAGATGCAGGATACTCTAGGTTTCTTAAGTTACAGCTGAACATAATGAAAACAACCAAATATAACAAAGGCAAGACAGTGAATATAGTAAACGTAAGTCTCTGGTCTATGCCAGGTTGAATTATCACTAAGTTTCATGGTCTGTTATGTCCAAATTTTATGTTGTCAGTCATTTTGACTTTACAAAGACTCCTGTGTGGGGTAAGCCACACTAAAGCATGTATCTAGCCTATTGTAAATTCAAAGGTATCTCACCCAGTCTGCTCCTTTACTCTACTCTACATCTAATTTGTATGCAATAATTTTACAGGTTCTGTGCAGGATTACTTGGCCCCACTGCCACATCTCTCTGCCCAACTGCCACCTGTACAAATGAACACAAGTCTCCCAACACCCCCAGACACAAATCAACAAAACATAACCAACATATACAATAATCCCAAACACACATAGCCCCTGACTGCAGCACACATCTCTTATTCGCTACTAGCACACAACTGTCCCAGCACAACACAACTATCCACATACAAATCAACACACACAATAATCTCAGCAATTACCCTAAAGCCTAAAATGTCTGTTGAGTTAGTGTGAAGCAATGGAAACAGCTATAAGCCTGGCTGAGAGTGTTTTTTTTGTTTAGAGAATCACCAGGCTCAGTCATCACTGGGATTCATGATCAGATACCATCCAGTTTCTAAGTTCTCAGCCATTTGCAGGTTGTTTTACATATGACTTTATTAATGACACCTGAATAACAACAGTATGTTTATCTATTAGCTAATGTAAAGAGCATCACAAAATGCACAAAACAACAAGTTTTATTCATCCTGCAAAGCCCAATAATTGCTACAAAATTTTGAATATTATTAACTAGCATCTTATCTATGATTTAACTGTGAGAGAGAACTCTTGTAACAACCTTGTCTACTCTCTCCCTCTCCTAATTTCACTCTATGTCTCTTCTGTATAGAAGGTCTAGAATCTGCTAGCCCCTCTTTCTATCCACATTCTGCTGCTTTCTCCATTGTAGAAGGAGGGGGAAAAAAACATATACCACAAAGTGTTTTTGTGTATTTAACAAAGCATGGAGGGGGATTTAATTAATAAAGTGTATCCCCATTAGTCCATCATTGCTAGTAGCCGTGATCAAAGAGTACAATGGGCAAAAAATTCTTCCCTACCATAGGCGTGCAAAAACTGGCTGTTTCACATTTTCAGCCAGTTATGTTGGAGTGGGGGGTTAGATGTGGCCAGAGATTGCTGCCCTCTTGTGATCCCTTGGTGTGGAGCAGCCTGTAGTGGATCATCACAGCCTGGCATAATTAAGAGAACACTTTCCTCTTGTGCAGTTGTACCTTTATCAGTACATCCCGGAAGTACTGGCTTATGAGCTTTTGTGGACCAGACGTGTTGCTTGTGTAACTCTCCTTTCTTTACTACATTGTTCTTTGTTACATTCAAACAGTAACTAATACTGGCATACTGATTTTTTTTTAAAGAGTGTCTGTATATAAATACATTTAGAATGTTAGCTAACGTGCATATGTTTGGCGTAGTGCATTCCACATTACTATTGTATTATACCCAACATACAGACAGCTATGGCAACCAAATTATATTATCTCTTTCCCATAATGCTGTTCACTTTTAATTCATGTCAATATGTATATCCTGAAAAGCATTGCAACTCTGACATCAGCGTTGGCATTAGAAACTAATATGCTTGTCAAGAAAAAAATATGAGTAGTGTGTCATTGCATGTTTGGATGTGCCTTTACAGCCAACTGTTTTGGAATGTAGTGTCCAAAACAGAAATAAGGAACGGTACATAACAATAAATTCAGGAACTTGAATTGGATCTTAGGTGATACATACAGTGCTTTACAACTTATAAACAACCATGATAGAATTAGTAGTTTTGTGGGTATATCTTTAAAGAACCCCTGCTATAAAAGGTGAACCAGGTGCTTTCGGAAAAAAGCTTCCCAGAACGTAGGTTATTGTATTAATTCTTAACTGTATGATATTGCTTTGTTTGTAGTTAATAAGCTTGGCTAAGCTACGTCATTTGGTATCTTAATTTTTTTTCATATTGAACCACAATATTGGTTAATTAATTGGCTACACATTTTAATCAATAAGAGCTTTCACCAGTTTAAAAAAGACATTGAACAAACAGTGCAATAATATACTGGGAGTACCCTGATAGCCTTGGGTAGCCTTCCTTTACAATTCAGATTACACCTCTATTTTATAGTCATTCTCACAGTATTTTCTTGCCTAATGACCTTCAATATTTTTGAAAGCCTGCTTTGAAAACAAATGGAATTATTTTTACATTTACATGTCAATAGAATATGTCAGATTCCTCTTCACAAGCTTTTCATTTGTAAACTTTACTTCTTGAAATATAGTACTTCATTTGCCACCTTTTTTTTTATTTTCAGCATGCCAATGTTAGTTAACTACTTGAATGTAACAAAACTTCATCTACTCGCATGATTAGCTCATTTAGCACCTGCTCCTGTTCCATCTGAAGTCAGACTTTTGGCGTTGATTTCAGTGGGAGCAGATGGGTCTACAGTGATTTCCTCAGAACTTCTGAAGATGGTATGAGTATAACCCTGACTGCAGCTTCTGCCATTGTTATATTAATTGAATAATTCATCACTTCCTAAAGTATGGGGTGTGCCTCCCTGGAGAGCATACAGGTCTACTCAGGAGGTCGGTTCTGAGAACAGAAGATGACACATTTTGATGCATAGTCTTAACAACAAACGGCAGGGTTGAAAGGATATGTGAATGATTTCATTTTTTCTGAGTTGGTGAGGTGAGGCATGGGAGGAGGGTTCAGATTTCAAAGGTTTGGGAAACCATAAAATAACGTATTCAATTGATTAATCTTTTTAAAAATATATTCTTTGAATTTTTATTCATTTGTCCTGCTCATAATGTTGGCTGAATATTTCACAAATATTCATAAATATAGACACATTTTGCCATTTTTCCAAATAAACAATATTTACTGTATTTTGTTGCCCTTATTTTCTCCATACTAACTTCCACCAATGTGAATTTAAAAATACCATATTCCTCTGAAGTAAAGGGCTTCAATCCTGGAGTCTGGCTGAGCTGCAGTGAGCAAGCGGCTGCGGGGCTCAAAGTGGAGGCAAAAATGGCTGTGTACAGAATCTCATGATTTCCCTGATTGCCAGGTTTGCCAGGGGATGCCTCCGCCCCCAGCAAAAATTAGAAAAGCCTCCAGGTTGCTCTAATTTAGGGGCAGAAATAGCTCTTCAAGGGCCATAAAAGTAGCTGAGGATCACCCCAGCACAGCTTGGGGGGGGGGGGGGGGGAAGCAAATGTCCCTAAGCCTGAGGGAACAGGGGGCATAACATAAACCGGACTATCCCGACTTTATGCCAGCCAGCGATTCTATCATGCACCATTACAGTAGGGATTTGATGTCTGCACATCAGTGCACAGGATTCATAGTGGGACTAAGGATCCGGACCATTTGATTTAGTTTATCTGCATAAAGGAGGAATGAAAGAAAGCAATGTTGTCAGTCTAATCTGTTGTGCTCTTTATGTCACTGGCTGCCAATTTATTTTCAGGTTCACAGATTCAGTTAATTGACCAAAGATTGTGAAGATCTATGATATTTCTTGTTTGCAGATCTTTACAGGATATACAGCAGAAAATGAACAATTATTATATCCAAGTAATCCCAATGACCTTTTGAGTTCCTCCCTTCTTGAAACATGCTATGGAGTCAAATTATACTGGTTCATAAAAAAAATATGAAATGCACTGAAATACACATGAGCCTGAAATCTAGATGAGCATGAATTAAATACATGGTTATCCTTTTCCAAAGTGGAATCTCTAAATGTCTCCTTCCTGGAGATTGGAGATTTCCACACATTTTGTTCTATATGTTACTAGGTAATGGTAGAGTTGGGAATATAACTTTTTAAGATGAAAGTAAAATACTGAAAATCAAAGGCAATGACTGCTGAAAAAAATTAAAAAGGGCTATAATGTAAAATACAACTCACAACTCTCTATACAAAAACATTTCTAACATTTCTGTATTATGTTAACTTCACAAAATCAATTCAAATAAAAGATATTTCAGCCTAAGTCATGTGAAAAAGGACTTGGCTGAGTATATACTTGTCCCCAAGGAATAAGTTTATAGTTGTAAAGTGATGTTTAGAACATAATGCTGTTTGATAAAAATTTGTAAGTGAGTAGGAACTGTGTTGTTGCTTTTCTTATTGATTTTATAAGGAACTGATAAATCTAGACTTTACAAGGAAAAGCTATAATCTATTAAAAATAAAATTATATTTAAAAAGCTAATAACAAAAGCAGATTAAATTATTGATTGCAAACAATTTGTGCCTTGAATTTGACCTCTTAGCCTGTTCACAACTGCCAGTTGGCAGGTCATGCTTTTTACTAATGTATTTCATTATTCATTGTTTGATAGATTCTTTACAGATTTTTTGTGAGCTCATTTATTCAAGTTTTTAATATGCTGAATTTGCTTTTCAAATTGGCCACCTTAGTTGATTGGTCACCTTAGGGTATGTGTACACTACAAACTTATGTCGATTGTGTTAAGGTTGATTTTGTAAAGCAGACTGTATAAAATCGATTTTGTGCGTCCACACTAAACACAGTAAGTCGGCAGCCTTTGTCCACACTACAGTGGGAAGCGTCGACATAGCGAGTGGTGCACTGTGGGTAGCTATCCCACAGTTCCCGGAGTC
Organism: Dermatemys mawii; assembly: GCA_007922305.1. NCBI lineage: Eukaryota > Metazoa > Chordata > Testudines > Dermatemydidae > Dermatemys > Dermatemys mawii. Next base: position 51,667,894 of record ML677326.1, on the reverse strand, counting down.
TCCGCAGGCACCATTTCGAGTGGTGCACTGTGGGTAGCTATCCCACAGTTCCCGGAGTCCCAGCAGACACCATTTTGAGCTTTTTCTGTTTCCAAACCCACCCACCCTGCAGTGCCCCTCCCGCTGGCAAAGCAACTGAAAACAGTCATTTCGCGCACTTTTGGTGCCTGAGCTGACGCCATAGCAGTGCAAGCATGGAGCCTGCTCAGGTAACCGCTGCAGTAATGGCCATTGTGAATACCTTGCGCATTGTTGTGGACTTTATGCTGCATCATATGCACAAGAATGCGATCAGGAGATGACTGCGCTATCAGGAGAGTGACGACAGTGATGAGGACATCATGGACATGGACGCTGATGTTTTTGAAAGTAAGGGACCCGACAACCTGGCAATTTTGGTGGCAATGGGGCAGGCTCATGCTCCAGAACGCCGAATCTGGACCAGGGAAACAAGCACTGACTGGTGGGATCGCATAGTGCTGCAGGTCTGGGATGACTCGCAGTGGCTAAGAAACTTTTGCATGAGAAAGGGCATGTTCATGGAACTTTGTGACTTGCTTTCCCCTGCCCTCCAGCGTGAGAATACCAAAATGAGAGCAGCCCTCACAGTTCAGAAGCGAGTGGCGATAGCCCTCTGGAAGCTTGCAACGCCAGACAGCTACCGGTCAGTCACGAATCAATTTGGAGTGGGTAAATCTACAGTGGGGGCTTCTGTGATACAAGTATCCAGGGCAATCATTGATGTGCTGCTATCCAGGGTTGTGTGTCTGGGAAACATGCAGGCTATAGTAGATGGCTTTGCTGCGCTGGGATTTCCTAACTTTGGGGGGGCTATAGATGGCACTCATATCCCTATCTTGGCACCAGACAACGAGGGCGCAGAGTACAGAAACCACAAGGGGTATTGTTCAATGGTCATGCAAGCACTGGTTGACCACAAGGAACGTTTCACCGACATGTGCGTGGGATGGCCGGGAAAGGTTCATGATGCTCGTGTGTTCAGGAACTCTAGGCTGTATAGACAGCTGACACAAGAGACTTTCTTCCCAGACCAGAAAATTACTGTGGGGGGTGTTGAAATGCCGATCGTTATCCTTGGGGACCCAGCCTACCCCTTAATGCCTTGGCTTGTGAAGCCATACATGGGATCCCTGGACAGGAGTCAGGAGCTGTTCAACTATAGGCTGAGCAAGTGCAGAATGGTTGTGGAGTGCGCATTTGGCCGTCTGAAAGCCAGGTGGAGAATCCTACTTACTCGCTCAGACCTCAGCGAAAGAAATGTGCCCATTGTGTGCTCCACAATCTCTGTGAGACCAAGGGGGAGACGTTTATGGCAGGGTGAGAGACAGAGGAAAATGTCCTGTCCGCTACTTATGAGCAGCCAGACACCAGGGCAAGTACAAGAGGGCACCAGGAAGTGCTGCGCCTCAGAGAAGCCTTGAAAAACAGTTTTGTGACTGGCCAAAATGCTGTTGAATACCAGCTCCCTTGCTCTGCAATAAGCCTCCCACCCTCCAGCCCCATAGAGCTGTTGAAAACCTGCTCCCTTGCTCTGCTCTGCAATAAGCCTCCCGCCATCCTTATCCCCTCCCCCACATTTGCGGAGTAAATAAAGTCACTTTTTTAAAAAGCATGCATTCTTTAATGATTCTTCACAAACAAAGGGGAAGACTGGCAAGAAAGCCTAGAAGGGGTGGGTAGGAGGAAAACCAGACGGTGTGGTGGATGTGGGGAGGCGGGGACAAAGACACAGCACATTTTTAAAACTTTTCTGATAAACTGAGCCGCATGCTGCTTGTGTTGTATTGTGGGGTAGAGTGGGTCGGTTCCCGGAGCCTCCCCCTCCCCCGCGTTCTCACCCCGCGTCTGGGTGGGGAGGCAATGGAACTTGGGGAGGAGGGGAGGTGGTTACACAGGGGCTGCAGGGGCAATCTTTGATCCTGATGAAGGTCCACCAGACACCGGAGCATGTCACTCTGATCCTCCATTATCCGCAGCATTGCTTCCATCCTCCTTTCTTCCCGTTCCTGCCATCTCTCCTCCCACTCCTGTCATCTCTCCTCCCGTGCTGCTACTGCTGCCCTGGATGTGCTCTGAGACTCTAAACATTTTTCTCTCCATGCGTTGTTTTGAGCTGCCTCACTGCAGGAGAAATTCATGAGCTCGGCAAACAAATCTTCTCTTGTGCGCTTCCTTCTCCTTCTCATCTGCGCTAGCCTCTCTGAAGGGGATGTCAGTGGGGTGTGGGACCACACTGGCTGTAGGAGGAAAGAAGGAAAAAGGTTACAAGATAGATAGATACATTCTCCAGAACAATGGGAACAGTCTTTCACAATGAAACAAAATATTCACAGAATGCATATGCTTTCTGTACAAGGTCACATTTTGCACCTTAAATTGAGTGCCTGTAGCTTTCCTGTACAGACATCACATCAGACACCCTCTCCCAGGGCCAGGCAACAGAAACCACTATGCAGGCGGCCATGGTAAGCCACATTATTTCGGTTTGATCCACATTCTTTACAACAATGCTCTCCTTTCCCACAGTAAGCCCCACTCCACCGCATGGCTCCCTGATGCTGCAACACAAGCAGCCCCCCTCGCCCAAGCTGCAGCTCTCATGGAGGTTTCTCTCCCCCCGCACCACAAAAACACACACATGCCACTTGGGATACTGTGGGGAGGATTCCAGTCAGATATATGAGCAGCCCAGCGGGCACGTCTGAAATTGACTGTGCCCTATTTCAAACAGGCTACCATGAACGATATCACTCTGCTGAGGATTAAACAGAGAGATAAAGAACGGATGTTGCTGGAACTGAAGCAACAACCAGGAGCATATGCTGCAATCCTGTGTTATGCAATGGTCTCAGAGTACCTGATCCCAGGGTGGCATGGTAAAGTCTGCTACTATGGAGGATGAAATAAGGCTGCTCTCCCCAGAAACCTCCTGAAAAAGGTTCAAAGCTGTCTGCAGGACACTTTAATTGAAATTTCCGTGGAGGATTATGTCTCCATTCCCGAATATGTTGACAGACTTTTCCAGTAGCTGTTCTAGCCATGCATGCATTCCAAGTTAATCATTCATAAACACTTCCTTTTAAATCATGCCTTATCTTATCTCTAAAGGGACACTCACCAGAAGTACCTTTGCTGACTTCCACATCTGGGCTACTGCCTTGGGAGGGTTCTGAGGGTATTGGCTCCAGGGTGATAAACAGTTCCTGGCTGTCTGGGAACAGAGTCTCTCTGCTTGCCTGCTGCTGCATGGTATCATCTTCCTGATCAGCTTCATTATCATCTGAATCGTCATTCCTCACTGTTAGCCCATCAGAGGAGCCCACAGACACCAGTGCAATGGTGGTGGGGGCTTCCCCCCAGTATTTGATTCAGTTCGTTGTAAAATTTGCATGTCCGCGGCGGTGCCCCAGAGCGTCCATTTGCCTCTTTTGCTTTCTGGAACGCTTGCCTCAGCTCCTTAATTTTCACGCGGCACTGCTGTGCCTCACTGCTGTGGCCCCTATCCAGCATGGCCTTGGAGACTCTGACAAACGTGTTGGCATTCCGTTTGTTGTTAGGGAGTTCTGCCATCACGGATTCCTCTCCCCAGATAGCAATGAGATCCAGAACCTCCTTTGTGGACCATGCTGGAGCTCTTTTGCACTGGTTGGTCTCCTGTGCTGATGAGCTCTGCATGGTGCCTTGTGCTGAGGAGCTCTGCATGGTCAGTGTGGTGAGCTCACCACGCTGGCCAAACAGGAAATGAAATTCAAATGTTCCCGGGGCTTTTCCTGTCTACCTGGCCAGAGCAGCGAGTTGAGACTGCTGTCTAGAGTGGTCACAGTGGAGCACTATGACTGCTGTCCAGAACGGTCACAATGGAGCACTGTGGGACAGGTCCCAGAGGCCAATAAAGTCTGCATGCGTCCTCACTAAGCCACAGTCGACCCAGAGACGTCGATTTAAGCGTTACTCCCCTGGTTTTGGCGGAGTACAGAAATCAATTTTGAGGGCCCTTTAAATCGACTTAAATGGCTACTGTGTGTGGACGGGTGCAGGGTTATGTCGATTTAACGGCCCTAAAGTCGACATTACCTCATAGTGTAGACCAGGCTTAAGTTATCTGTCACTGTTTTACTTTTGTTGGATGGTCCAGTAGTTAGGGCACTAGTTTAGAATTTGCAAGGCCAAAGTTTTAGATCCCTCCTCCTCATAAACTGCCTGTGTGAACTTGGCCAAGTCACTTACCATCTCTGCAGATATAATGTGTAAAACTGGGATAATATTACCTCACAGCGATATTGTGAGGATAAATACTTTAAAGACTGTGAATGGCTGGGTTATGGCAGTGATGGAGAACATATAAATATCTATTATAGGTAATATGGAGGAGAAATGCCTGAACTTCTCCCTGGAATCTATTTTTTGATCAGGAAAAAAAAATAGGAAGCATTGTAAGGACGTAAAGCTAAGAGGAATGAAACAGAGCTACGGGATTTCATGTTTTACTTTGTATGAGGAAACACACTGTTTATGACTCCTCGTGTGGACTTCTAGACTGAGGGGAAAATAAATAAATATGTAGATAAGCTATATTTGCTGGCTGTTTAGGCGACTTAACAACTCTTGTCAGATTCACATATGTTAATTGAATCAGTCCTATTTATACAGGATTCAGTCACCTACTACTGTCTCATCTTGTTCACTGTGTGAATGCTAGGGCCCTGGTCAAAGTGGTTAAGGAACTGTTGTGTATTCCCCTATCCTATGTACATTGTTTGTTTGTCAACAGCAAATTCACTGGACTCCATTTCTCCCTTGCTATAAGCAATAATTCACTGAAGTTAATGATCACATATATGTATACATTACCTGTTGGTAAATGAAATGGTCTCCTATCCTTGCCTGTTTGGTTAATTGTCCCATTGCCAGGAACCCGGGAGTTGGACCACTGCTGTGTTAATTAGTGACAAAACAACAGTATTTTCCATATCTGCCATGTATTGCATTTACTTTCTGTCACTATTCACCCCAGCTGGCACCAGTCACAAGCAACTGAGTAGTTGCAGGTGCATTATGAGGCCTTACTGAAAAGAGTGCAGTCACATCAGAACTGTCATCTATTAGATATTTATATAAATATTGACATTAAATGCTCATGCAATGCTATCTGTCTCATTAAGTGCCTCAACACACCAGCTGTTAAGAAATTGCTGTTAACTATCTTATATGATAATATTTCACATATCTTCCATTTTTTGTCATCCAATTAACATTGCCCATAGTCACTGATGCCATCATTCTGTGCATTTGTTCTGTTCTAGCTGGGACTGTTGAGTCATATCTTGAGAATAGTCCCTGTGCTGGGGATATGTCCTAAACTTTGGGTGTCATTCACAAAAAATCTGTTTAGAATTCAAGCAATGTCTCACTTCTATTTAGAATTTTAATGACTGGTTACCAGAAAGGGATTAAGATGTAAACTAAAATATACTTTTAGGTTCTGGACAGAAGGCAAAGGAGAATCTTAACATGGGCATTGCCAATACTGCACATGCTTACTCTTGATTAGTATATTTTTCTGCATCCACCTACATAATATTTAAAAAGATTCTGCCTTTATTATCTGTCCAGACTGTTAAGGGTGTTGGTTATTCCTTCATCTTGTACCTGTAATCCCCTTCTCTTTCACTTTGACAACAGCCACATTGCCTCCATATTATCCATTCTAAATGTTGCTACTAGGACTAGGTGAGGTTACCTGAGGGGACTGGCTCACAGCATATGGGCATGACAGCTATGTTCTACAGGAATAACAGAACTATCAAGTTGTAAAGCCAGACACTTTTGAACTAGGGTAGGTTACTTTCCACATCCTCAGTTTCTTTCTCAGTTTTTGTAGATCTTGAGATTTCTGCAGCTGAATCTAGTTCTTCCTCCTAGGTTTATATTTGCAAAAGGACTGTTTCTGTCTATAATTCATTGAGAAGATTATCCTAATCCTCTCATTGTGTTCTTCAGGTGATGTAGTAGGTTGAAAAGACAATGTCTTTTTTCCTGTCCTTTACTCCCTATTTGCTGCACCAGCTTAGTTTTTCTTTTATTTCACATTGCCTTCTTTAAATTCAGAATCTACTTTGTTGTTTTCATTCTCAATGACTGCTCTTCAATGAAACTGGTACCATAATCAAATCTATTTAAATCTTTTAAATTATTTTTGTCATAGAGTTTGTCTGGCTAGTGAGCTGGATCACGGATGCATCTGCTCGCTAGGTGGACATCTAGTGAAACTTGCTTCCCTGTTGGACATCTTTTTAAAGAGCTTTCAGAAATGTATTTTTGTACCTCTCACTGTATGAATCCCTCCTCACCTAGCAGTCTTTACTTAAAGCCAGAGAATAAAATTAAAAAATTAAACTACCCCCATGCTTCACAGAAGACTACAGTTTTAAAGCCAGTTAACATGTTTTAACCTGTTTCTTTGTTTGTTTGTTAGTTTTTCTTGCCAAGTTTTTCCCCAAGCCACAGATGCCATTTCCTATTCAGCTGCTACTCAGTTTCTTACAGACACCCTGTAGATAACATTCCAACCCAAAATGGATTATTTGAGAAAAAAATAACTTTTGAAAATCTGTTAGTATTTCCCTTGCATTCTTTCCTTTTCTAAAAGTCTCTTGTAAACTCCTTGTACCTGTAGTCCAACTCTCGACTACAGGCTAATGAAAACATTTGTTTTATTTTGATTTTCAAGCTTTGTTAGTTGTAATAGCAAGCCATTATGATATTTTTAAAAGCTTAGCATGACAGAGTCAGGCCAGATGACTACAGGAGAGTGATAGAAGGCAGATATATTAGTCCCAGATTAAGCAGGTCCCTTTTCCCTGGGTAAGTTAACAGGGGCAGTTCAGAAACTTGATGAAACAATTAAGGCAGACAGGCTAATTAGGGCACCTGGAGCCAGTTAAGAAGGTGCTAGAATCAATTAAGACAGGCAGGCTAATCAGGGCACCTGGTTTAAAAGGACCTCACTTCAGTCAGTGAGGTGTATGCAACGTGATGGGAGCAAGAGGCACTAGGAGCTGAGAATGGGAAGCTGTACTGCTGGAGGACTGAGGAGTACAAGTGTTATCAGACACCAGGAGGAAGGAACTGTGGTGAGGATAAAGAAGGTGTTGGAAGGAGGCCATGGGGAAGTAGCCCAGGGAGTTGTAGCTAATACACAGCTGTTACAGGAGACACTCTAGACAGCTGCAATCCACAGAGCCCTGGGCTGGAACTCAGTGTTGAGGGTGGCCCTGGGTTCTCTCCAGCTCCCTACTTGATACCAGAGGAGTTCATCTGGACTGTGGGTTCCACCAGAGCGAAAGGTCTCTGGCCTGTTCCCCGACCCACTAGGTGGGTCAGCAGAGACTGCGGGGATTGTTCTTCTCGTTTTCCCCATGCTGGCCAGTGATGAGGTTAGAAGTAACAAAGAGTCATGTGACACCTTAAAGACTAACTAAAGTATTAGAGCATAAGCTTTCGTGGGCTAATACCCACTTTGTCGGATGCATGTAGTGGAAGTATCCAGGGGCAGGTATAAATAGGTAGGCAAGAACCAGGCTGGAGATAACAGGGTTAGTCCAGTGAGGCTGAACCAGCTTGTTATCTCTAATCAGGGAGGGTGAGATATTCCTCTAGCAGCTGAATTGGAGGTGTGAACAGCAAGAGAAGAGAAACTGTTCTTGTAGTTAGCTAGCCATTCATAATCCCTATTTAGTCCTGAGCTGATTGTATCAAATTTGCAAATGAATTGCAGCTCTGCAATTTCTCTTTGCAGTCTGGTCTTAAAGTTTTCTTGCTGCAATACAGTGACTTTTAAATCTGTAGTTGTGTGTGCAGGGAGATTAAAGTGTTCTCCTACAGGTTTTTGTATATTGCCATTCCTGATATCTGATTTGTGTCCATTTATCCTTTTTCGTAGGGACTGTCCAGTTTGGCCGATGTACATAGCAGAGTTGGCATTGATACAATTCTGTGGTGATCTGGAAGCCTACTTTTGCCGTCTCTGACTTAAAGAATACTTTCAAGACAACATAGAACAGCGCACTGATACACAGACACCATCCCACCAGCAGCACAAGAAGAAGAACTCCACATGGACTCCCCCTGAGTGTCGAAATGACAGTCTGGACCTATACATAGAATGATTCCGCCGAAGTGTACAGGCAGAAATTGTGGAAAAACAACATCGCCTGCCTCACAACCTAAGTCGTGCAGAACGCAATGCCATCCACAGCCTCAGAAACAACCCTGACATCGTAATCAAAGAGGCTGATAAAGGAGGTGCTGTTGTCATCATGGACAGGTCTGACTACCAAAAGGAGGCCACCAGACAACTCTCCAACACCAATTTCTACAGGCCACTTCCCTCAGATCCCACTGAGTAATATACTAAGAAACTGCACCATCTACTCAGGACACTCCCTACACTAACACAGGAACAAATTAACATACCCTTAAAGCCCCGACCGGGGTTATTCTATCTATTACCCAAGATCCACAAACCTGGAAATCCTGGACTCCCCATCATCTCGGGCATTGGCACTCTCACTGAAGGACTGTCTGGATATGTGGACTCTCTGCTCAGACCCTATGCCACCAGCACTCCCAGCTATCTCCATGACACCACCGACTTCCTGAGAAAACTACAATGCATTGGTGATTTCCAGAAAACACCATCCTAGCCATCACGGATGTAGAGGCTCTCTACACAAACATCCCACACAGAGATGGAATAGAAGCTGTCAGGAATAGTATCCCTGATGATGCCACAGCACAAGTGGTCGCTGAGCTCTGTGACTTTATCCTCACACAATTACTCCAAATTTGGTGAGAATATATACCTCCAGACCAGTGGCACTGCTATGGGCACCCGCATGGCCCCACAGTATGCCAACATCTTTATGGCTGACCTGGAACAATGCTTCCTCAAATCTCGTTCACTCAAGCCCCTTCTCTATCTATGCTACATTGATGACATCGTCATCATCTGGACCCATGGGAAAGAAATTCTGGAAGAATTCCACCATGATTTCAACAGCTTCCATCCCACCATCTACCTCAGCCTGGACCAGTCTACATGGCAGGTCCACTTCCTAGACACCACGGTGGAAATTAATGACGGCCACATCAACACCACCCTATACTGAAAACCTACCGACATCTATGCCTACCTTCATGCCACCAGCATCCATCCCAGACACACCACACGATCCATTGTCTACAGCCAAGCACTGAGGTACAATCACATTTGCTCCAACCCCTCAGACAGAGACCAACATCTACAAGATCTTCACCAAGCTTTCTCAAAACTACAAGACCCGCACAAGGAAATAAGGACACAGATCAACAGAGCCAGACGTGTACGCAGAAACCTGCTGCTGCAAGACAAGTCCAAGAAAAAAAACAACAGAAAACCACTGGCCATCACCTACAGTCCTCAGTTAAAACCTCTCCAACGCATCATCAGTGATCTACAACCCATCCTGAACAACAATCCCTCACTCTCACAGGCCTTGGGAGGCAGACAAGCCCTGGCCCACAGACAACCCACCAGCCTCAAGCATATTCTCACCAGCAACAGCACACAGCACCATAATAACTCTAACTCAGGAACCAATCCATGCAACAAACCTCGATGCCAACTCTGTCCACATATCTACACCAGCAACACCATCACAGGACCTAATCAGATCACCCACACCATCACTAGTTCATTCACCTGCACATCCACCAATGTAATATATGCCATTATATGCCAGCAAGGTCCCTCTGCTATGTACATCGGCCAAACTGGACAGTCCCTACGAAAAAGGATAAATGGACACAAATCAGATATCAGGAATGGCAATATACAAAAACCTGTAGGAGAACGCTTCAATCTCCCTGCACACACAATTACAGATTTAAAAGTCACTGTATTGCAGCAAAAAAACTTTAAGACCAGACTGCAAAGAGAAATTGCAGAGCTGCAATTCATTTGCAAATTTGATACAATGAACTCAGGACTGAATAGGGATTATGAATGGCTAGCTAACTACAAGAACAGTTTCTTTTCTCTTGCTGTTCACACCTCCAATTCAACTGCTCTAGGAATTCCTCACCCTCTCTGATTAGAGATAACAAGCTGGTTCAGCCTCAATGGACTAACCCTGTTATCTCCAGCCTGGTTCTTGCCTACCTATTTATACCTGCCCCTGGATACTTCCACTGCATGCATCCGACAAAGTGGGTATTAGCCCACGAAAGCTTATGCTCTAATACTTTAGTTAGTCTTTAAGGTGTCACAGGACTTTCTGTTACTTCTGCAATCCCAGACTAACACGGCTACCCCTCTGATTCTTGATGAGGTTAGCTGCATGAATGGCAGATTTGAGCCACTGGCAAAATCTCAGAAGCAAGAAAATCCTCCAATAAGCACAGGATCCACCAAGGCAGAGGAGGAACTTTGTCACATTAGATAAACACTCAGCATCTGGCACAGTTATTATTATCTCTATCATTCAAGAATGACATAATTGCAGTGTTTTTTAATGCCAATATCTAATTTCAAAAATCTTTACTTCCTTTTAAATTAGTTGAATGCCATCATTTTAAAGTTATTTGTAAACTAAAATTTTCAAGTTTTTCCCCCTTTCAATGTACAAAATTTAAAATCAATAGTATACTGTGACACAGCCTGAAGACAGTTGATTGGCATCTTTTAAAGCTGTTGATGTTTTTTTCAATGCAAATAAATAATTCAGTGTTGGTAAAAACCAGGCAATTAAAAAGGCCATTGACTAAAGTCTTCAATTCATGTTTTGGGCCCTGTTGCAAACTGGACTTGTGCTCACAGCTCTATCAATAAAACTTAAGTCCATAGAAATAGGTCATTCTCTAATGTGATTAGACATCTAATTCTTTATGATTTTGTTTATTTTACAGAGCTAATCCAAGTGGAAAAAAGATCTCCAGCAGTACAGAACTAGGCAAACATGGAATGGTTTTATGATGGTGGTTCACAAGAAGCTGAATCCACTGCAGAATTCCTGGTCCCCTCCCTCTGAATGCTGGAAGAAATAGTGATGATAAATGGAGATTTGTGATGGTAGGTCACAAGAAATTCAAACCATTCAACATCCCCATCCCTTTATTTTTCTCTGCATTATTACAAGTATTCTCATTACTAATATAAGTCATATCCTTACACTTTATAAATAAAATATAAGCGTATTTCTTAGCTAATAAAATATTATGTCTTGGTTTCCCTTGGATGATTCTAAGTTGTTCACTTTTGTTGTTGTTTAGAAATCTTAGAGGTTCTCTGAAAAAAGAAAATTGCAGTATTGTGGGGTTCTGAGCAATGAGATAATTTCTTTTCCCTTCTTTTTTTGACTTTCCAAGAGCTACTAAAATAAAATTGGATGTCCTCTTTGATAAAGCGTAACATAATCAAGATGTTGTCTACAATTTGCGAAATGATCAAATATGACCCAATTCTATAAAATAATTTAATCCTATTTAAAATATTTTTGATTTTTTTTTTAAGTCTGTTAAAACAACTGACCCCTTATTTGTGAAACTGATACTTTATTTAAGCACATCATGTCACAGCCGTTGCTTGTGGTCCTCATTTGATTTTTAAGTATAGTATTTTAATGTATATACTTCATATTCGAGTGATACATGTGGCAGAAAAAGATGAATGAATCCTTGTGGACCATTTCAGCTTTCTGGTCACTGATCTATCATGTACAATCCCTGGTGATCAAATGTTTCCTTTTGTTCTCTTTCTGCCAGGCTTTTGTAATATTGGAGAGTTCCTATTCTCATCTGCTCATTTCTTTAGTGTCATAACAATCCCATTTTATACTGAAAATTGGTCTTCTCTGAGGCTTAAATATTGTTTTATTCTCTTTATGGTTTCTATAGTCCAAATGAAAACTAAGATTTATGATGCCCTAGAGGGACCACTAGATTTCAGTCCTTCTAAGAGCAATGTTACATTTAAAGACAGTGGTGGTATCCCTGCAGTGTATCAAGAATTTATTATGAAATATAAACTGCACAAGAAAAGAGGGATAACAGTGAACATGGATGAGGAACTGACACTGTGTATTTATTTCTTGTTTTAATGTGGTCATGAATATTTACTGCATTTTTGAAAATTTCAGTTTGTCGGTATAGGACAGTTTTCAATGGTTTAGTTACTCTAGGCAAAGACTAATGCTCCCATTCGTGTCAAAGCACTCTCTGTATATCACTGTACAGAAAGTTGTTAAACATCCTCTAGAGTGTTCATATGCTATCTTGTAAAAGAAAGATTTGTCTTTTTATTTTTTAAAATATAAAGCCTTAATAAATTCCACTTTAAAAATACTGTACAATTTTAGCACTGTTGTAAGCAAAAGCAACTAAGACATTGAATATTTTCAGTGGGATGATACTGTGCAGTTTATTTTTCAATGACAGCTGCTCACAAGGCATTCTTTGGTTTTCATTGGAAACCTCTGATAGAACTCTCTGATCTGGTATCCAGATCTACGTAGCTGGAATTCTGTTTCATCGTGTGAGGCTCAAATCTGGGCTTTCTGCACTGCAATTGATGGGACTCAACAGATGCACAAATGAAAAACATGAATATAGCAATCGGGCAAGATCAAATTATGAAGAGCAGATGAAAAATAGCATTTTAAACTTTAGTGAACAAGACTGTTAGGCATCCATATAATGGCAATACAGAGAACAATGGACACCACAGCACAGCATTTTGGAGAGATTAAGTATGGCATGGTTCTGGCAGGGCTCCCTGGTAGCTGATGAATTCTGGGAAACATAGTTCAAAAGACCACCTGACTCACAAGAAAGGGAAATCTCTTTCTTGCTGTGAGATAGACAGGTATATAACTAGGAAGATAACTTTCACCAGATTCATAAATGCAACCTTAATAGTAGAGAAATAGCTAGTGAAGAATTTGGAATCAAGGTGCTATCTGCTGACAGCCAATATTACACTGGATAAAAAAATGTATAGAGGAAACTCTCTCTTCAAAATAATAGTTAATTACCTATGTTCTCTTTGCCAGCTACACAGCAGTGGATTAACTCTAATTTTGCACTGTCAGTTTTTTTAAACTCCCTTAATGGTGCTAGCCCTGGTTTTTCTAAATTGCTATATTTGAAGCTCAAGCCAAGGGATATCTGCACTGATACACCATCCACACTTTCTGGAATCCCACCACTACATCCTAAGTCATCAAAAAAATTCATTGTCCTTGTGGTGAGTCCTCGGATGCATACATTATGTCCCTGTTTACTACTGCTGAAGGGTTAATATGTATATTTGGCAGCAATTTGCTATACCACAGAGATATGCATAAGGATTAATTGAGGTTAAATGGTGACTTTGATGTAACAAAGCATGAATAACACAATCTGACATAACATGTCCAAACATTACCAGTCTCTTTCAAATTTTTTTTAAATTTTTCTACCCAGAATTGAGGTTTCTCTGTAGAATTGTAACATAACATAAACTATTGGCAAGATATTATTTTGGCTACTAGACTTCTGCAGGTAATTTTGAATAAAATGATATATCTGACAATTCTCTCAGTAATAATGATGAGGAGATAAAATGATGATGATGAATTAGGACCTGATTCTGGAATTGTTGCTATATCAGCAGACTCTTCTGTCTGCATGGAGCCTCATGAAGTCAGAGGGCCTCGTGGCTGGTGGATGTAAGTGGAGCTCTGTGTGGATGCAGTAACTTCTTTGTGCTAAGTGAATTGCAGGATAAGGGTCTGGTGAAGCAGGGAGTTCTGGGCAAATGGTTAATCATACTATAGGATTTTGTTCTCTTCTAAAGAGACTACCCCATCCCCCCCCCTTTTTTTTAAATGGGGCTCTTCTGATGGTAACTTTGGAAATGTTTACTGTAAATTGTGTGGTTCCACTGCTTTTAGTTAGAGTTTAAAAGTGCCTTAGATGAAAACTTCACATAAAGTCTTTAGTGAAACAATGCTAAACTAACAGAAAACTGCCTTTGAGGTTCATTACTATAAAAGACTTAAAACAGTTTATTTCTACCTGTGCTGCCGAGGTGTATTATATTTTACTCCTTGGGCTAAGATTGACTTTCATAGCAAACGTTCATAGAGTCCTATTTTCTGTTACTGTACAAATCTAAACAATTATTCTCATCGTGTCAGGAGGAGCTCTGAGCCCAGAGAAACATGAGACTGGGAAACTCTTCACCATCATTGCCCCACAGCGGGCTGCTCAAGAGATTACCAGGTACAAGGCCCTCTGCCACTGTGCACAGCTCACATCATCCAAAAGGCAGAGGGCAGCAGTCTACCAGGTTGCAGTCTGTTCCAGTGGTTCCAGTACAAACTAGTGTCAGACCACTGACCTACACAATAGTAGATGACTAGGTACTAGTGAAAATCATATGGTAATATTTACTTAGTGTAAAAAATATGTCATCAACCACTAACATGTAAATTTGGAACACTGAAAGGGTCAGCTGTCTACAGGCGAAAGCAGTTGTCAGCATATTTTACAGCAAACATCATTTTAAGGGGATGGGAAACTTAGAATTATTCAAAGATTAGAATTATTCAAGACACCATGAGAGCACAACCATCCGAAGAAATTACACTAGAAAAAAAAATCCTGGTTAAAAGAAGATGTGTAAGTGAAGATAAAATGTTGAAAAATTCAATATATAAAATCAATATATAAGAAATGGAAAAAAAGGAAGTAAATGACAATGAATATAAGTTACACGTTTCAAAAAAATGATATGTGATTCCTTTGGCTTTTCTTTTTGATGAAATATCAAATGGCTAATAGAGTTAAAGAAAATAGGAAGGCATTTTAAAACATATTAAAAACAAAACAAAGAAACAAACAAAACAAAAACCCTAAATGGGGACCAGGTCCATTGGCCCTGGTAGTACTTTCTGACCTTGTAGTCTGTGAATCTCCAGTCCTTCACTATATGGGCCCCGAAGAAAACAGGAAGCTCTTTTTTGTCTCAACATGCTCGTAACACTTGCAACTCTTCATTAAAACAATGAATATAATCCAATGTCTTGCTTCAGATCTTTCGTGAATCACCTACAAGGGTCAGGAAGGATTCCCTTCCCTTCCCCAGCCCAATGACCAGTTTTATTTCACTTTACTATGAAACATTAGTGATTGATCACAGGTGGGGACAGGACATTACACTGGGTGGACTGCTGTTCTGAGATGGTACGGAGCATCCACTTTCTTAGGTGCTTGACTGATGTGTCTCTCTCACATGCTTATGGACATAATAATTGCCAGATATGGGGTCAGAAAGCAGATCTGGGGCCAGGCTAGTTTGGCATAGACTTTGGTTTGTTTTTGTTTTGCTTTCCTCTGCAGCATGGGGCATGGATCACTTTCTAAATCATCTGGGCATATCACTTCTAATCAGTTCCCTGCTGTAGCTGCTACCTTGGCATTGATGGCACCTATGTCTCTCCTGTTCTATGAGACTACAGTTCAATCTCCTTGTGACTGAAATGCTTTAGCTATTGGATTCAATCTGGCAATGATGATTCAGGAACGTGATGATTTGTTGCACACAGGAGGTCAGACTAGATGATCTAATAGTCCTTTCTGGCCTTAAACTGTGTGAAACTTTTCTTTCCTGCCTTGAGCAATCCTTAACTGAGCTGACAGGATGTCTACTGCATCTCATTACTATGAGAGTGCTATTACCACTAGTATTAGAGTGGTTTCCCTCTGCTTCCACCCAATTACAGTTTAGACTTTCCTCCCAAATCAGAATGAAATAGCTACACTATATTAATCAATCTGTAACTTATTATTTTGTATTTTATTTTGAATGTCTATCATATTTATATTGAATATCTTCATTTTGATTATTTTTATAATATGTTTAAATTCAGATACTATGGCAAAAAGCCATGTGACCATTATAAGTTACTCATATAGCTATTCAAATGTTTTAGATGATGCTATCATATAAAACCTTATAGCATCATGTGGCTCAATGCTGTCTTAAAAGCAGTTACAGGAATTTTCATTTGATGAAGAAGCACAGGCTATATTTCTTTTATTTGACTAAATTGTTTCCTATTACTTGTTGACTCTCTTGACAGTAGTACAGTTCATAATGGTTCCTAGATTTCAGATCAACTGTTACAGTATCTAGATGTAACATTGAATCAATAATGGATGATATATACATGAGATCTAATAGCAGGAATGCAGTTTTGCCTTTAGGTGTCTCATTCAATAATCATTATAATATTTATTGAAAAAGGAGTGAAACGCTACAATGTCAATAATAAATTGGCATGAATATGTGAGGACTTTTTCATAAATACGCAAAATAGACCTGTGAGGAGAACAATACAGTTACTTTCATATTTGGATAAAGGTTCTTAATCTTTGAAAAATTGCCTAATTAAGATATCATATCACATATTTGCATTCACAGCTTTCTTAAGACACTTTCATTTTTTCAAATTTTCACACGCAACTGGAGTATAGGCTAGTGAAATATTATATAACAATTTCTCTGTGCATTTCTCTTTTCAGTAGGTTTAGATTGTTCACTTTGCTTTAGAAAAAATTGTTACTATGCTAGAATCATAAAAATGAAGGGCTGGAAGGAACTTTGAGAGGTCATCTACTAAATATATCTAGACAATCCCTGGCAGGTGTTTGTCTAACCCAGTGGTCTCCAACCTTTTAGCACCTAAGATAACTTTTTGAATTTAAGGGCAACTCAGGAGCTAGCCTGCCCCTTTCCTGAGGCCCTGGCCCTTCCCCAAAGCCCCTGCCTGCTTGCTCCATCCCCTCTCTCTCCATCGCTTGCTGTCCTCTACCCTCACTCACTTTCACCAGGCTGGGGTAGGGGGTTGGGGTTCTGGAGGGAGGTGCAGGCTCTGGGCTGGGGCCAAGGGTTTCACAAGTGTGGGAGGGAGCTCTTGGATGATCCTGGGGCAGGGCTTGGGGTACATGATGTGGTAAGGGTTGCAAGCTCTGGGAAGGAGTTTGGTGCAGAAGGGGGCTCCAGGCTGGGGCAGAGTGATGGGGTGCAGGAGGAGTTATGGTTTGCAGGATCAGTGGGGGGTCAGGGCTGGGGCAGGGAGTTGGGGTGCAGGAGATGGTACATGGAACTGTCTCTGGGAGGGGGTTAGAGCTGGGACTTGGGGTGCAGGAGGGAGTTTGGGGTGCAGAAAGGGCTATGGGATGCTTTCTCTGGGAGAGGACTCAGGGCTGTGGCTTGGGATGGAGGAGGGGCTTCAGAATGTATGAGGTTGTATGGGTTCCTGGCTCCGGGTGGGGGCTCAGGGCTGGGGGTTGGGGTGAGGCCTCCCACCAGTCAATCCTTACCTCCAGCAGATCTGGGTTGATGTGCAACGTGGCTGCTGCTAAGGCAAGTTCCCTACATAACCTAGCCCCATGCTGCTCCTGAAGGGGCCAATATACCCCTGCGACCCCTGGTGGGGGCGGAGGGCATATGGATCTGTGTGCTCCCCTTCTCTGCAGGCACCACCCCAGCAGCTCCCATTGGCCACAGTCCTGGTCAATGAGAGCTGCGGGGGCACTGCTTGCACACAGGAGTAGCACGTGGAGGGAGAACCCTGACCCCTCCCCCATCCCAGGGCCACACTGACTGCTTCTGGGAGTGGTGTGGGGCTAGGGCAGGCAGGGACCCTGTCTTAGCAGCAGACACACTACACCACCAGAGATTGCAATCGACTGGGAGATCCTCCAGGATGTACCAGTCAATTGAGATCAACCTGTTGGTGACCACTAGTCTAATGTTCTTAGAAACCTCCACTGATGGGAATTCCTGGGAAGTTTGTTTCAGTGCTTAAACATCTTTACAGTTAGAATGATTTTCTGAATATCTAACCTAAATCTTTACAACAGATTTAGCCAATTTGCTCTTGTCTATCTTCATTGGACGTAGAGAAAAATTAAGCAATTTCCGCTTTGTAAACAGCCCTTTACATATTTGAAGACTGTTAGCAGGTCCCTCCTCAGTCTTCTTTTCTCAAGACCAAACATGCCCCATATTTTTTCTACCTTTCCTCATAGGTCACCTTCTATCAATTTTTTTGTTGTCCTCTAGATCTTACCAATTTGTCCACATCTTTCCTAGAGTGTGGCACCCAGATCTGGACATAAAACTCCAGCTGAGGCCCCACCAGTGCCACGTCAAGTGCATTTCATCAGACCCTGCAGAATTATCCAACTGAGCTAATATTCTTTAACCTATTCTTTCCACACTTTGACTTGTGTTCCTTCCTCCTTGTTGTTAATGTTAATGATATAAAGTATATGGTTACAATGTAACTTTTTACTGAACACTTGAAGCAAAACAGATTTAAATACCTCAGCCTTCTTGATGTCATATTCTATTAGCTTTCCTTCCTGCAAATTATAAGACTTACACTTTCTTTTGTCTTTCTCTTGTTCCCAATGTTTTTATAGACCCTCTTCTAAGTTTCTTATATGTGCCTTTCTAGGTGTAATCCATGTTGTGCCTCAGCTTTTCTGGTTTTGTCCATACATATTTGTGTTGTTCTTTTGTACTCATCCTTAGCAATTTGTCCAGGTTTACTTGTTCAATGGGATTTCTTTTTGATTTTTCAGGTCATTAAAGAGTTCCTAATTGAGTAATATTGTCCTTTTATTATTTTTCTTCCCTATCCATTGGGATAGATGGCAATTTTGCCTTAAAATTGTCTCCTCGAGAAATTGACTGCTTTCCTGAATTTCTTTATCCCTTAGATTTTTTTCCAATGGGAACATAGTTACTAATTCTACATTTGTTAAAGACTGCCCTTTCCTTGCTAGCAGGGAAAAATAATTTTGTTACATCCCCTGACCAAATTCAGATCTTTTCCCCAGGACTAGCTCAGCTGCACAGGTTGATATATTTTCCTCTCTTTTTCTGCCCACTCCCCAAACCTTTGTAGGGAGCCAAATGAAAGTATCATGGTCAGAATCCCTGCTGTTACATTCTACCAGAGGCCAGGTCAAAGCCTACTTAAGTCAGTGCAAATTTTTCGTTAACTTCAATAGACTTTGGATCAGGATACCAGAGCCTAGATATTGGGAGGTTGCAGGTACTGGGAAAAAATTTCAACGGTCTTTCTGCCCCTCACTGGATCTGACCCTTATGAATGAAACCATGAAATTGAAACAAAGGAATTATTTTGGCTAAAGATACTTCAGAATTTCCAGTGTAGTCTATAACTGAAACATTTTGTGTCTATGGAAGAATGGGAAAGAAACAAATAAAAGAATCTAAGTTAAAATTCTCTTAGGAGATACTGAGAGAGATTCTTATACCCAATATTTTTCTTGGGAATGTATTTCTGTGTCTTTCCATTGCTTTCTGAGGTAAGGGCAGAGCAGAGAACAGGGATTGTTCTTGGTAGGGCGATAAAAATGGCCTTTGTTAGCACACTTCAACGGTAAGCAAAAATATACCAGTACTGGCTTTTTTCTGAAGTGAAGGTCTTGAAGCAATGTCAGTTATCAAATGCTGGAATATAATACAGGAGAAAGAAAAATAGCATCTGTGATGAAAAGATGGTAGAAGAAAGCTCCTCTTTAGAAAGAAGCTGATTATAATATAACTCAATTTATTTAAATATGTCTAATTAGAAATGTCTAATTTCACCAAGCTATACAGGCATGTCGCGTCTTGCGCAAGGGTTCCGTTCCACGGTTACAGCATACAGTAGAAACCGTGTATAGCCAGAACCCATTCACTTCAATGGCAGGCAAAATCACGCCTCCTACAGGAAGTTTTTTTTAAAAAAAAATCCCCCTTTCTTTTTTTCTTTTTGCCGACTCCGTAAAGCTGAAATCGCTTATGTTAAATACACCTAGATGTGACATGCCTGTATTAGAAAACAACATAGATGAGATAATATTTTTATTGGAACAACTATATTGTGACAAGCTCTGTTATTTTATTTGGCAAGCTATATTAGTTCATTTTAACTTTGCTTTTTAATACTAACTTTTATATATCAAATTTATGGTTAAGATTATTCAGATTATTCCTTATATAGGTCTGGAATATTAAAATATTCAGTTCAGAGACTGCTTGTAACTCACAAATTGTCAGTTGATTACTGCATTCAAAATATTACACCACAAAAAAAGGTGTTATAAAGGTTTAGTTTTATACTATAGTCTACTGGGGTAAAGTGTCAGGATTTCTTTTTTTTAGTAAATAACTTCTTTCAACTGTTACATTGAATCTAAATATCTTAACTGGGCAATGCAAGCCTGGAACTCTTATCCATACATGTCTGTCTTGCAAACAATCTGAAAAGAATCTGCTTTTTGCAAGTCATTTGGTTCATGATGCAATAAACCAAATGGCTTGCTGGGAAATTGGATAAATTCCAGTTGAACAGCCACTATTCAAATTGATACTGACAGCTCATTTTGAAAAAAAATGTTATTTCCAAATGATTGATATGCACTCAAAAGGGTGTGAAGAACTACAATGTTCATATTGCTCAGGAGCTGTTGACAGTTTGGCACATCTCTAATGCTGATTAGAAACAAGTCAGGGCATTGCAGTTTGCATTCACATTAAGCTCACTGGCCACATTAAATTATTTGATTCACATGAGCATTCAATCTACAAGAGTGTGCCAAAATTTTCAAAACTAAATGTCTGTTTGCATTACCCCAGTATATACGGGAATGGTTCTGAACAATGAACAAACAAGTCAGAAAATGTCTTAGGCGTTTGGCCCATGTAAAATGTAGTAGATACAGTGCTGAACTGGCTATTGCCCAATAGGGCTTAAAGAAGGCACTTGATCCTTTAATGGGGGGAGATAGCTGCAGGTGATTGTTGGCAAATGCTTGCAAGCACTGCAGCAAGTAAAAAGGCTCCTGAGGCAGCAGGGGGATGACACAAGCAGGAAAAGCCAAATTTCAGGCTAGAGAGGCACCAGGGGTCAGGAAGACAACTCTCAGAGAACAGGAGCTGGACCTAGCTGAAACTAGGAGGGAGACTTTGTAAATTTGAGTTTTCTTTCTTTCTGTGTGGGACTTCCCAGAAGGGGGAATATTTTGACTATCTGGATTGTGTGGGGAAACAAAGGTAGGGTGATGCTCCACTCTTGGTCAGAGGGGCATTGCAATCTTTGATTTATGGATTACCTAGGGAGGTGGTAGAATCTCCTTCCTTAGAGGTTTTTAAGGTCAGGCTTGACAAAGCCCTGGCTGGGATGATTTGGTTGGGGTTAGTCCTGCTTTGAGCAGGGGGTTGGACTAGATGACCTCCTGAGGTCCCCTCCAACCCTGATATTCTATGTGTTTGCAATTAGTATTTTAAAAAGAAGGACTAAAACAAAACTGAATTATTTAAAGTTGGTGCCCCCAGGGCAGTTACAGATTATTTAATTTAGTAGAGGACTGTGAATGACCAACTGAGTGATAAAATTAAAAATTGTATTTATTATAAAGTAATTAGTTAAGCAAACAGGCATTACAATATAACCATACAGTGCATTCTAAGATGAAATGATGCATTTAGGGGTGATTAGTCCCTACTTGAATAGAATAGGTATAGTCCTTTCTTTAATATATCTTAATAGTGGATGGGTATGTCTACCTAAAATTAGCATGCTATCATTTTCATAATCAGTTATAATAATGTCCCTTAATAAACTTTAAATCCACCTTTTAAACCATATTTACATATTTTCTCATTGACTTTTTAACACGAAGCTTCTCTTTAAAATACATCTGTGTAAATGCTATAGCAATAACTATCAATATTGATAGCATTTTTCAAAACATCAACTTTTTAATCTAAAACACTTATAAAAAAACAGTTAGGACCAAAACCTGTTCACAATACAGCCTGGGATTACATCCTAATTTACCTCTAACCTGCCCTGAATTTTGTCACTTCACTTTACTCACATTTTACCAGGCCTCACTTGACTATTGTCAAGCCTATTTTTAGGAAATAGATTTCTGTGCCTACTCACATTTCTATATAAACATAAGCAATCATCATTTCTATAGGCTACAGAGTGATACAAGGCAGGCATGCCCTTTGACAGGTATTAATTAAAACTGAAAAACAATTTAAATGTTTTATCCTCCAATGAACTGCAGAACTTTTTTAGAAACAAAACTAGAACATCAAAATTATGAGCATTGTATGCTTGGCCATTTAAATAATAGGGTCTTAACTCTCTGGTGTAAACTTGGAATATATGCAGATTGATCATACTGCTTTTCTATTATGTCAATTTAGATTTCATTTATTTTATCTGGGCAAGTCTTTATTTGGCTACAATTGTTTTGCAAAGGTACCATATGGTGATTTAATACCTTTTTTTCTCAATGAGAGTCCTCTTCATGGTGCTCTCTCAGTAGACATTCGAAGGTAAGTGTTTATGTAGGAATTTCTTCAGCTTGGCATTATGTTCAGAGTGGAGTAAAGTTTGAGCTCAATAAAAATGTCAGCTTCTGTATATACAGTAGAGCCCTGTCCGTCAGAAAGAGATGCTGTCACAGCTAGCCCACAAAAAATTCATGGACCTCCCTGGCACCAGAAGGCTGCCTCTGATTCCTATAAGCCACTTGTCTGTTTATGCTCAACACACTCCCATTTATGTATCCAGAATTCCATGCCTCCCAGATATGTCTCAGAAGTATGATAAATATTTTCAGTTTCTGTCTAACATGGGAGACAGGCTATTTCACATCTAATTGAACACTAGAGAGACCTAAAGGTATCTCTTCTGTCTGGCTGACAGCTTTGTTACCGGCAGTGTAGTTGTAGCCATGCCAGTCCCAGGATATTAAAGAGACAAGGTGGACGAGGTCATATCTTTTATTGGACCAACTTCTGTGAGATAGAAAAGCTTTTGAGCTCTACTTTGGGTTACTTCTCAGCCAGAAAGAAGGGATCCAACTGAGCTGAAGGGTGTCGTCCTTCATCTCCAAGGAACTGGTAATAAAAAAGCAACATCCAGGAGTCTGACAAAGAGGAAAAGAGAACCAGGCACTATCTACTCATGAGTTTGAGGAGAAACCCCTTATCTTTCTCTTAAGAAGTCAGGGGATGGAAGAGGCCATTTGTCCATTTAAAAAATAAAATCTGACTCTGCATCATAACTTGCATCACAGTCATGCATTGGTTTTTATGTAGCTTCCTCAAAAGGTTTCCATAACCCTTGTCTTCTGTATTTTACATAAAACAATTGTAGGACTTTTTTTATTATGCAGCAGGATATACTGAAGGGTGCAACCTAAAAGAACTCAAATCATAAGGAAAGGGCAAAGCAAGCACAAAAGAATAGGAATACTAATGTATAGGTCAAAATATTGAAATGGAATAAAAATGATAATTGCCTAACTACATTCTCCCATGGGAAGGTTTAACTTGCATGTCCAGGACCTGTGGAGCTCAAACTCTGACTGACCTTGCTAGAATTACAAAAGCGATATGCTTACTAGATTGAGCTGTTCTTGAATAGCTTCTCTTGTGTACAGGATCGTTTTTTTCCTTCAGCACCGTAAATAGATGTTGTTTTTCCTATGTATCATATACTATTCACATATAATACACATCTATTCAAAGTGCTCATTATATGGAAACTCTTATAGTGGCAGGAGTTCATCTCTGCATTCCCTTACACAGACAATCAGAGTAATGGTGTGACACTGCAATCCAGGCTCTTTTTAATATGCCTTCAAGACTCCTCCACTAAAGAGCAGCTTCCAGTGTTATGTGAACTCCTGCACCAATAATTATATCTTCTGGAAATAGAAATTGATTTTATTTATTTAATCATATTAAGATCAAAATCTCTCTCTCTCTCTTTGCTGAGACAGTGCAGTGGATCTAACATCAGAAGATGTGAAATCAGCAGTTTTTAAGTCATCAGAAATTGCAGCATCAAAGAGAATAGTAGAAGACTGTTGAGGCAATTTTTTGTGTCTTACAAAAGCAGCCCTTCCTATCCATTACTCACTTATGGGGATATAGAATGTCAAGAATACAATAAAGATAAATGTTGCAAATATAGAATTTTAAAATTTAATCATGTAAATTCTTCAGAGGAGGGGGCATAATTTCCCAAGGAAATGTAAAAACTGCTCTAGGCACTTCCCCCCATCATTGCAGAGGACATGTTTCCATATTGATGATGGGTTCTGCTAGATAATGATCAAAAGCAGTGTGGATGAATGCATGTTCGTTTTCATCATCTGAGTCAGATGCCACGAGCAGACAGTTAATTTTCTTTTTTGGTGGTTTAGGTTCTAAAATTTCCACATTGGAATGTTGTTCTTTTAAGATTTCTGAAAGCATGCTCCACACCTCATCTCTTTTTGATTTTGGAAGTCACTTCAGATTCTTAAATGCAGGGTCAAGTGTTGTAGCTATTTTTAGAAATCTCATACTGACACCTTCTTTGCGTTTTGTAAAATCTGCAGTGAAAGTGTTCTTAAAAGGAACATATTCCAAGTCATCATCCAAGACTATTATAACATGAAATATATGGCAGAATGTGGGTAAAATGGAGCTAGAGACATACAATTCTCCCCCAGGGAGTTCAGTCACAAATTTAAGTAACACTTTTTTTTTTAATGCGCATCATCAGCATGGAAGCATGTCCTTTAGAATAGTTGCCAAAGCTTGAAGGGGCATATGAACATTTAGCACATCTGGCACATAAATGCCATGCAGTCATGACTACGAAAGTCCCATATGAACTCCTGTTCTCACTTTCAGGTGACAATTGTAAATAAGAAGTGGGCAGCATTATCACCACTAAATGAAAACTAGCGTGTTTGTCTTAGTGATTAGCTGAATGAGAACTAGGACTGAGTGGACCTGAAGGCTCTAAAGTTTTGCATTGTTTTGTTTTTGAGCGAAGTTTTGTAACAAAAAATTACATTTGCAAGTTGTACATTCATGATAAACAGATTGCACTACGGTACTTGTATGAGGTGACTTGAAAAATATTTTCTTACGTTTATTATTTTTACAGTGCAAATTTTTGTAATCAAAATAATAATATATCATGAGCACTGTACACATTGTATTCTGTGTTGTAATTGAAATCAATATATTTGAAAATGTAGAAAAACATCCAAAATATGTAATAAATTTCAATTGGTCTTCTATTGTTTAGCAATGTGATTAAAACTATGATTCATCATGATTCATTTTTAATCACTTTTTTTTAGTTAATACCATGAGATAACTGTGATTAATTGACAGCTCTAATTACAATGAGTTTGTTATAACCTATAC
The DNA here is from genome assembly GCA_007922305.1 of Dermatemys mawii. Classification (NCBI taxonomy): domain Eukaryota; kingdom Metazoa; phylum Chordata; order Testudines; family Dermatemydidae; genus Dermatemys; species Dermatemys mawii. The sequence continues at coordinate 51,642,534 of ML677326.1, read as the reverse complement.
TGTGTCCCTATATTTATGTAAAGCAAAAACTTATTTTAAATATAATTTTATTAAAGTAGTACTGCCCAGCATCTTGTTTAGTAACAACAGGTAAAAAATATGTATCAGTGGAGTCTCAATTTCCTCTGGCAATAGAACACCAGGATCACATCAGAAGCAGGAGGAAAATAAATCTTTGATTTAATAATTTAGGTGCTATACTTTCAAAGGAAAATGTGAATTTGGTTGCAGAATAAGGTGCAGCTTATGTTAAATTATTAGAGCATTACAAGAGAAGAATCTGTGATAAAAGCACACTGTAGAGAGAGAGAAATTCAAGCAATTGCTTGAAATCCTGTTGTGCATCAGTCTCTGAACATCTACTGCCATCAGCTAATTAATTATTGAAAGGAAGGGTTCCTACATATTCCACATATTTGAAAGGTATTTTGTTTTACCTTATATTCATAAATGAATAAGTAAAATGCCAATAAATAGATGTATGAAAAAGAGGTAAAGAAAATGGAGCAATAGAGTACAGATGAGTGTTTTGCTGAGTAAATTCAGCATTCCATTAGCCCATATTCTTTTTATTCACAACAAAAAAATTTAAAAGTTGGTTTTGGCCAACCGCTACCATGATAGGGCTTGTGAGACACCACTACTCTAAGTATAAGGAAATCATGTGGTACTTTGATATGGCATCTGACAGTGGAAGTTGATGTTTTAATCCTATACCTAAAACAAGATTTTAAAAAATGAAAGAAAGAGATAAGATAATGTTGTTTACATCCAATGGTTATGCCTATGGTACAAACAAGAAAGTGCTGTCTGATGACAAATTTTAAAGCATCTGTAACAAGCTCATTCATGCATACGTACCAAATGCCGTGGGGCTTTGTTTGTTTGTTTGTTTGTTTATTTGTGATTCAGTAAGAGTAGACATGGATTAGTGCCCAAGTCTTGTCGGCACTGCCAGAACAACAAATTTTGGTGGCATAATGTGAGAATCCTTTAGGGAAAAAGCTATTCCACTGAAAACATAATGCTATAACAATTTGGTATTATAACACATGGCAAAATAATGAGTGTTTAGTGAGTGTTTTTAATGGATTTTTATCTAGCTCAATATTTACTTTTATAGCAGTATTTATGGTATTCCATATACTTAGAATGGGAATAGCTCAAGCTGTGATAAATTTAGTCAGTGGTGAGTGTTCACTTTTAATGGTCCTTACTGTGTACAATGATCCACACTTTCATGCATTGTTATTTATAACAGTGTAGTGCCATAAAAGTGCACAGTCTTACGCCCTGTAAAATATACTAAAATCAAAACATAAACTTTGCCCTGAAGACCACATCTGACTACCCGGAATTTCACATGCATGCAAAGCTCGGTCAAAGAGACAAGTCTTGCGTGTCTTTCTAATGTGGTCAGGTAGAGGCAACCCTGAAGTTCTCTCTCCTAAGAGAGTCAGCTCTCTACCACATTTATTCCTCACCCTTGAGACAGTTGTTTCTTTCATTCTGGATGAACATAGATCATATAATGTGTCAGATTTAGATGATGGTCTTGTAATTAGGTTGGGTTTAGGATGTAAATGAAGGGGCTTTGTAGCTAGTATCTATCCATCCATACAGGCTCTATTATGATGCCATTACTATGAGATCTGATCTCCTACATTGTCAATTGATAACTAATGCCCAGAACATAACACAGGTATAAAATGTCCTTGCCAGCCTACTCCACTTGGAGGAGCAGCCAGCTACCATCATCTGTGGCTGGAACATCCCATTGCTTTGCAGAGGTAAACCAAAATGCAGTCGATATATAAAACTAAAGATAACATGGGCCTGGCTGACTAAAGTAAGTTTTGCATCTGAAGGTAGGGGACATGATGATCTGGTATTTATAGTCATAGATACAGTCTGGTCCTCAGGGAGCCCAATGATTATTAATCTGTGAAGATTGCCAAACTGCAGAACACTTTGGTGGTGACTAAAAAACACAGTCAGTTGTTGGAATGATTGTTCACTAAAGTAATGTAAGGCCATTAAAATGTGTTTTATATTTAGTATTTACTGGGGGGGGAACTAATTATGTAATTGGTAGAAAAAGACTCAGATAAGATATATAAAATGTTAAAAATGAAAATAAGTGAAATTTTAAACTAGTTATTTGGAATCTCTTCCCTGAATTTGGGTGTTAGATAAACCCAACTTGTCATCTAGAAGACCATTGGTTACAATTTTGAAAAATTAAAACCAGTTTTAATTCTCTTCACTCAAAGTACAAATGAGTAAGAATCAGAACCTTTTCTCACCATCCTCCCAATTAAAATTTTAGCATTTGTATCTTTGGATCTGGTCAGGAAAGAAAGGCAACTCTAAAGGAGGAGGGACTCCAAAATTAAAATCCCAAATGCTATGCCCTCTGTGCCCTTTCAGTACATTCCAGGCCAGAAGCCCTCAACAGCCCTCAACACAAAGCCTCAGCAGCTGGAGGACTCATCCTGCTCTGAAAATATAGATAGATACTTCTCATATAGAGTGATATAAAAAGTTTGTTTGAAAAGTGTAATGTAGTCAAAGCACATTGCTTTTAACATGTATTTAGATGTGCTAAATTAAGGAGGAGTTTAGACTTTAATCTGACTAGCTTAGAACATATTACAGTATGCATTGTCTTGTCTACACTGGACATTTCAAATACATAAGAATATATTAGTTAATGTGTTCTAACAAAACACCTTTGCTCATAGTCTAGTCAAGGCCAGAGACAGATTCTCTCTCTCTGTCTCTCCTACTTCTCTCATTCTGGGTCTTGTCCTGCCATGAAATCCTTTCCCTTTTCCTTTCAAAGACATAGATACTGTCAAGACAGAGCTACCATTCACAAAGGAAAAGAAAATGAGAACTACATAAAGATAGACATGTTTTAAAGATACAGGGTAGAAATTATCAGCTATACGAGGGGGTGGGTTATTTATTGTTAAATTTGTTAACATAAAACCATGTTTGTGTAATTATTTCTAACCAAGAAAAAAGGAAAATTTATTAATTTATTATGAACTGCTTAGTGACTTTAGTAGCAAACATTTTAAAAAATACAGATTTACCCAAATAGTTGAGCATATGGGTGATACTTCTTCAGACTGCATCACAGAGCTCATGTTTCAGGATGATATTTGATTCAAATTTTACAAACTATTTACAAATAGAAAAAAGACATTTACATTAACTGAAGTTCTTTAACAGCAATCCATATCAGCCTATACTCACAATTTAAAAAGGAGAAAATGTAAAAAAATATCTTGCTTGTTTTTCCTTTCTTTCAACAATTTCCATCAAGGATCACAGGCAAAAAAAATAAAATAAAAAGCTAAGAGTTCCTGGGAACGTTAGGGGCAATAAATACAAGGACTATGAGAAGAGTGGTGATACAGTAGTTAGGAGCTCCAAGATTTTGTGAGCTCTGCTATGATGGATTGACTTTCTGAAAGGCTTTTTCCATTTTAAGAAATAAGGATTCTTTTTAGTTGAGACATGCCAGATGGTTTAGCAGAACATCCATTAGTCAGCCTGATAGTAAACTATGTAATTTACTGCCTGTAATGCTAACTAAAGTCCTTGCATCTCTAAAATAGATGTGAATGATTGTTACACAAGTACTTGGCATGTACTGAATCCCAACAAGAGGGGAGGAGTAATTAGTCTTGAAAGTGCTGGTGTGTATCACCATATTGTAGTAGGCAATATCTGATTATGTCATGATGATATTGCCATGTGTCCTATTTTTATCAGAGCAGACTTAACAGTAAGTTATAAATTAACAAATTACAACTTGAAAAAGCACATATCTAAGAATAATTTTGGGGAAGTTCTATGACCTGTGTTATACAGGAATTTACACTAGAAGGTCACAATCATCCCTTCTCACCTTGAAAGCTATGAATCCATGATAAAAGCATTTGTTAGTTGATGTTTTAAAAAATGTGCTGTGTATATACTGAATTTATTTTATATAGGGTGGATTATGGCAGGGTGAATGTAACTAAAAGAAGATAGCAGCCTGACTATTTACATCTCAGAATTATCCTTCAAAATCCACCAAAGACCTTGCAGATACAAGAATAAAGTAAGAAGAGATGTTGGCATGATGAGTCATGTAAGTGACATTTTAAAAGCAAATAAACATCCTGTAGAACTGAATGGGGGCTTATTAGTGTTCGTCATTTTTTCTTGTTCTAAGTTTTGGCTACACATTTGCACTCCAAATAGTTTCTGTAACCATTACACAAATGGAAGGAGAATATGTCACATAGCTGCTGAATTTCGTTTTTCATTCATAGCATGTGTTTTATTTATATTTTACTATAGATGTTTCTGGTAACATCTGCAATACTTTTAAAAGTTGGATTGAAAAAAACCCCAGCACTTAAAGTACTGGGGGAGAGGAGAAAAGAGTCTCCTGTGAGAGTGCTCATCCTTTGTTGAATTTGTGGGAAGATCACAGCATTTCTAATATATCTGTATTATTTACCTAGCAGTTCTGAGGTAAATCCAATAGGACAGCACATTCAAGAGGTCTCCATTTTAGGGTCTCCTAAACACAGTTAATTCCTGATTCAGTTTAGATTGAATAGAATGTTTGGTCTAAAATCTGAAGGCATGGAAGCCCCTCACTGCCCAGAATAAACTTTACAATGGCCCCACTAATCCTACAAATGCATTTCTAAAGTCTAAGTATATTACTTACTTGGTGTTCTGCCCTCATCTCTAATTTTATAATATGCATAAATATAATAATAAAAAGCAATCAGGTTTGCCTGGCAATCTATACAGTGGATTCCGGTTAATTGGGACACATTGGGACCAGAACAATTTGGCCCTATTAAGCGGCTGCCCCAATTAACTGAAATAAATTAAAAGGGACACTTTATTTCCATTTTTTTCAATGTGTCCCAATTAAGCGCTGCCCCAATGAAGTGGTGGCCCGATTAACCGGAATCCACTTATGCTCTATTTTCCCAAGCTATTTATTTAACATATTTTTATTATTCTCTTCTTTCATTAATCTTCTATAGCCTTCAAGATAACCAGTACAACCCACAAAGTGAGAGAAGAGAGTCACCCAGGTAAGCAAGCACAACAGAGCTGAAACCCTCCCGCTTCCCACTACAGCCCTCCTTTTCCCACAAAGAAAAGGAAGGAGGTCAGAGGGGGCACGATTGCTTCTCCACTATTAAGCCTCCCAGACCGTCCATCCACTAGAGGCTGATTAGTCATCAGTCCCCAAAAGCCCTTTCTCTCTCATGGCTGCACCATGTTGTTACTGCAGTGCAAGAGAGAGAAAAGGGGCAAGAACCACTGAGTGTCCTTTGGAGGTCGGGCCCTTGTTTACATGAGCTTGCTTCTTTCCTCAGTTCAATGAAGCTTCTGTAGAGTTTCTCATTGTCCTCTGCCCCACTGGGACCACAGTGTGAAGACATTTGGGAAGGGATGTGTTCCTATGTTGTTTGAACTCAGGCTGGTTTGTTGGATTTCCACTTGGAGGATGAGAAGTAGGTAATAATGGAGAGAATCTGTTGTGCTTGAGTGTTACAAATAATAACTATCAAAGAGGAATTATGTATATGTTTTCAAATGTTCTACAGCTTTGTAAAATTGGCAAATCATCACAACACACTATATATATATATTTTACTAGTTATTGATATTAAAAGAGCACACAAAAAACTCCTTTTTATCCAGAGTCCACACAACAATTTTAAAAGAAAAGAGGCCTTGCAGTGAAAAACACTTATTATCCCACCTTTTTTATGTGGATTACTCCCATTGAAGTGCATGGGAGTCACACCCATGTAACTGATGAGGTAATTAAGGTTCTATATTTTCTTTCCTTGATCTTCTGATTAATCCTAAATGGAGTGTTCCATTAAATGTTGAGCCTCACACATGTTTCAATGTCATACTGTAGTGAAATTTTTGGAGTCTTGAACATGAAATCAATAGGTCTGCTGTCTTGTTCAAAGAATCAAGTTTCCTGTAGGCAAGATCTACACTGATCCCCGAAGTGAAGCTCATTAAGTTTCTGGTGGACTAAGACTTGACATATTTTCTAATAAATTATTAATGTAACATGGTTACAAACACAAAAGAGTTTACTTAATAAAAGGAGAGTTCTTTGCCAGCCTGGAATGCAGCTCCTAGGTAAATGTTAACATAGGAAAGTACAAGCCTGTTCTATTTAAAAATATTAGAAAGACCATATTTGATAGTAGAAAATGACTTACTAGGAATATATCTAAAATCTGAAATGTGAACATGGTGGTATCAGATATGGAGGAAAAATATGAACAATTACAAGAAAGGCAAGACAAAATAGACAGAGACACAGGGAATGATTCTTTTGCTACATAATAGCGTACTCCTGGAAACAGTTACTCTTGAGTATGGTGCTATGATCACTAATATTTGAAGGATTGGGTCCTAAAACTGCAGATAATTAGTTCAAATGATGATTAAAACAGTATTATGAAGAGACCAGATTAATCTATCTACTATTTTAAGTCTGAATTCAATTAAAAGCCTGATTTTTACTGCCTTGCCCCTTCTCAACTTCACCACAGTTTAAGTCCACCTGAAGATCTGCTTATGGAAAGAGACAATTTTTCTGGAAACTTATCTGAAGTAAATAAAAAAGGGGTTTGGAGAGATATGTGGTAACCAGAAAGAGACAACCATACTGGCAATGGGAAGATGGTGTGAGGAGAATGGGAAAAAGTTGGTTGGGGACCAGGAGAAAAAGACCCAAAGAACAAAAACACCTATTTGAAGGAACGAGAAGAGACAGGGAAACATTGTGCACAGCGGGAACTGGTCTGGTGAGGAAATGAGTCTCATCTAGCAGCCTAGAGATGGATCCTTCTATAACTCTGCTAAATCAAGTTCTTGCCTTTGCCTCTCCATGTAGGCCTTCATGATGGGGAAAGAGGGAAGCAGGGAGACACATAGACACAGTGCACAAAGGTGGCTGAGGACCAGAAGAAAGAAGAGAGATGGGGGCAGTGCTGGGTGCTCTGAAGAACAGCAGAGTCTTATTTATTATTACACAGTTTCCAAGCACCACCAGTGTCATTGTGCAACCTGCAAGCAGCGCAGGGTTTCCTGTCAGTGAGCAGTTCTTAAACATGTATTAAGTCAAGGAATTATCAGGTAACATTAGGGGTCTAAATGTTTATCATTTAGTTAAGTGGGGAAAAAAACTAATAAAAGAAGAGTGGTTTACTAAAAAATATGCAAGTTAAAATGTCTGGAAACTTAAAGTAAGTGTTACATTAAACAAGAAAATCAATGTGCGAGTATAAGAATATCACTTCTTGTCACCCCACCAGCCTTAACTCTGCCCCTCAGGCTCCACTAAAACTACCATAAACCCTGCATCAATTCTGTCCAGAAGCAATGCAGGTCTTTATGACATCAGTGACTTCAAAAATGAATAAGTAGTCACAGACTGACTGCATTTCAGCAAAACTATTCCTGCTGCCTTTACAAACATAAGAAAGAACAGAAGCTTTTAGATCCCCCAGGTAAGGAAATCAGATTGAAAACAATTGCTCAGTACAATTCCTTTTTTGCTAAGGGATCTGTATCTCCCAAATGTAACACTGAACTGAAGCTTAGCAAGTCACGTGTCTCCCTAATCAAGTTTCAGCTAGTCAGCTGTGACCAAATTTCTGACAAAATAAGTCAGGTTTATTTGGGCTAAATAAAAATGAAACATCAAGTATGGGCCATTGTTGTGGACAGGACACTGGATGAGCAGAACCAATGATCTCTTGTGTTTTTGTGACCACGCCTCTCACCTTTCATCCATTTGTCCATCTTTGTATCTTACTCTTTGGGCTAGTGATCATGCCTTTCAATATGTTGTATAGCATGTGACATTTTATGTGTCCTATATCTATGCGGATAATTGAACCTCAGCTTGAAAATATATATGCACGTACCTAACGTCAGTTACCTAAATAATCTTATTTACTTTAGTGGGACTATTCATGCTTAAAGTTAAGCACGTGTGAATAGTCTGATTGAAGTTAATAGGATTACTGTTGTGCTTAAAATTAAGCACAATCAGAATTATAACCATCGTTTGCAATTTTTCAGAAAGTTCATTGTACAATGTTTTGATAAACATTTTTTTCCCTGAGCAGATCAGTCACCTTAAAACTCAACTTTATAATAAATATTCCTCTTTGATACAAATAATACCTTTGAAAGCTCCTAGTGAAATTAGTTTTCAGATTGGATTATTCTTTCTATAGTGTTGTTTTCATATGCTGTTTCTGTACAGATTAAGGGAGCTTGGGGGTATATCCTGGTACTTGCTGCTTATGTGCACTAGCATGGTAACATCACACCACTGTGGAACCCACTTGCACTCTCTCCTTTAGGAAAAGACTGTGACCATATTCAATTGATTAAATGCTTGAATATCAGCAAATCTTTAAGATTTCAATTGCAATAAAACAGTTGAAAAAGGGAATGTGGGTTGCCAGCACCTTTGTGCCACTCAGGTGACATTATAAATCCATCATTCAGACACAAATCACCAGTACAGAAATCCTTTGGCAAAGATGAACTCTCTGCTGGCACATCTGTGCTCTTGCTGGTTCCTACAGCACCTGGTGGAAGGGGGAGTGGTGAGCTAAGCACAATGTCCATGGTGTAATTTAGAGATTCCTTTTAACTGCTTTATTTTGTTTGGGGGCTATCCTCAGAATCAGTAATCAGCCCCCGCATCCCCTGATTTGAGCACAGCTGTGACAGAGGAGAAAATCTGAGCTCTCTTGTCTTATTTATTTTAATTGGTTCCAGTGTCATTGATTAGATACCAAGATGCTAAATGCCTTTAAAATACCTCAGAAGGATATCCCCTACCAACCAGCAACATAATCTGCCTTTAATATCCTATGAAAAGTTCCCAGCATGGGTGCTTATATTCCTTCTTCCTGGTGAGGGGTATCTCATCTTTCTGCTCCTCCATCCAGCAGAAAGGATGGGAGGCGGGGTTACTTCCTAGTTTTCTGGGCTCCTACCCACCGTCGCCAGCCCCATGGAACCAGGCAAGAGATTCCTGAATTGTGCTTAGAGCTGCTGTTTGTCTTTCTCAAGGAAGACATTTGTGCAGTGGCAACAGATTATGCCCATCATCATCACCCACTGGTATGAAGAACGCTGATGTAATGGGGAAGGGAACTCTGTCACTGGCAGCCCTGTGCATTCTAGCATGGACTCATGTGCCAGGCACATATTCCCCTACAATACTTGTGTTTTGGTTACCTACACTACAAAGGGAGGATCTGGGTGGAAGGGAAGGTGGATGAGAAAAAAATGTTTTTATTGGGATTTATTTAAAATAAATACATGGAAACTTTTATTTTATTTAAAAGTTTTAGGATGGAAAATCTTTCCAAAGGCTGATTTTGGGGCTTATTTGAAGTTGGCAATATCCTGTTATACATTTGACAGCGGTTTACAACCTTTTCTTTGACTTAACAATGTGATTTGCCTGGGATTGTACCTAGACTCTGATTGGGATTCTACAGGGTCAATAGCAGTACCATATTACTAACTAAACAATGTTTCATAATCTTAGTCAACAATCCAACAAAACGCTTCAGACCAGAATTGAGCTGTTCCATTTGATCTTCATTTTTAAAAAAAATTTAGTCAATACATTAATTTAGTCTTCTCAGAAAAGGCATCATCTAATATTGTGTCATCTTTAATTAGCTTTGAAAGCATATTCTAATGGCATTTGCTCAGATAACCTTTAAATAGTTTAAACAGGTTAATTTTTAATGTAATTTATGTTGGAAAGGTGCTCAAAATATACTATTAAATATTTAATAACAGAATTACATAAAATTTAGGCATTTCAGCCTCAGACTCTGGAGGAAAGGAGTATTGTTGTACACTAGTTCTTGAAACGTTAAAGTGATCCATTGAGACTTGTGCTTTTTTTTCATAATTTAATAATGTGGTTTAAGTTGTTGCTAACTTTGCAAAATATAGCATTTTTCCACAGATGTGACTGTTAATTAAAAAGTCTCTTGTGAGAGCAAATGAATTTCAGGGTCACGTTTCTGTTCATGTTATCATTTGGGAAATTCAGAATATACAAGTGTGTGTGAACTAGTAAACCTAATGTACGTAAGACTGCAGTCCTTCCTAAATATTTCACAGAACTATAAGAAAATCACATTTAGTTTGAATGCCTTTCTTGGCTTATACTTACCCTATTGCTGTAAGGATTTATCTTTGATTTTTGACAATCAATCTATGGAGTATAAATACTTGTTCTATGAATCCACAGGAAAACATATTCCTGTGAGATGTCTGCAGATTATGATTATCAAGTGTTCTGCAGGAATGGAATCACAGAAGACATTTTATTTTAGAAGTAATTTGAAAATGCTTCAAGGAAATCATTGTTTCAATGGAATGATATTGGCAGGCCATTATCAGAAATCTGAAGAAATATACAAATACATTACAGTAACAGTTCCTTCATTACTGTAAAAACCTGCTCCAGTGCTTGATTTCATAAATTAAAATCTCTTATGAGCATAAGGAAACATGTTCAAAGTTATTTTTCACTCATGTAATGGTGATTATACTTGTATAAAAAGACAAGTTAGATATTTTTACAATAGAGGTGAAAGGAGATGGCATACGTTTCTTCCTGGAGCACAATACATCTTCTTAAAATTTTCTAAATTTCTTTATTCTTCAAACAAAGAACAATCCATTCTCTAGTTCTCATGTAAATGTGTTAAAATGTAAATCAAAAGTAACAGTTTTAATGGCTTAGGCAAATTGCTGTTAACTCCTTTTAGACTGCTTCCTTTTAAATTTACATTGGAAAGGACTATAATGATGATGTACTGTTTGGTTTTATCTAGGTAGGTTCCACTATTTATTGATTTTTTTTCAGATGGTGATATACATGATTCTTTTTCCATAATTATAAACCACACCAAGCCATATATAGTATCTCACCACTGGTCAGGGGAAGTATTAAAATAACGTAGTGAAATCTACTTAAAAGAGAAATAAATAAGGCATGGGACTAGTAAGCTCATAACTGATTTGCAAATATGGCCTCTTGGAGGTGTCCCCGCCCCCCCTGGTGAATCTGGGATTTTGTCATACAAAATATTTTGCATGTGTTTCTTTTGATTCTGATAGACTATTATGTATGTCTGGGATTGACGCACTAGGATTTGGCAAATGTATGACAGGAGCTTAAACGTTCTCTGAGAAGTGAATATATACATGAGAAACCATCTAAGACAGAAACGTTATTTGAAATAGCATCCAAAATATGGATGCAAGTATGAAAAGAAAGAAATGTAGAGTTATCCCCACATGCCTTAATTGCTTGAATTGTCCCATTGACATCTCAAGAAATAAGCAGGTTTTGAGCTATTCTTAATATTTGAAATATTTGTTTTAATATATTACTATTAAATACATTCCAGGTGGCCTTATATGAGTGCATAAAAAACTGTTCCTCGTTCCCCCCACACACATCTTGTGGCTCTATAAAGACCAGGACCCCACTGGGAATACCATGATTTCCTGCTAGCACAGTGTTTGGTACTGTTTTATCTAAAAGGGGGCTGTGACACTGCACAACTACACCAACAAGGAGAACTGTTTGGAAATAGAGTGAGAAGCACAGTAAACCCTCTACAAATTGGCCAAGCTACCATTTAATGTATCCTGGGAACTGACATGAAAAATCATGGCTGACCCAGCTAGAATTACACATCAGAGTTCCAGGGGCTGTGCATTCCCTCTGTAGCATGTGTCAGTACAGCTCTGTGCAGATCAGAATCCTACTCATATTCTTTAACACTCTTCAAGTGGTATTACAGCATAACACAAGAAGTAAGAATACCAAAGCATCTGCAGCTATGGTTGAACTTGAAGTGTCATCCATTTTGAGAGAGGTTACTGATTCTAGCAGTATTCCTCATTTGACATATAAGGGACATCTCACAGATTGGTAGAAATGTTCAGAATAGAATAAACTTTTGAAGTACAAATGTGGTTATTCATCCTTCCTATACAAAAAGTAACAACAAACTAATCTGAAATAGTGTGGTTTCTATAGCAATCAAAATGTTTGTTGGTATTTTTCTTCATATGAATAACCTACACACATACTTTTATGCCGGAAAGACTTTTCACACCAGAGTTGCTGGAAGGAAAATGAGAAACACTTGAGTAAACAAAATGTAACAAATTATTGTACTTAGTTTTTATGAATGTTTGAATAAGACCCATAGTATCCTTTCATATTTGTGCTATTTTTGTAGCCAAAATAAAAGTTTAATAAAACACCAAAAAACATTTATAGTAAATAGGGTGCTCAGAAGAGGATGGAGTAGGTGATCTAAAAGGACTTTTCTGTGTCCAACGCCTCTGATTATATGGATATCAAAGAAGCTAAGAAAAATCCTGGGGTTTTTGTGCCCTCATTGAATTGTTTCTTTTTCATTAAAGGACGTGGCATTAAGATTCACTATCTTGACTTCAGTAAAGCTATGATACTTCATACCAGCTGAGAATCTGGGCCTGTAAGTTTTATAGTAATTTTTGTCATAATTGATGTAAGACAACCAGCTCCTTAGACTAGCCTTTTTTCTTCCTTTCCATTCATCTGAAAGTAAAGTATACAAAGCCAGTTCCTGCAGAGAAGAGTAAACATGATACTTTAGGCTGCATACATAGCATTAAAGTCTTAGTGCACTCCTACAATTTGTTTTATTTAAAAAAAAATATCAGAAGTTTAAAATATTAAAAGCAATAGAAATAAATACTAAGTTATTTCTTGTTGACATTTTGGATATGCAGGGAAATTATGTAGATGTTAAAATAATACAGTTTTTGTATTGTGAGTCTTGATTTTTTATACAGGCCACTAGCATTAATATCTGCATTTTCCAACCAGTAAAATTTGTTTTATCCATGTTACTCTTAACAAGGTGAGTGTGAATCTCAGCACCAATATCTTCATCTATCTGTTCAGACTTTTAGGGGAAAGAGTTCTAGGCCATCCTTGTGGGCAGGGCTGGCTTTACCATGAGGCGAACTGAGGTGGCCACCTCAAGTGTCAGACTGGGTGGTGGGGGGGTAAGATTGACACTAGGACCCAGGGTGTAGAAAATTGTGTCTGCTGCTGGTGCATCTATATTCTCTCTGCTCTAGATGCACGCAGATGGTGCAGTGCTGTGCTTGGGGAAGGCGGGCACAAGAGACATAACAGGCAGGAAGGAGAAAAGGTGAGAGGGAAAGAAGCAGAAGAAAAGCAGAAAAAAGCAGGAGCTGCAGGGAGAGAGAGGAGGATGAGCCTCTTATGTACCTCTCTAGCACCCCACCCCCACCCCCCAGGAGCCTGGACTGCTTAACACCAGCTTCTCAGGGAGCTTCCTCTTTCCTGCTGCTTCCCTGAATCCATTTGAGGAGAACAGGCAGAAAACGGAAGCAGTTAGGCCCTTAAGACGCTGATATCTTCCCTCACTCAGGCCCTGCTACCAGCCTGCTTATTTGTCCCCTTCAACTGAGTGTTGAGAGGCACTACAGCTGGCACAGAACAGCAGTCATGAGTGAAAGAAGAAAATACCCCTCTGGGGCAGCATTCAGAAAAAGAAAGAAAACAAAGGAAGCTTTTATATCTAAGAAGGAAGGAGCTCTCCTGAAATACATACACACAAATGTTCATGATGAGCCAACCCCAGTGAGGATGTGAGTGGTGAGGAGATGCCTGATCTTCCAGTTAGTCAGAGTGCAGGTGACCTAGTAGCTCCATCTCTCCATCTCATATGGACGTAATCATTCACATTCCTGAAGAAAAGCGTAGATCAGAGAAGAGTGTAGTGGAGGTACAAGAAGTAGCTGCTGCTGAATTTACTTCCTTTAGTCTAGATGATCCAGGATTGAGGACCCACTGGACCAGAAGCCTGAGGGATCTCCTTCTACTGCATGGGCCACAGTAAGTGAAAAACTTCATGTTCCCCAAAGACAATGAAAACAGACGTTTCCATCCAACACCTTACTGGCATGAAATCCCCAATGGTGACAAAGTGGAGAGGCCAAGACTTATATACTCAAAAATCCATAATGATTCATGCTGTTTTTGTTGCAAACTCTTCCAATCTAATGTTCCCGTCACATTGGGCTCTATGGGAACAAAGGACTGGAAAAAAGTTGACTAGAAATCTGGACTGCCATGAGAAGGCACAAATCACCAGAGAGCATTCCATAGGTAGAAGGACCTTGAGATGAGACTAAGGTTAAAGGCCACCATAGATGATCAGCGTCAAGAGAAGATTGCATTAGAGTCTCGTTACTGGCAAAATGTTCTGAAAAGGCTCACTGCCATTGTGAAATGCTTGCTACCCAAAACCCAGCACTATGTGGCACTTCAGATCACCTGTATGTACCAAACAATGGAAACTTCCCTAAAATTGTGGAGCTAATGGCTGAGTTTGATGCTGTACTCCAGGAGCATCTAAGAAGAGTCACCACCCAAGAAATGTATACACAACACTATCTTGTAAGGAAAAACAATTCAAAATGAGACCATACAGTTTCTGGCAACAAAAGTCAAATAGAAGATCATGACAGATCTGAAGTAAGGAAGATATTATTCTGTTATTCTTGACTGCACACCTGAAATTAGCCATACAAATGACTTTAATGGTGCATTTTGTAAAAACAATAGAACCTAGTGAAAATGTCCCTGCAATGGTGAGAGCATTAGGGAAGATATCAGAGAGCATTTTCTAGAATTTATTGACATTGATGGATACTACAGGACCTGGTATGAAACATGTGCTTCTTAAAAAGCTGGAAGATTCAGGAATTGTGATAGCTGACATGAGAAATCAGGGCTACGATAATGGTGCCAACATGAGAGGAAAGAACAGAGAAGTGCAGACACGGATCCTACAGTTAAACCCTCAAGCTTTTTTGTCCCATGCAGTTCTCATTCATTGAACTTGGTGGTCAGTGATGCAGCATCAGCTTCTAGTGAGGCTGCTTTAAGGTGATTCAAAGCATCTTTGTACTTTTCTCTGCATGAACTTGCTAAATTTTGAAGCACCATCTGGGAACGTCCTCTCTGTCACTGAAACCACTGAGTGTCACATGATGGGAAAGTCGAGTGGAAGCGATTAAGCCTATCAAACACCAAATTGGGGAGACAGATGATGCCATAGTTGCCATTATGCTATGAGGATAATGCTAAGGCAGGAACAGTTCATAGGAAAACAGTGGAAGAGGGAAATGGAATCACCAGAAACATACATAACTTCAAATTTCTGTGTGGCTTAACGTTGTGGCATGACATACTGTTTGAAATAAATGTTCTAAGCAAGAGTCTCCAAGGTGTTGACCTGGATATATCTGGAGAAATGGAACAACTGAACAAAGCAAAGTCATACATACAGTCTTACTGATCAGATGAGGGATTTCAAATGTTCTGAAGAGTGCACAGAAGTTGGCAGAGGAACTTCACGCTGAAGCTATTTTCCCACACATTCAAGAATACAAGAGTCACCGAAGAAGAAGACATTTTGAGTACAAGGTATAGGATAAACCCATATGAGACCCCAAACAATTCAAAGTTGAATTCTTTAGCTAGGTGCTAATACAGTTAAGTCCTAACTGTGCAATACAATCAGTTGAAGAATGTTTCATACAGCTCAAGAACACAGCAGTATATTTAGGATATAGTATGATATTCCAGTACTCCTCACTATACCTGAAGAAGACCCACAACAGCAATGCAGAACACTAGAGACAGTGTTGACACATGATGACATGCACAATATTGATGAGACTGATTTAGGTGATGAACTGAAAGCCCTTTCAAGACACATTTCAGCAAGACCAACGTCAAAGGCTGTTCTGGAATATATGTGCACAAAGAAGAGGATCATCCTCTTTCCAAATGCTTGTGTTGCGCTTTGCATACATCTAACGCTTTCTGTAACAGTTGCCAGGGGAGAATGCAGCTTCTCCAACCTGAAGTTAAAAAAAAAACACTTCTATGCTCCACAATGACACAGGAGAGGCTGGTCGGCCTAGCAACCATCTCAGCAGAGCATGAGCTGGTCCAGACTGTGGACCTACAGGAAGTAGTTCAAATATTTGCAATCAGGAAGACACAGAAACCACTACTTTGATTATTCAAACAGATAAAAATGCCAGTGTTTATGATGCTGACAAGAAAAGTTACATTTGCTGTTCAGGCGTTTGAAAGTTAAGTGTTACTTAAAATTTTTGAACAAGGCATTTTAACTTGTTAGATCTCCTTTAATGGGGTAGGTAGCAGAGCAGTACCATGAGAGGAGTATAACAGGAAGAAGGCAGAACTGAGACCTTTGAAAGTTTTGGCCCAAGTGTGGGTGCATGGGGAGCACCATTTGAGCTCCCCACCTCAGGTGCCAAAATGTTGTGGGATGGCCCTGCTTGTGGGAATATTGAAATAGTCACTGTGGTTTAGATTATAACCTTATAGTCTTCCCTGAGTAAAGAAGGTGGATGGCTGTGTGCCCACAGCTGTACCATCCAAAGAGTAGTCCAGAAGATAAATAGTTACTCAGGGCAAGACTATATAACAGCCTAAAGTCAATATAATTTTCATCACTCAGGGTGTGAAAAAGCCCCTCTCCTTCTGAGTAACAAGTTTTGTGCTGTCCACACTGTGCTATGTTAACCAGAGATGTTCTCCCCATGACATAGCTTCTGCTTCTTGCTGAAGTGGAGTAATTATGCTGACAGAAGAGTGCTCTCCTGTCGGCATAGCACATCTTCACCAAATATGCTACAGTGGCACAGCTGCATTGGTAGTGCTGTAATGTAGACTTGACCTCAGAGTCCCAATTTCTTTCCTTCTTCACCAGTGCTGTGAGTTAAGTAAGTTAATCTCTTTCCCCCATTTTTGTGGAGCAGCTTTATTCCCCACTGTACACCTGGCCAGTTATTCTGGCCGGTGAGTAGGACTAGGGAAATAACAGCTCTTCCCAGTCTTTACTCACTATGTTCAGAAAGGACAACACTGGACAAGTAGTCCCCATTCTCCTTCCACAGTCAGAGTCACAATCTGGACAGGCCAAACCTAACTCCCCCTCACTCCGTTGCATTGGCTGAGTAAGATTTGTGGCAATCTTATCCTAAATCTTTTAATATTACTATGCTTGTTAACATTATTATAAGTAAATCTCACTTGCATAACACTTTTGAAATAATGATTAAAATGTAACTCTCCATTTACCAAAGTTATTTCTCTAATATAATGCAAGTTTGGTTTTCTGGCCTATTCAGATTAACATTTGAAATTTCACAGATATTCTGAAGTAAAATTTCAGTTTAGTATGCTGAAATCAGATAGAAACATTTTTTAATGAAAATTACCTGAAACTAATTTGGTGAACACTATTTAAAACAAATCTAGTAGTCCTCACTAATGGATTTTAGTATTTTATGTATTATTGCTTTTCAGATTGAAAGGTATTATAATTCACATGCAAGCAGTTATTTTTGCAATTTTTGGTTCTAATCCAGCCATACTTATTCATATAAGCATTTTCCTCAATTTCAATGTAACTGCTTTCATCAGGTGTTTGTCTGCCATTGGTGTTTGCAATTTGGAGAAGAATGTCCTTGGCTCCTTAGCGCTTTTAATTGAATGTTATGGAATTGGCCTTCTAGTTGTACAAGAAATGTAGCATTTTTTTCTCTCTGATGTGAAACTTGCTGCTGCTATCCATGAATTGGGATTACTGGTGCTACATGCAAATCTATTCAGAAATTGAACAGTGCAGAATAGAACAAGTCTCCTATTAAGCAGTTTCTCACTATGAACATATCACCAGTGTTCTGTGACCTACAGTGAGTGCCTATTAAAAAGTCAACCCCGAAACTGGATGTTGTTTTTGATCTATAAAACTCTAATTGGCTTGGGAGCTACCTGCCTCAGGCTCTACTTCTCTCTGGTTAAAGTCAGCTGAGATGTCTTAGCAGCTGCCCTCCTCTCAGTAAAAAAGAGAGCTACTGCTGAAAGGGTGGTTCCTTTGATGTTATGTTTCCCCACACCAGCCCCTGAAGAAGTTAAGGTGGCTAGGTAGGTCAGTTAGCCACCTAGGCTGCACTGGAGGAGGAGTCGGGGCCAATAAGGACTAACTAAAGACTAACTCTTTGTCACTAATTAAAGAGTGAATCTTAGCAGGAAAAGGAAGAGACAGGGCTTGTATAAAGCCAGGTAACTGAGGGCAAAAAGGGCCTGCTAGAATTGAGGACTATGACATACATCAACACCTGCACAGGACTAATGAAGTGCTTTTGTTTAGCATGCTAATTGGTCATTGTGGCTTAAACAAAAATCCTTCTTTGAATAAGTATACACAAAGATAAGACTATGTGCATTCCATAGAGTGGAAGAAAAAATTGATCACCTTCTGTGTAAATGTAAGAGCTTTGATAAAGAAAGAGGAAAGCTTTTTTAAAGCAATTAAATGTCTTAAGGTAAAAAAAAATACATTATGTGATTTAGTAAAAATGTTAGGGAAATGGATTCTTATTAAAAATGTGTTGTTACATTAGCTGAAAGATGCAGGGCAGAGCAAGAGGCTATAAAACACTCAGTAGTGAGAAACTATAGCTGGTGATTGCTATAGACTATTCAGTCGACTGCTTCGCCATAAAAAAGAGAAAAAATAAAGAGGATGCCAGATGGAGGTCTTTGTCCCATTCTGCAGTTCCCACCAGCTCTGCTTGTTCCTCTTCTTCCTCCATCACAGATCTAGATCCCACATGCATCTGTGCCTTCTCCTTTTCACTTCTGCTGGTGTTTTCCCCAATGTTGGCCCACCCTCTATCCTTGCCCTCTTCTTAGGTCTAAGCTCATTGAGCACACTATTTACATTCATTGTGTGGTATTCCTCTACTCTAGTTCCACGCTTTTGCTGGACTAGAGAGAGCCTAGACATTAAAGGCTAGATTGACTTTAGCCTTTGTGCTGGACATTAAAGGCTAGACTGACTTTAGCCTTTGTGCAAGTGTGGAGGAGGAAGTGAAAAAGGTCTTTGCATCACCCATTTCTCCCCATACCATATGCACAAAACCCGCACAAAATCCAAGGATAATCTCTATTTTCCACTCTGCATTATTTCCAGTACAAAGGTGTTCCTGCATGGAACAACTTACGTGATATTCTCCGTGGCCCTGGGTGATTCTTCCAAGGTAAAACCAATTTGGGAGATGGGTTTAGAGGAGGGTATTTCCACAAGGATACTCTGATGGAGATTTTCACTTATCATTCCACCACTGAGAAGAGTGGGAGGGGGAAGAGAAGACTTGATTCTCCTGCAAAATAGCTTGTAGGAACCAGCCCTAAACCTGTCATATCCCCAGGGATTTATCCTGTAGGAAACCAGAGACACCATGGGTGGATGCCATATAACTATAGTTGACACTACTATATCTCTTCCAGAGTGGCTCAATTACAACTGTGCTAACAGAGATTTTTCCTGTAGTGGGTCCCCTAATGTTCTGAGGAGCTCTGCAGAAGAGATAATAGAGCCTCAGACTGTATTTTTTATAATCTCTGCAGGGCTGAAGGCAGGATAGGGGAATGGACCATGCCACCTCCTAGTTCTAATAACCAATATCATTCCCTCCTCCTGTGCAGTCCCTGAATGCTGTGAAGCGTCCATAGGAAGGATAGTGCCAAAGAGGAAACTAAAGCCCCTGTTTCCTCTCTTTCATAGGGTGAGGAAATAATTCAGGACAAGAGAGGGAAAACAATGTATTTCTTATTCACTTAAGATTAACCAGACCTCTCAGTTACTATGTTCCTGCATATAGTGCAGTGCACTATGACCATGCCCT
This sequence comes from Dermatemys mawii, assembly GCA_007922305.1. Taxonomy (NCBI): domain Eukaryota; kingdom Metazoa; phylum Chordata; order Testudines; family Dermatemydidae; genus Dermatemys; species Dermatemys mawii. The sequence goes on along the minus strand of ML677326.1, from coordinate 51,622,581 downwards.
TTTTGTACTCCCAATTTACCTCCTGTGCTAGGAGTGATGTAGCCTTTATGCCAAGTGTGCATCAGCCAGGGAGGCCTTTTTCCTAAAGAGGGTCATTACTGCTCACTTTAAGGTTCCTTTTTCCGCTGCCATGGGTGCATAAAGAGCCTTAGTATAACCAAGAATCAGGCCCAGTATCATCTTCTCTCTCTTCTGTTCCATATAGGTCTTTATACCATGCTCAGCACCATTGCAAATAAGCACCCTTCATTAGTGTAATATATGATGTGATTAACATCTGTGGTGTGGTTTTTTAAAAAATTCATCATCTTCGTAGAGGAGAGAATTGTGTGTGCAGTGAAGTATTTTGTTCTGGTATAAATTGTTGTTTGTTTGGGCGGTAGGAGTGGAATTATGTGTGTATTATGGTGTGTTTGATAGACAGACCAAGTTCAAAGATGTGTACCACACATTAGCAGCAGAAGTTAATGAGGTTTGTGATGGTTCTCAGGCCCTGTGGGAGTTTATTGCATAATTGTGGACAGGCAGTCGAAAAAACTCTGTCTCCTGCCAGATGAGGTTTACCCTTAGGGTAGAAAGTTCCATCATGTCAAAGGAGTAGAACTGTAGAGCAAAGTCTTCATCCTAAAGCTGTAGGTAACCTTTTAAGTATCTTGGGCCCAAGCCAGGCCCATTGAGCAACTTGATAAGGATCAAGACCTTGAACATGGGTTGATATTTCACGGTGTAAATTGCAGAACACAGGTTTAATGTGCACGTTGTATCCCATATTAATGAAGTCTTGCAATGCAGCATTGTTTACTACTGGGAACACTCCACAAACTCTCCAAGCTCATCATTAGAAGAACTTTTTCCCCACAGAACAGGACACATCAACTAAAGCAGCACTAGACCCATGTAAAACAAGAGACGCAAGACCGGCAGACATATCTCCATCCTACAATGATCAATACCACCCCATAATACACCTTTCAAAATCCATGGATCATACACAAACCTATCACAACATGTATGTACCTCATCCAGTGCACTAAATGTCCCAATGACAACTATGTGGCTGAAACCAGACAATCTTGATTGAACTCACACAGGAAAATGATAAAAGATAAAAATTCCCCAAAACTTTTCACAAAGCAACCACTTATATCTGACCTATCAGTCCTTAGCCTTAAAGAAAACCTGCAAAACACTTTCAAAAGATGATCCTAGGAGCTTACATTTGCTAGATGCTAAAAATCATGGTCTTAATAAAGACACTGGATTTACGTCTTATTAAAACAATCTGTAACCCACTAACCCCCTTTTTCCCCAGTGACTACATAGGTATTAATGGGCATTTTGCCTTGAATGGTCTCTTAGAATATGTACTATTTATGATAATCAACACTCTTTGTACCTTTTCTGTACTTGAAGAAGAGCTCCATATATCTTGAAACTTGTTTCTCTCTCCAATAAAATATTTTGCCTCACTCATCTTGTCTCTTAAATTATAATAGTTCAACTGGAAAAGGCTTTATTTACAGTGTTCAGTAGCAAAAATTACTAATACTAATTGTATAAAACACAATATACAGACCAAAACTCAGTTTAAGGGAGATTAGTGTATAATGAATTTGTCTCAGATCCTGTTACAAAATTGATCTAAGGTGACATCTTGAGGCACTGTTAATGAGAATGTTTTATGTAAGACTATCTAGTAAAAAGATCATCTCTAATAAGGTTATTCTGAACTAATCTAATTAAAAATTAATATAATGACCAATATTCTTGCTTCAAGAATGCAGAACTAAAAGACAGTTAGCTTGGAGAAGCAAATAATAGCAACTGTATTTATGAGAATGAAGGATGAGAATCAGCTAAAATGGCATTCTGGTAATGTTCTTGTACAACTGCTGCCTGCCTGGTATGCCTGCCTGGTAATAAAGGAGGGCAATGGAGACATGTTTTTGGAAGATGAAGGAAATAACCACTTTCAAACTGTACACCTAAATGTAAGGGGTTTTTTTTTAACTCTGTTTATTTGGTGTGGGAATGGTGTATGTAACAACAAAGCAACAACTCAACCAAAACTATAGGCTGCATCTGTAATTATGATTCTGTGATACATAGTTGTCTCGCATTAGAAATTTCTTCAGAATTTAATCATGTATAATTTCTTTTTTGTGAATATCTTTTCATTTAAATGTTTAATAGTGACTACAAGAGCCCATGAACTATGTCCCTACACAGGGTATGTGTGGGAAGTGGATTTGAAAGTTTGTAGATCCACTCGTTATACCCACATTTATTCATGGAAAATAGGCTACCAAAGAACTCAGACTCTTTACTAGGGCATGGGAATTTGTGTGTACCCTCTTCATGTACATGTACAACTTATGTACTAAAACCACACTGAATGGGAGAGGGAGCAGAAGTTCACCTATTTGCAACAATGCACCCTGCCATCCATTAAAATAGTAGCCTGCTTTTTCGTTGTTTCCATCCCTTTGTAAAAATATACATTTAATATAATTTACAATGTTAATGATTAATTAACAATCCTGTAAAACAATAAAATATGTAAAAGCTTTAAATGATCAAGAATTATGTTGCCATTAACCTGACAAAGGCTTTTAATTCACATGACTTGGGTTCACTTCTTACATTGCTCAAAAAGTTGCCTGTGTTTTTTGTCTTCATAGGAACTGAATTATTAGCTAAAGGATTATCTGCAGCCATCTATTACAGTACATTACAGGTATGTACCTCTGTTATCAAATGAGGTGATGTGAACCTGGTTAGATGGTATGCTCCTTATAGCTAAGTTAGTAAAGTTGTTCCTTTAGAACATTAGTTAGATCATTATATTTGCATCTGGAATACTCTGAGAGTGTCTACCCGGAACAGCAATGTGCGCTTCCTAGTGTTTTACAGTAAAGCACACTAGGAAGCTTTCATGCACACCAGCAGGAACTATGTGAACCAATTAGTGAACAAAAGTTAATGCACTTTAGAAATTCTATCCCCATAGTGTGCATTGTTGCATTGTGTGGACAAGCTCTACAATACTACTACTGTGTGAGTCCAAAGTGTAAGTCTGTTTACTAAAAAGTCCTAAATCCAGAATAAAATATCACTAAGGGTGCATATAATGTAGAAACTAGATAAGATTTTTTCTTGCAAAATGAAGAAAACAGTATTTACTACTGTGTTTTGATAATCACTAGTAATGGGGATGATGTAAAGGTCTTAAAACTTTTTTCCCAAGGAACTAGTTTACATTGGTCCAGAAAGAACAGCTCATTGAACAAATAGTAAAATCTTCCTGCTCAGAGAAATGATTTTATTTACAAAATCTAAATGCTCAATAATTTCCCCACTTTATTGAGTATAAACATAGTAAAATATATAAATGCATGGTTCAATTACCTCCACACTCAAACCTTCATTGATGTGTATGGACCTGATCCAAAGATTATTTATATCAGTCAGACTCTTTTGCACTGACTTTAGTGGGCTTTGAATTAGGTCTTGTTGGGGAGATTAAGATGAACAAAGAATGTAAAATCAGACTCATAATTTCTATTAATTCAGTTGTCTCAAGCCTGTCCCGCTGCATCAAGAACATAGTGCTGGAGTCTTGTCTTATCATGGGGGTTATTACACTGTAGGTGATATTTCTACAAGATATATTTGAATAAAATCTTATCTGTAACACTTTCACAATTTTTTTTAATATTGCATTTGATCTAAAGAATTGTCCTTCTGGTATCTCTTTCCTCAAAACTTCTCAGGATGAACAACGCTGCTAAAAACATGTTTAATCTTCATATATGATCACTGTTTAAAGTTAAAGAAAGAAAAGCTTTATACAAACATGCAGTTGTATATATTTCAGCTATGTTAGAGTGATATTGTTACAAGCCTAAAACTGCATTCTAATGCATAGGGTGTCTCAGGCTAAGTTAAAGTATTCATTTTAATTATAAACATTTGCCTCTTTTACTATATATATACTCTCATTGTTTTAAAATAAGTTATTTATAAAACATCAGCTTAGACAAAATTAATGATTCCACCAAAATACATCTGCAAAACCTACTGAATGCAGATGGCAGTTTATAAAAGTTGCATTGATTTGTCTAAAGTGTTAAATGACATAATGGCCATAAACTAAAGTACTGAATAATTTAAGAAAATCAATGTTTTCTGAATTTTGTAGGAGGACAAACTGTCTTGGGTGCTAAGGTAAATCAATATAATAAAATAAAAATGAAGTGGTTTATAATGATGAATGTATGGGCTGATAATTTCCAGAGGTAAAATCTCATTTTACCATTGTAACAAACAACGTCCAGCCATCTTTTCCTATATTATTCCCATCAGAAAACACGGTATCATATATCCAATTGATTTTAGCTCTTAAATAGCTTTTCATTTGCAAGACACCTAGCTGAAATATAAACTCAACCTTTCTCAGACTGTCATCATTTATGGTTTGATATGGAATGATAATACATATTTACTGACACTAAAGTTATTTCAGATGTTTTATTTGGTTTCTAAATACTAATATATAATATTTTATAGGGAGTATCACTTTTGATAGCATTAGAGTTAGACTGAAGACCAGACTATCTCTTAGGCTAAGCCAGGGAATTTCTGTCCCTCGTCTTATGCATTTTTTTTAAAAAAAAAATAGAGCTCAAGAGGGACAAACTGTTAATCCTAGTAATACTATTTTAAACTGAATCTTTTTTCCCCCATTTTCAACAATTGTTTGGTGCCTATTACATCATGTCCTTCCAACAATGTTTGAATTTTGCAAAGAGTAATAAAAAAAGGAATATAATTGCCCATAGCATTGAATCTAAAAATATATATCCTCTAATTAATTTAAGAAGATGCCTTGGATTGTAAATCCTTTTAAAAATGGCTGACAATGCTTCTTATATCAGTATTTACTAAAGCTATTAAATTCTTGATCAGTGGTATCCAAAGACATAAAGGGAATTTTCTTATTACAATTATTTAGCACAGTTCTTCATTTGAAGATTTGCAGGCTTAGAATTCTTGTAGAAATAATATGGTGAATATCAGAGCTAGCTGAATAAAGCAGATTATGCAAGTACAGTATCAGGATTTTTTTGCCTTTTAGACCTGCCTCAGCAACTGTGGGCAGTATTGGTCATCTGATGCTTCAACACCGTTACCAGAAGCAACAGGTTTTGAAGGTGAAGGAATCTGAATCAAAATGCACAAGTCCCTAGTGTTCATCCTAGAAGAAGGTAAATATAGTATAGAAATATCACTTCTGCGGATGTATAAAAATCTCAGTCCACCTAGTAAACATTTGTCATTTTTTATGTGAGGAATGGATACATTTCTTAATCAAATCTGGTTTTTACACAGATCCATGAAAAGAGAAGGATTTCCAAATCACTCTTTCAGGGTTTTAAACCATGCTGTTGAGTTGATACATCACTTTAACTCTGTCAGAGCCCACAGCTGATTGCTAGCACTCACAGCAGCCAATCAGACAGGTTTTGAGGACAAGGTTTTCCTGTTTCCTTTTTGAAGTAAAAGGAGTGAAGGCAAATGCAATATAGTCTGGACATTTCTGTGCATTTCTAACTCTAATTTCAAGTTGGTTATTTCATACAAACTGCACAAACTGCATTTTTTCATAGTACGGACATAATTTAGGAGAATACATCTATCATAATTTGAATTTGTATTCCTTGTATCATTTCTTAGTGTGTGACCTGATAGAATATAAGTCTATAGTGGTGTAAAAAAATTAATGAAAATGTTATAATTCTCCAGATAAAATGTTTTAATACACAGTTTTACCCATAAGTTATTGTTAAATTCTTTCATATACTACTTGTCAAGGAAGTGGCTCTCCCTTCAAATATGTTGCTAAAATGCCACTTGTGTATAACACTTCCACTGTAAAGGATGAACTAAAACATTTCTGGGTTTCTTGTTTTCTGATGGGAAAAATTGAACAAGCCCAAAATATTAATCTATACATAACTTGGAAAAGTACAATAGTCTCATTATAAATGTATAATTGCAAAGTACCTGGGAAATGATCCTATTTTTTTTCTTTTCCCCTTGAATCTCGTGATATTTACTTCTTTATGAAATGCACTTTATTTTTGGATTCTTGCCAGTGCTGCATTTTTTTCTATTTCCTCAATTATATGGCACACTTCATGCATTTATCTCCCAAGAATTTTATATATTTATTCAAAAAAATATTTAATGTAAAAAAGATAAAAATGTTTATCTGTGGAGTTCAGCTAATATCCCAAACCAATATTAATTCCTTTACAAAAATTCAACACCTTTAACAAACAAACATTAGACTGCTTATTTATTTCAATATAATGAGCCATGTTGAAAAAGAGTTAGTGTTAATTGTGTCCTGTCAGGTTACTAGCTAACTGGGCACTTTCCCACAAAGTTAGAACTATTATATAAGGGTATATTTCGTTCAGCAGAATCATCCAGTCCTAAATTCAGTCCCGTATCCTATAAACAAAGATTTCCAACTCCTGCTTTTGTCCAATATGCACTCCACCTTTTCAGCAGAACTTCTTTGCTTTTTATAGCCCAAGCATTTTTGGTAAAATATATATTTTATATGTTTGGTCAAAAACAACAAAAGTACGTGTTGGCAAGCTCTACTTCCTGAGAATTACAACTTCCTTCTCTACTTTAAACCAATCAAATTAACATTGTGTCTTTTCATTTCTTGATATACCTATGGTTGTTCACACAAGCTACAAGTCTACTATGTCAAAACAACCTTTACATAAATGAAATGTAAATAGAAATTCAAACTAGAGAGGTCTAAATGATTTTAAACCCTCATCTTATTCCTCTGAATTTTAAAGGAAAAATTTTCATGCTTCTTACAATGGGAGAATCACACACATCATATGAACCGCTTATTATGGAGCAAACTTTAATATTAGTGTACATAAATCCAGTAACTGATTGCACCAAGTGGTGTTTAGATGGCCACTTAATCTGATATGTGCGCACAACAGCCCCTTTTCATGAACAAACATTTGTTTGCCCATACTACAGGTTAACCATTTTCTATGGTTAATCTGTTAGTGCTGGGGTTGAAAACTAGTGCCCAAAATGTTTCTACATTCTTACCTACTCTACATATATAAGAAATAATTGGCTTCTGCAACAACTCTGGTATATATCGCCCTGAGGGCTGTGCTAATCTTAGAATACCCTCTTTGAAAAGGATAGACAACAGTCAGGACAAAATGAATAGACTATGAAGATTTGGTGAGGGATGGGCTTAAAAAGTTCTACAGGAGGATCAGAAACAAACTCAGCAGAAATGGAATTTTCAGTATGTCTGTCACAGCCCAGGAAAAGTTGGAAAGCGTACATGTCAAAGTAGAATGGAAGGCTGAAATGTGTTCTAAACATGGGGAGCATGAGCTGAATACCCATAGGTTACTAAGGGACTATTCCTGCTCTCAGTGGTTTTCTGGGGTCCAAGTTACCACCCCCCCGCCCACTGGGCGTTAGGCACTTCAGTGCTTAGTGGGATTTTCACTATGGGATTTTCTGCATGTCCTTTACAATATGTCTTTTACTAGCCTAAATTTTGAAAAAGGAGCCTTAAGAGTTTTTGACAACTTTATCCTTTCTCACAGTTTCACTTATTTAGGCTTCAGGGAAATTGTCTCAATTTTAAGCCATTGTCCTTTTCTTCTTGTCTTCTTTTTTCTTCAGTATGGAAGCCTTTGATTCATATTGATACATTTTCATTTTTGACAATTAAATTTGGTAACCCAGCCCAATACTAACAGTTTGCATATTAAGTTTTCCATCTGTTGCAGCAGACAGCCAGAGATTGGTGCTTTCTTAATGATGATGTTAAATTCCAGGCAACACTTTGACTACCTTATGGCAAGGAACATCCCAGAACCCTGAAGCATCCTAGCAAGATCCCAGTGCACTAAAAAATATGCCAGGTGCTGCATAATTGACTGAATTATTTTTAAACAAATGTGTTGTTTTGTGTTTAGAGGATGTCAGCACTGCTAAAAAACAGACATTTTAATGTTAATTTTCTATCCTTTTCAGAACTATGAATCTCTGGATATTGCAAATTTTGGGGCCCAAGGCTTGGGGTTAGTGCATTTGTCTTGCCACATCACACTCAAGAATTGTCAGTGGAGAAATCCCTATTATGCATATTATTAAGTGCTTTAGAGAACTGGCCTATGAACCTGTGCTGGCTACCTGGGTCCTGATCCAGGGATTAATTTATTGGACTTATAAGAATCTTCAGTGAATACTGTGAGAGGCAGAGAGCTCATTGGGACCTTTTGAATTCTTCTAACAGTTGGTGAAGAGACATGGATACTGACAGTGAGTTGATTCCAACATGTCATAACAAGGAACCAGACAGATCAGAGTGTAATAAGAAACTGAGACATAGCAACAGGCTTCCTGTGAATGTAGCAACCTTGTATGGAACAATGATCTAGCTGGAATGAGCCTTTGGATTCTTAATTCCAGTGTCTTTTTTTCCTGATGTACACCCTGCAATCTACATTCAACACAACCTACTGAGAAGATGTGGAGGGAGGGGAAGACCTTGAATCAAATGATTCATCCAATCTGTCTGTACATTGAACTTTGGGGAATTTGGCCCAGATCCACAAAAGGACTTAGGTGTCCATGATAGAAGTTAAGCAACTGAATTCAAAATGTAGGCACCACTGAAATCCTCAAACCCTCTGCTCAGATGCTGCCTAGCTCTGGAGTTGAATAAAACCCCTTAGCACCTAAGACTTTGTCTATTCTTGCAGTGGCACTTAAGGTATGTGTATGCACCACAGTGAAAGGGAAGCTACATCCACCTGTGATGTTTAGCTACAGCAGCAGTGAAAGGCTCTGGCAGGAGGAAATGCTCCATCAGTAGAGAGCTGCCAGAGCCTTTCCCTACCACAGGGAAAGGCTCCAGCAGTGGGGAAAGGGCAGCAGGTAGACACTACACTGCTGAAAGTAGCAGTAGAGACATGAGAGGCACTGTAGAGTGAACACCATAGTGTTGTGGGGAGTCTCTACTCATCTAAGCAGTGCCTCATTGTCTACACTGCTACTTATACCCATGTTACACATCACTATTAATGAAGACATAGCCTAAATTTCCTCTTGCCACCTTGATTTCTGCCTTTGAACATCAACAGAATGCCTCAGTGTAGGTGGCCCGGTGCCTATGTCATGACAAAGGCCCAGTAGTAAAACCAGGTGAAATTAGGCATTATCCTACCTATCTTGTCTTCCAGGTCCTATTCAGTAGCACCAGCCTGTTGTATAAACAATGAAGTGTGCACTGGGCCAGAGAGAATGATTCTATAGGCTAGCAGTTAGAGAACTCATCTAAAATGTGGAAAACCCACATTCAAATCTTTTCTCCTCATCAAGAGCCATTGAACTGGGACCTCCCACATATTGTCTGAGTCCCCTAAATACTGGAATAAAAGTTTATAAGGGAGTCACTCCCTCCCTTTCTCCTCACCTCCACTTTGTATGGAGTTAGGCACCACTGCTGCTCTTGCAAGAAAGAGCATAGACACCTGATTGCAGGAAAAGAGTTCCCAGATGTGGATCACAAATGGAGATAGGCACTTCCCTCCAGTCCAGACTTTGATGCTTAACTCCCTAAAATGAGCAGAGCTTAGGACATCCCCTTCTCCTTGGCATATGCTGTTGGCTTTCGTAGGCAGCTACCCCACCTAACATGCTGGCTTTTTTGGGATCCCATTCTTAGACACCTAAATCTCCTTATTCTTTGTATAGGGAGTCTAGGCTTTAACTCAGGCTTCATGAATTCCACTGGGAAGCTAGGCACCTAAAAGTTAGGTTTTACAACTCCTAAGTTCCTTTGTGAATTTGATGTTAATTTGTCCTGTGACCATGTTATCGGCAGGTATCAAAGATTAAGCATAAACTTTAAAAATGCTAAGCATGCAGTCACTGAACAGTGAGTGTAAATTAGTATTTACACATTCAAATGTCCAACTCCATCACTGATCATTTGCACATGCAAATAAGCTCCCTGTTTGTCAGTTGGTGTGATGATACTTGAAAATTACATCTGTGCCGTTTGAAAATCAGGCCTTACATTTAAAGAAATAGAAATGGGTTAAAAGACTGTGGGAGAAGAACAGTTGATAGATATTATTTGAGATATCGGGACATTTTTAATGGATGTGGTGTTATTTGTATTTGAGTATGCTGGTATTCTAATGGATTAAAAAAAGAATGAGAAAGGAGAAAGGTGAGTGTGAAATCAGATAGGAACGGCCATATGATTAAATGAAGGGAGACCTGTAATAAGTCCCCTAGTGAGTACAGAAGAAAATTCATATCTATATTACTATTTTTTCTCAACGAAATATGAGCAGTTTAGTGAGGCAACCTTTCCCCTTCTACTTCCATAGAAATTTATTTTAGAAATTACTGGTGGAGCTACTAGTGGAAAACTGCATGTTCCATCTCAAGAAAAATATTCTTTTAACTGTTTTGTTTGGCCTCTCTTTATCTGGGCTTGAGTAGAGTTATTGTAATGTTGTAAAATATTTAAACCTTTTGCTATAACTCAAAATATTTATTTTCATTGGGGTATTTTCTGGGGTCAGTCTCCTGCATACATTTTATAATCTCTACAATTCTCAATTCCCCAAATAATATACAAAAAAGAAAATAAGACAACTTTTCAGTGTCATTTTCCCCAAGGTTACTAAAAGAGATTATTTCATATTTATATTACATCTTTTACAACATTTTCATACAAATTCCTTAATAGCCATGAGAGCCTGTAAAATGGCTATATCGGTTACATTAGTTTTACTACAAATGCATTTCAAACATCTGAATTATCTGAAGCTGGATGAAGAAATTGTGCTTGTGGTGTCTTGTGTGTTTCATGTAGGAAGCACTTAGCTGATCATCTCCCTGACTAAAGTATTCCATTCCCAGGTGTCTGCCCTAGAACTTGCTAGAAATATTGAGCCAGATTGTCTACTCTGTTCAGCTTCTCCTTTGCACAGTGGGGAAAGAGGAAAAGAGCTGTCAGGGAGCCAGTTCTGCCTTCCCCATTCTCTGGCTATCCTCAGCCAGGGGACTGTTCTAGCTATGCCAGCTGGCTGTGGTCCCCAACAGACCATTCGCCAGCTGGAGTTGCAGGAGCATTATGTACTCCAACTCCTCCCACTGCCCACTCCGTCTAGCCTTGGCATGTTCCTGTCACTCACACCTCACTACATCTATAGTGATGGAACATCCAGGTCTACTGACCTTATACCTGCTGATATCTTTGCTACATTGGTAAGGAAATGACAAGCAATCTCTTCTCACTTTGCACTACCTGAGTGGCACCAAGGAAGCTGAGTGGGACTTGATGACTCAGTATCATCACCTCAGTATCAAAAGTATTGCATCAATCAAAAGTTTCCTTGTAGTGTCTTTAGCAAGATCCAGTACTATGAAGCATCTTCCTTTATGACCGGATACAGACAAATCATCTTAAAATTCTTGGCTTTATTTGATTTTTTTTCAACTCTCTGCCATTGATGAGTAAATAGTTCTGAAAATAACTTCTGAAAAATTTAGCCTCTCCCTGTACTTGTGCAATATCTGCCAGCAGATTATAACTTCCTTTAACTTATTCAGATTTTTCATATTTATGTAGGTGGATTGATCATGAATAACTCTTTGAAGTATTCAGTACTCTAAATATGAGCTCTGTTGTCCCATTGTGATTTTTCAGATAAAGCAAATGATATTAAGCATGCTACCAGGAATACTTACTTATATGTTTGAATTCTGTTTCCGTACGTACTCATACATGTGACTTGGAAACTTGTTTTCAATGAACATTATTGGATCTTAATCTCTTGGAATATGGAGTAGATCCTGGAAAACAAACATACAAAATATATGAGAAGGATCAAAGCAAATTCATTTACAAATTCAAGCAAAAATTTGTAAACCCTTTTTTTAGCATTCTCTCTGTTCTCTACCATATACTAATTTAGTAGTATATTTTCTTTTAGCAAGCTTTTCAAAGGTCTGTTTACTGGTTCAAGGCTCCAACCTTTCTTTTTTAAATATAGGATTGTTCATTCTCTGTTTTGTCTTCCATTTTGTCAAAATGCTTTTTAAATTAAATATTCCTGCAAATATATTGTCCTAGTTTCCTTCTAAAACTGCAGTTGTGGCACAAAAACAAAAAACTACATAATGCTTGCAAATTCAAACAGAATTTCACTAAAACTCTCATTACATCCTGATGTGCTTGTTCAAAGTGTTTCTCTAGATGAATGTAGTGACTCTAAGGCCTCATGTTTTCTGCATGGAACACCCTTCTGGTTCACCTTCTGTTTGTTCCCTGACATTCCTTCATGGCTGTGTGTATTAGTTCCCTGCTATAGATTTGTGCTGCCTTTGAAAAAGGATTGTAAATGGTGTCTATTCATTTGATCTCTTCAGAGCTTCTGATAAAAACACATCTCTTTTCATCAGGCATTGTATGTCCTCTTTTTAAAAAAAGGCCCTGCAATTATTCAGGGGTCAAAATATGAAATAATGGAACCTCTTATTAGCTTGGAGTTGTGCTAATGTTTTAAATTGCTACATTGTGCTAATCACATAATCAAGACTATTTATCTACTGTAATTTTTCTCTCCAGTAGTCACTTTGACTTAAGGCATGTCTACGCTGTCCCACAGTTTGGGCTAAGTGGTGAGAACAGGGGATGTGTTGTGATTCGCCTGTGTGGATACTGCAGGCACAAACTTAAAGGTCATAAATATAAATTAGCGTGCTTCTCTTCAAACAAGAGTACGTTAGTGGGATCTTGTGATCACTAGGTTGGAACCCACAGCAAGTTACAACACAGCACTTTGGTGCACAGTGCTATTTGTACCCTATTACTCTGAAATGTGGTGCAGTGTAAACATGCCCTTAGGTAACATTCATGGTATTTCATATTATTAGCATGAAGTCTGAACCCCAAATTAATACAGCAAAGTCTTCCGGCAAACCCAAAGCCCATTCTGACTCTACATACACAACTGGGATTCTATCATTAACATGGTGAGACTGAAATATATCAGATATATGGGGGAAGGAGACATAATATTGCATGTATGTGAGTAAAAATTGACACACATGACAGGAATCAGAAACTGCAACATTCTAACTGGAAAATATGCACTACAACAGGATATAAAACAATTAATAGTTCAGAAGTACCCTAGACAGAATTAGATGTTTGGTTATGTACAGCAATGCTAAACTATGGAAAAAAGTCATACAAGAATGCCACCTGCCTTACATAGGTTAAAAGACAGCAATTATGTAAACAGAGAATTGGCATCAGAAAAGAAATGAATAAAAAAGTACAAATATTGAAAGAGCAAAACAATAGCAAGCCAATGTGTGAACCTGACAGAGCTCTGATTTGGGGAATTAGTAACCATTAATTCTCTGAGGAGTTACAAATATAACTCAATGAATGTTGATGGTAGTTATAAATCTCCCTTGCAAAAAGAAGCCACTTTTGCTCACAATTTGGAGAGGAAAACTCGGGTAAAATCAGAGTATGTGCTTTAAGAATTTGCTTTTGAGATCACTTAGCCAATCTCCTTAGAAGCGGGCACCTGTGGTGTGGTTACAACTGATTCTTGTACATTTCAGCTGTGGCTGTTGGTTGAGACCTAAGATCATGTAGTCAGTTTCTGTGTGTATTATACACCCATCTGTTCCTCCATTTGGCAAAACACACAAGTGCTTTATAAACTCTTACCAATACACCGATTGTTTGCTTCCTGCTGAAAGCCCTGGTGCAGGCTTCTTTGGGTAATTATTTCAAGCAGAAAACAACCAACCCACATGTTCAAGAGTAATTACTAGTTCAATTAAGTAACCAGTTTTGGGTTTTTTTAAGCATCCGGAAGCAAAACAGCAATATCTCTGTATCTTAAATGTAAGTATTTAGATAGCATCTGTGCAATGTTATACTGCAACAGATTTTTTTTAATTAGACAAAAATAGTAACAGAAATTTTAGCAATTAGATAATAAATAAAGAATGGATTCTTGAAACTTCCCAGGTACTGGTTATGACAGGTTCAATATTAAATCTGGTCTTATTTAGCATGTATATTAGTTATTTAAAATGTAATTAAACAGCAATATCAAAATTCACAGATGATATTAAATTGGAAAGAACTGAAAACATGAGTGATTACAATAATAGCGGGCACATGAGAAAGCTAAGAAGTGCAAGCAGGAAATAACAGTCACTGAAAAATAAACATAAATAAACAAATATATGCACTATGGATCCTAGAGGTATCAGTATTGCTATTTTCAAAGTTTCTATAGAGGTCAGCCAATCAGATATGAAAACAGACCAGTGCCAGTGCAGAGGTTGGAGGTGAGATTCAGATGCCCCTTATCACCTCATCAATGATTGCAATAAATGTACTTTACTTTTCTCTTGGAGCAGTTCATTCCCTGACCCCTCCAGTTACTTACCTTATTCCAGGGTTTCTTCCACCTTTCTCTATAACATTTGGTACAGGTTACTTTCTGAAACAGAATGTTGGAATAGATAGACCTATCCTCTGATCCACCATGTTCCAAAATGGTGGAAATTTCATTGTTTGGACATTTTAAAACCAGCCAGAATGTGCTGTAGGGAGCACATTCTACATCAATGTGGAAATAGATTAGATCACCTACATAGGCCTTTCCCATCTCTAACTTCTGTGGTTTGTCATGTAATTTTCCATTTCAGAAACTCAAATTTTGTTTGAAAAAAAAAAAAAAAGAACATTTTCCCCAGCTATAAACTAAACACAGAGCCTTATGGCAAGAAATACTGTTACATTGAGACTTAGGCACTGTAGAGTAGTAGTGGCACACGTGCAAAGCCACCAACTGGCAGAAATTTAGACATCTAGAGGACCTTACCCTGGAAACTTACATGCCTCGGAAATTTAGATGCCTATGGGTTTAGGCAGGCAGCTGAGCAGGGAGTTTGAGGATCCAGCTTTTGGACTTCAGACTTTGGCACTTAGTGCCTAACGCCCTCTATGGATTTGGCACACAGAATCTTTAAATCAGCTCCTAGTTACAGTCATCACAGTGTCAGTGTTTCAAAGCATGTTCTCCGCTGTTGGCATCAATATATTTCTGATCATTCAATTTGTGGGTGATTATGTATGACATATTTCACTGCTCTTGCCTACTGAGCAGAACAAATGACAGAAACCAGATGCTCAAATCACTAATGTATTTATTGTGCAACATAGGTGGTTCTAAAGCACAATTGACATAATAATGAAAAAAATCAAACAATATTCAGTTTCCATTAGAGATGTGAATTGCCTGTCAAATAGGTAAATAGATTTGTGAGTGGATGAGTACCATAAGTACTAGGTGAAGATTCCTGGAGAATTATCCCATATATCAAACTATTTATCTGTGTATAGTAAGAAAAAATATTGGCTACAAAGTATAATTCTGATGTGTCTTGTCCTTGTGCACTGCGGGAAAGAAGCCTGGGTATATGGAGCACACTCTAGCTGGGTTCAAGCCTACCTTATGGTAGTTAACTATTAGATATTCAAGGCATTTTACAGCCATTAACCTTACAAACACTCTTGGGAGGTAAGAAAGTATTACTATGCCAGTTTTATGGATACAGTAACTGAGACAGAAAGGCAAAGTAACTTCCCCAATGGCACATAATCTGTGGTATTAGACTGATTAGATTGAGGTCTGCTGATTCCCAACCCCATGCTCATCCCTCACACATCTGGCAGTGCTACATGGTTGTGCAGGGGGCATGGCTAAGCTGATGGCCGCCTGTGTGACTACCAACCTCCACCAGCACAGTCTTGGGAAAAACATGCTAATTCCTTTAGATGCTGTGGTAAGTAGCTCTGCAGATTGCAATAACCATGTTGTTCAGGGAGCATCCGCTAGGCCACTACCATCCAATTCCTTACCTAACCCATCCTCATGAGGCTCTGAAAACTAAGAGCAGAATTTCACCTCCAGTATCAGCAATAGAAAACCATAAGGAAAAGGTGATTGTAAAGACTAGTTTTGTCATAAATGAATAAGTAGAAGGTGGAGGAACTCTGCATTACTAGCAAGAGAGAGAATCTTATTTACAGAAAAGATTTTATTTTCTTGACTGACATACAAAATCTGAAATTTAATTTCTAGGCTAATACCCTTCCTGTAGCCAAAAAATCTATATTGTATTGATTTTAGTTCACTCATTTTTTTTTCCTTTGTCATAACTTGGTATTTTACATGTATTACATAGTCTCTTGTCAGTGTATATGCACTGCATAGATCTGACTTGTTAGCCTCTTCATATGGTCCATGATATCTACATCATTCTATAAACGGATACATCATGGTATGGTGCAATATAAAGTTTAATTAGCGTACTTTTGAATGGCTTCATTACTTGTGAGGAGAAGCCAGGAGTGAATTATGCAGCTCATCTTTGAAGAGTGCTAGTAAAACCTCTTCCAAAAATTTAATACATTTTAATTGTTTAGGAGTTTTTTTGGTACACATTTTTCTCCTCCCCTGCCCGACTGGTAATAGAGGAAACAAGCGGGAGGGGAGAAACATCCCACATTTGTTACTTTTTTTACCAATTTTATTTATTTGGTTTTTGTTTTTCTGTCATAAAAATTACCACAAAAAACCCTTGAGAAAATTGACCAAAATATTTTTAGCAAAAATATTTTAGTTGCTTATTTTTCATGAAAAAGTTAAGATTCAAATAAAGTAATCAGCTGTAAATCATCTGTTGATTTCTCTCGACTTCTTAATTTTAACATTTCACCTGTGGAATCTTTGAGGGGTTTCGCGAGAGAGTGTGGGAAGGATATTGCTGGACACCAAAAGTCTAGCCACCAGCTAGGAGACAGAGCCACCTGCAGTAATATAATGAGAAGCAGCATCCCAGGCTCCAGAGGGGTGATTTCTTTGCTAAAACATTTGGCAAGGTAAGACCCAACATCTTCTTTTTCTGTAAAACAGGGTTTTACATAGAATATGTTATGATGTGCGGATGTAATCCACACAACTCCTGGGTGTGATGCTCTGTCCCATGTATTTGCACAGACACCATTTAGAGAAAGATTAATGAGTTTTCTCTACAGTCTTAGCTAACAGCCATATGGGGGTTTTTTTAGCTCATAAAGGAGAGACTCATGTACTAAGTTTCAGAGGTTCCAGGTTCAAGTTCCACCCACCAGTGACCAGGGTCTGTTGGTGTTACATGAACACTTGTTTGAGTGACCTGCATAACTCATTGGTGGATTATGCCACAAGACACTGTTATGGATTGTCTTTCAAGAGAGAAGTTTCCTGCTCCAATAATCTATTTCTTCTGGAAATGTGTCAGTTCTCAATTATTACATAATATAAGTGGAGTTATAGCTTCCTACAGCAACCCTTTTCAGCAGAGGCACTGACTTTTGTTTTTTGCCAGCAAGTCTTTTGTGCCGTGAGGTTTCATTGTGCGCCATATATGAGCTCCTGCCACCTACTGCTGAGCAAACTCTATTTTTTTTGGGGGGTGGGCACTTCAGCCCTGGAGCACCCACAGAGTCATCACCTGTGCTTTGCAGCATTGTTCTTTGAATGAGCAGATCTTTAATATTTCAAGATAGTGGTTGTATCCTGCTAATTCATTGATAATGCAAAGCACAATCCTATTTTGTTCAGGTACGTTGGAGAAGAAAAATTCCTGGATACTTCTGGTTCTTTATTACGTGATTATTCCCCTCTATTCAGCACTGGTGAGGCCACATCTGGAGTATTGCATCCAGTTTTGGTCCCCCTCACTACAGAAGAGATACAAACAAATTAAAGAGAGTCCAGTGGAGGGCAACGAAAATGATTGGTGAGCTGGGACACATGACTTACAAGGAGAGGCTAAGGGAACTGGGGTTATTTAGGGTATGTCTTCACTACCTGCCAGATCGGTTGGTAGTGATGGATCTATTGGGAATCGATTTATCACACCTCATTTAGATGCGATAAATTGATCACCAAAGGTGCTCCCCATTGACTCCGGAACTCCAGCTCACTAAGACGTGCAAGCGGAGTCAACCATGGAGGCTACTGCCCCCGTGAGGATGCCAGGTAAGTTGACGTAAGATGCACCAATTTCAGCTACGTTATTCACGTAGCAGAAGTTGCATATCTTATGTCGACTCCCCTCCCCGCTAGTGCAGACCAATCCTTAGTCTTAAGAAGAGAAGACTGAGGGGGAATTTGATAGCAGTCTTCAGCTCCCTGAAGGGGGATTCCAAAGAGGATGGAGCTAGGCTGGTCTCAATGGTGGCAGATGACTGATCAAGAAGCAGTGGTCTGAAGTTGCAGTGTGGGAGGTCCAGGTTGGATATTTGGAAACGCTATTTCACTAGGAGGATGGTGAAGCGCTGGAATGGGTTTCCTAGGGAGGTGGTGGAATCTTCATTCTTAGATGTTTTTAAGGCTTGGCTTGACAAAACCTTGGCTGGGATGATTTAGTTGGGGCTGGTCCTGCTTTGAGCAGGGGGTTGGACTAGATGACCTCCTGAGGTCTCTTCAAACCCTAATATTCTATGATTCTGTGATTTTACTGTAAATTCCTATGACTCTTCTGAAGTCTTGCAGTCATAAAGGGATTGAAATATGAAGAGGGTTTTTAAAATTTCAAATTCCAATATGAAGAAGGGGAAAACACTGATGTGATTTTCATAAGTGCTGAGTACCTCCAACTCCCATTCACTTTGCTAGGAGCCTTGAACTCTGCTTCTTTAAAAAATCAGTCTAGCTTTGTATAGCTTTGCTTTAAGGGAATGATTGTTAAAAATATGCAACAGACTTCAAACTGACAGCTAAGATATGTGATTGACATAAATTTCTCTATTAGTTGTTACTAAAATATTTTTTGATTTTGTTTACAGTTTAGCTTATAATTTGCTCCGCCAACTGTTACACTATCTTGATCAATTAGGATGGCATTGAACTTCATAGGACAATTATAGTTTAGCTCTTAAGGAACATTTAATTATAAAACCTGCATATATTAATTTGAGTTTTGCCAGGGAAATTTTTCTCAGTTTCATTTCATATTGGAAATAATGAAATATAACACACCAGTAAAAAAAGATAATAATGATAAAATTAATGTATTTTATTATATGTATCAGCATTTTTATATGCTCCTTTGAGTCATCTGTCAGCCATGTTAAGTACCGCAATTGTCAAAAGTAGGATATTTGAGAAAGTATTTGGGGGAGATTGTAACTGAATTTCTGAATAAAAAAATTAATTGTAGATATTTGTAGAGAAGACCAAGACAGAAGCTACATATTTATCTTCAATTGTACACAGCCCTTACACTTTCCCCTTTGAATTACATTGCTTTGAACCATGACACCTTCTGTGCAGGGAGATTTGGTCATTTGACAACAGGCTTCCAATGAGTGGGTATATTTTTGTGAACTGCCAAGAAGGGGCTTATTGCTGTGTAAGAACCGGAAGTAAACAAAGTTCCTGCCCTCAAAGAACTTAAAATCTAAGGGCTGAATAGAGCCTTTCAAATCCCCTCAGAATTGCTCCTGTCTGAATAAGAAAAATGAATAAGACACCTCTATGCCACCCCAACCCTCATATCCAGACCTTGTGAAGGTACATGAGATCACACATCACATTTATCCCCCTTCCCGCTGCCTACCCTGTGGTGGCAATACTTGGGAAGTTATTACAACCTGAAAGTCATATCCTCCAGTGTGTTAAGGCTGATGTGTGCTGCTCTGATGTCTGCTGCTGGTAGCACAAAACAACCCTAAAGCTGACACAAATATCCACTTGAGGTTGGCTGCAGTTCAAGAGCCTGAGACTTTATTAACTTTCCTGTGGAATCAGCTGTGTGCTGTGGAGTAACACATCAAGGTATTTTCCGGGGACAGCTGCAGGTGCCTGGAGCTGCCTCAGCTGTGCATTTACTCCCCATAGTGGGTGAAAATCTGTTATCCAATCCACTGCAATGTTTTCTTCACCCACTGACTATATTTCTGAGCCATTCTTAAAAAAAGAAAAAAATTCAAATAGCTAAAGTAAAAATAAAAAAACATTAGTGAATATATACATGAAATTAGTTTTATGAAACATTTTACATTCCACACTGAATTAATTATCTCAAAATCCCAGCACACTTCAGGGCAGATCTCTTATGTCTGTCATAGGAACATTATGTTCTAACGTTATTTGGTCAATTTACATTATCACTTTTCTCTCCACTGGGTACTTTTTGGAAGTGGGGGGTACTTTCATTAAAGCTTATTGTTGGAACCCTTTCCTTATTTTCAGTCAAGAAAATCCTTCCTGTCCAATACCTTCTTGTCCAAAATGGTACCTTTGGTATAAGCACACCCATTAGCTCCAAAAGTCAGCTCAATAATAGCAAATTCTTTTTCTCCTAATGGTGTGTTCATCATGACCTAAGTGGACATATCTGGGTACAGTAAAAAGAAGGAAATTATCAGGCAACTAATAGAAAGCACATAAGGTGAAGCTTAAGATACTGCAAGTTTTTATGTACTTTACTGTGAGCTTGTTAGCTGGAAGAATACTTTGTTGTCCACCTAACCTACTTCTACCAAATGACATTTTTTGTCCTTTTTATAGCATATTGCATTTTTACATTAATTGACTGGATTTAATATACAATTTAAACTGAAGTGCTCAGGTAGCATTTAGGTACATGATCTATTGAATTCACTGAGTAACCAATTTTAATTAAAATGCTGTCAAAAATCTTCATTATAACTTGTCAGTTGCTTTTTATTATTCAACAGTAACATGCCAAAGAAACATACTTTCCTTTATAATTCTAATGAGGTAGTATTTTAAATGAGTATATTATTTAAATGTGTAAATTTCAAATTGACAACATCTGGTACTTTAATGCAGGATGATATGACATTGATTGTAAGATCAAGGTTATAGAATTTGACACCAGTTCTTTATACAGCATAAAAATAGCAGTGATTAATCCCAAACTGCAAATTACTATACTTTGATGCCCTTTGAACTTTGAAATGGGAACACTCATAGTATACACTTAATCGGTGCACAGCGGTGACTTTGAAATGAATTAAGATAGGAAACATACCAGAAATTGTCACTATATACAGAATTTGATGGTCTACCCACTCTACTGCACCTTTACTTTACATGCAGATTTAGTGTAAACTTTGTAAAAAGGATTGGTCAAGCACAAATTTCCATTTTTCCCCATAATTAGGATTCACAAAAAGTCTTCCTGATAAGTTTAGTTTATTATGAACTAATTATATTAACATTGGCATAAATTAATGTGCTTTGTATACAACACCGTGGGACTCAGAAGGGGAAAGATTAGTAATTTATGCTCAGATCCACACAGATTTTTCTAGCTAAGCAAGAGTTCGTATTTGATTGATTATGATGAGATTGAAAAACACAGTTTTATGACTGCTTAACCTACCATTTTATGAGTGTATCTAGCTGGTGAAATGTTAGCATCAAATAAATGGGGAAGGAAGGGGAAACAAACATACCATTTAATTCTACCTGGTGGTGTTGGTATTTACCCAAGGAAAAAACTTAGCCCTTCTAGCTTTGTAGGGCCAATTTATTTGTTAAAGTTTAATTTATAAGAAAAAAAGTAGAAATGTATATATTTACCATACTCATTAGGGTTCCATTATTTGTTGTGCAAAATGCTCAATAAGTTCTTTTTTCCCGCACAGATCGTTATATACATGAATACATCTTGTTAGCAAATGCTACAAAATACTTATTCTTTTCTAGCTACTTCAAGTAAATGTAAACATTAAAAATGAAGCCAAAGCTTATGACAGAAACAGCAAATCAGTATGCTTAAAGATGTACGGTAAGTAATGTCACTGTTATAAATCAATCCATATAGTCATGAGATTTCAAGAGTTTTAAAGTATGTTTTCAGTGTATTATCTTTAAGAACAATGAGGAAGTCTAAGATTAAACAAATAGCAAAAATCCAGAAAGATAGACAAAATAATGGATACTATTCACAGAAGTTTTAAAAACAGTTGGCTGTGGATTCAAAGTCCTAAAGAAGGTGGAAAAAGAATATTTGATACAGTTTTGTCCTTAAGTCAAAACATCAAAATGTCCCAGACAACCTAGTTGCATGTCATATCTATATTTATTGTAGGCTGTTCCAATGATATCCTGAAAATCTGTGATTGCTGTGGTCAGGAAGATAATGTAAAGCGTATAGGACACTCGGTAAATGTCTAGGTTATCCTTAGCCTCCACTCCGTTGTCAGTGTTCAGTGGTCCCACTTCTTTTTTTTCTTCTTATTTATATGCCTGTAGATCCTTTTACTATTGGTTTTAATTCCCTTTGCAAGGTCCAACTCTATATGATTTTTAGCCTCCCACTTTATCCCAACATGTTCTGATCTCAATAAGGTAGCTTTCCTTGCTGATCCCTCCCACCCCTTGTAGGCTTTCTGCTTTTTCTTAATCACTTCTCTGAGATGGTTGCTCATCCAGAAGGGTCTACAACTCCTGCCTATGAATTTTCCTGCATTTTTGGAAGGCAGGCTTCTGATAGTTTCTGCAACTTTGACTTGAAGTAATTCCAGGCCTCCTCTGTCTTTAGATCCATAAGTTCTCTCTAACTTATTTCCTTATTTTTTTAAAAAGTTAGCCCTTCTGAAATCAAAAACCCTAATCACTGATCCATTTTTGTTTAGCCTTCCATTCAGTTTGAACTGAATTATCTCATGATCGCTCAAACCAAGGTTGTTCCCTACAACCATTTCTTCTATGAGATCCTCACCAAAAACAAATCTAAAATGGCATCGTCTCTTGTTGGTTCAGCAGCTATTTGATGAAGGAATCCATCAGCTATTGCATCTAGGAAAATCTGAGCCCTATTATGTTTACTAGCACTTGTCCTCCAGTCTATATCTGGGAAGTTAAAATCTCCCATGATCACACAATTCCCATTAGTATTTACTTCATTAAAAACTTTAAAGAGGTCTCTATCCATATCCCAGATCAGATCTTGGTGGTCTATAGCACACCCCAAGCAGTATCCCAGGGGGTGCTCGAATAGCTTTCTTCTCCAATGTGATTTTTGCCCTGGCTGACCCTGCAGAGGCAGATCAGCTGCTTATGCAGAAAACTACCTTTTCCCCTTCAGCCTGCAGCTGCTTTGCTGCACCTCCTTAGAGACACAGTGTAGAATCTGTCCCCAAGGTTTTATCCCCAGTGCTGCCAAAAATGACCTTGTGCAAGCTTTCAGTTATCTCATCTGTAAAATGATGTTTGGCTGCCTCTTGTTGTCTCTTCAGTGCTATGATCTGTGAAGTGTACAGATTTAACATCAGTCAGTGGAAAAGAGAAAACTAGAACGTATGTTCTCCTGCCGGCTACCAGCATATTTTAGTTAAAACTCCCTGCCCTCACTTCCTCTAACCTGTGATTTCTCCTAGGGCAAAGAAGCAGCAGCAGCTACTTCTGCAGCTAATTCGGTGTCCCCCTTGCTGAGTTCTGGCTCTGTTCCTGAGAACCTGCTGTTTGTGGTCACCATGTTATAAGGATTTCCAAGAGGCTGGAATGTACTCAGTGCAGATGGAGCGAGTATGTATAAATGATGATTATCTGGGCCTTTGGTCAAATCTGGAGGTATTTAAATGAGGATAGCAAAAGTAATCTTGCTGACCAGGACCATTTCCACACTGAATTTCAAGTTGCTGATCCAAACCTTGGAAGGTCTGAAGCTCTTCAAAGGCATGATAGGATATTTTAAAAACATTTCTAAAATCTATTTTTTTTTTCTAATTTCATTCTCAGAAATAACTGAAACGTTCCTGCTGAAACTTTACAAAATTATTCAGCTTCAGGCAGAAAGCAAGGGAAGGTACAGGGGACTGTCAGCTCATATGATTAATAACCGACAATATTATAAGAAATTAAAAACAAGGATTTATAATGGAAACTGGCAACTTTAAATATTGACGTCACTACAGATTCTGCTTATAATAATAATAATGAAAAAGGTTGGAGGGTATGGTCTGAGCAGTATTTGGCTAGGACACCTTTAAAACACGCCACCAGGTGCAACAGGAAGTAAGTGCTAGCAAATTAGTATACAATATCAAAGCTTAATTGTGTATTGTTGGAAATGCCACCATTAGATGAGATGTAAAACTGTGGTCCTTACTTGCCATTAAGGATTCTATCTGCTTTTCAAAGGAGTGTTAAATCCAGATTCTGGGCCAAATTCCAATGTGAGTAATTACATTCTGCCTAACTAAATTCCCCCTGTAGTTTCAATTAGGAAAGTTGTTATTCACTCCATCTGAAAAAATGGGTAGTGTTGTTAGTATAGAATATTTACGCTGTTCCTACCGAGATGTTTACACATTTTGTGGGAGAGCTTATCCCTGTATTCAAATTTTCTAATAGGCTTTAAGTAAAGTATTCGAGTTTGATTATGATTATTTTATTTTGCTGCACAGTTTTTTAATTGGAATAACTAAAAAATGGCTACAGCTTGGAACCTTGCTTATAAATAGCCCTCAGTGAGAAAGGCGTGCTTTGTTAAGTGTGAAGGAAAATTGGTACTGATTTCACAAAGTTATGACTGTTTGAAATTTGCATATTGAGCACTCACTGGAAGTTTTTTGTTATAATAAATAAGCTCCAATTCTGCAAACACTTCTGCAAAAACTACTCACATGTTTAAATTTAAGCAAATGCATAAATATTTGTATGATCAAGGCACTAACATGCATTTATAGAGCAATGAGTGCATGTGCTTTGCTGTTATGTACACATACATAATGTTATGTATTTAAAATAGGTGCAAGAAGCAGTTCAGCTTTGTCCAGCTGGTACATCTTAGGAGACCTTCCTTTGCCTAGTGAGCAAGTTTCCCTGATTTGTATCTTCTCTTTCATAATTTTTTGTTTTGCTTTTTGCACTTATCAACTCCTACCCATATAGGAATAGAAGGCCATAAACACAGTGGGAAATAAGTGTATATGCCTTATGTCCAAGTGCTTTAATGTCCCTTTAAAATCAATTTCTACTTATATACTACCGGAAAGTGCACAGCATCTCAGAGACCATTTGATATAAACTAATTTATATTGTCTTCCAGTTAGACTGAATTGTAGCAAAAATCATGTGCTGCATAACCGTCTTCACTGTAACACAAAAATGTTGGGATTCAAACAACCAACTTACATAGACATCTATTATTTCTACCATTTGAATCACCCTGTGGAGTGTGAAGGAAGCATGTTTAAATAATAAGTGCTAAATGTCACCAAACTGAAAAGCAACCTCATTTGTATTGATTTAATGCAATAAGTTTTGTAAAAAACCCTCAGTTTTCCATGCTGTTGATATTTGGGAGCATTAGCAATGTTAATTAAAATAAAACTGCATCTTAAATGAAAATTTTAAAAAATTAACAGCATATGCACCAGGCCTTGTGGAAGTCAACCCCAGTGTTATCAAGGGAAAGTAAAGCGAATGAAAGGCTATGTTTTGGACTCAGGAATAGTATCTCTATCACTTTGGTCACAGGTAAGCAATATCAACTCAGTGTTAAGGTGCAAAAGCAAAAAGGGATTTATTAACAGGAAACTAGTAAAGCAGCTCGTAGGTTTGTTCTCACAGGCAATGAACCGAAGTTTCCACTATAAACTCTTAGGAAACTAAAGGCTTACTGGCAGAACTTTACTTATAGGTAGATGATTTCTGGCACACAAATGGAGAGGAACAGACAGCTGGACATTTCTCAGATCTGCCACGGCTACCAGTCAAATTCAGACCTTGAACTGTGCTATGGTGGAACACGGGAGGAACATGGAACCGGATATAGGAGATAGTCTTCCAGGTAAGTAACAGCAATGGATCTTGACTTACAACGTGTGTGCAAATAAACAGGACACAGGCTGCCTCTCAGATGGACAGCACCCAGTGCTGGGCACACTGACTATTTATACAGTCTAGTCATGTGCCCTTTTCCTGCCCTTTCTTCTCACTGTTTGGGGAAAAAGGTTCCAATATTTCAACAAGAGGGACACTCAGAATGGAGTCTACACAAGAACTTGCATGAATCCAAAATGGTGATTATAAACAAATAAACCTTACACTAGTGCTCAAAAATACATTTTCCATAGCAAGCTCGATCAATTATGTGGAATTCTCATTAAAAAAACAACAACAACAAATCAACCCACAACACAAAAGGAAAGTTCACTGTGGGAATATTCATATAAGATTAAAATAAAAGCAAACAAAAAACCACGCCTACACCAAAACCCTCTAAGATGAAAATATATAATGACTGGGAAGAAAGTATAAAGACTGTCTAGGTTAGTTAAATTATTTAGGAAAACCACTTACTCCTCTCAGCTTCCTTGACTTCATCCTCACCTTCCATGCCCTGTGCAGCTATTAGGTTTAAGAGGCTTATAAGCTTCACAAGAGGAACCTGTCAGTGTCTTGAACTACAGGTCTTAAGTTCACTGTACAGTAGACTCTCGATTATCCAGGATTGGGTTAAACAGAAAGTGGATTAACCAGGATGTCAAAAAAAAAAATACGCATAACTCGCAGGGCCGGCTCTAGCTTTGTTACCGCCCCAAGCACACAAAACAAAACCCCTACCAGGGCACAGGACAGCCAGTGAACCAACATTCCCTCCCCCCGGTGCAGGGTGGCTGGTAAACCCCCCCCCCCCCTCCACATTTCCTATGGATGGTGATTATCCAGGATTTTATTAACCAGGATTAATTTTTTCCCTATCGTCCTGGATAATTGAGAGTCTACTGTACCTGGAAGCCCAACAACTTGTTCTTCCTGTGATTTATAAACATTTTGGGGAAAGGAACCACCTTCTGAGGTTAGAAATATAGAAATTTCAAAACAGAATAAGTTTCTGCACTGAAATATGTCAACACTGAAAACTTTCTTCGTGGTTGCTATTTGCGGTTCTTAAATTAGGGTCCATAGCTGAGTCCATTGACCTTGGACTGAGCAGGGCCAAACTCATAGCACTGTAGTTAGATTCCAACACTAACAAATGTTACCACAGCACATAGGCAAATTTATACTTTTCAAAAACACTAGTTGTTTTTGTAGTTAAAATAAATAAATATATAAAACCTACCAGAAAGTCCTAGAGGCTGACCTGCAACCCCTTATTCTCATGAAGAGTCCTAACTAATTTAGGTAACTTTGAGTTCAGTGAGGCTATTTATGTCAGCAATAACACTGGTCTACAATTTTTTGCCTAAAAAGCAAATACTGTCCAAGGACGGCCAGGGCAAGTACTATAATGCCCTGGCCGTCCTGGCCTGAAAAAACTAGGGAGCTGGGGAAAAACTTGTGTTGGTTTACGTTGACATTTGAGCTGTAATATTGTATTAATAATATCTCCCACCCACCCCCACCCTTTTTAAGGAATGCAAAATACTTAACTTATTTAAAGGTATGTTTTAAGATGATTTTTGATTACCCCTCTCTCTGAAATGGCAAAAATAGTCAAAAGTCCAGGGGTATGATCTAGCAATCCTTATTGAACAAGAGCAATCAATTACACTGCTCTACAGCCAAAATGCTTCTGAAATAAATGTAGTCAAACTTTACTAATTCTGGGTCACTGAGAGTGAACATGATGCTTAAAATTGTTGATTGGCTCTAGTTTTCAAGATATGCTATTGGGTCAGTATATACGACCCTTGACATGGGAATGGCGGAGGATAAGTGAGTTATAAAGGGAAGGGATCTCAATTTAAACCAGAAATGACTAAAATACATCTTTGACTGGATCTATGAATAAATCTATGACTGGGTTTGGACAGTACTTGCTTTTTGGCAAAACAACGAATGATGCAATCTGAAGCTGGTATTGCGTCATACATGATATGAATTGCATCACGTTATTCCTAGAACTCATGGATGATGCAATCATAACGAAGCTTATATCACTCTGCTGAACAAATTGCCCTATATCAGCTCTAGAAATCATACAGTGTCGTGCTCTCCTATTTGTCAGTGTTTGATTTTGCAAAGGGACACATTTCTATTTAGCCAAAGTGAGCAGAGATGCCTCGTACTTGTGTGAACAGTGCAGATAAATTCTGCTGTTTGTGGTGAAGTGACTTTTGCATCACAAAAGTGCAGTATAACTGCTATGGTTAAGAAAGTCTATCACCTTTATTTTGGCTGCAAAACCGGAGATCAGGACAAGAGGTGGGCCCCTCACATATGCCGCAACACTTGTGCAACAAATCTTCGCCAGTGGTTGAACAGGAAAAGGAAATCTATGCCTTTTGCAGTGCCAATGATTTGAAGAGAGCCAAAAGATCATACCAGCAATTGTTACTTCTGCATGGTGCCTCCAGTTGGGAAAGGTGTGTCAAAGAAGAAAAAGTGGACTGTGCATTATCCAAACATTCCATCAGCTATACGCCCAATACTCCACGGAGAAGGACTGCCGGTTCCTGATGCACCAGAATCATTCTCACTTGAGTTAGATGAGGAAGAGGAAGAGGATGAAACTTCTGGTCCTGAACCATCAATGTCACAGGACCCACATTTTCTCCCATCCTCCTCCTCTGAACCACACCTCATAACACAAGCTGAACTGAATGACCTTGTCAGGGATTTGGAACTACCCAAGAGTAAGGCAGAGCTGTTGGGGTCCACACTACAGCAGTGGAATCTCCTGGCAGGTGATGTTAGGGTTTCCATGTTCCGTGACCGTCAAAAGGATCTTTTCCCATTCTTCTTCATGGAAGGTGATGTTGTAGCCTGCAACAACATCGATGGTGCGATGGCAGACCTCAACATCGTTCACGATCCAGATGAGTGGAAACTCTTCATTGATTCATTGATCGAAGATGAGTCTTAAAGCTGTTTTGCTGCATAATGGCAATGTTTTGCCATCAATTCCAGTTGGTCATGTAGTCCATATGACGGAAACCTATGACAACATGAAACAACTTTTGAGGTGCATAAACTATGACCAACATCAGTGGCAGCTTTGTGGTGATTTGAAGGTTGTTGCTCTCTTGCTCGGTCTGAAGACTGGATACACAAAGTACTGCTGTTTTCTCTGTGAATGGGATAGTCGTGCAAGAGATTCCCACTACATCAAGAAAGATTGGCCACTCCGACAGTCATTGGAGCCCGGGAGGAAAAGTGTTCAGCATCCACCACTTGTTGAATCAAGAAAGATTTTGTTACCACCCTTACACATCAAGCTGGGTCTGATGAAGAACTTTGTCAAGGCCACTGACAAAACACAAGCAGCTTTCAGGTACCTCCATGGAAAATTTCCAAGGTTAAGTGAAGCTAAGAGAAAGGAAGATGTCTTTGTTGGTCTTCAGATTCGTGAACTTCTTCGAGACGATGCATTTGACCATGCACTGCATGGAAGGAAAAGATGGCATGGAAAGCCTTCCAGTCAGTGGCAATACATTTTCTTGGAAACAACAAGGCAGACAACTACGGGTTGTTGGTGGAAAACCTCCTCAGGGCATACAAAAGCCTTGGTTGCAACATGTCACTAAAGATACATTTTTTGCACTCTCATCTACATTTTTTTCCACCAAACTGCGGAGCAGTGAGCGACAAGCACGGCGAGCGATTTCACCAGGACATTGCCACAATGGAGAAACGCTATCAGGGCAAATGGAGCCCATCAATGCTTGCAGACTATTGCTGGACAGTGACAAGACATGCTCCATTTAATGAATACAAGAGACAAGCCAAGAAGCGCCGAGTAGACACTGAATAGGACTAAACTATGTACATAATAGTTTTTTGCGTTTTGTTTCATAATACATTTTATTTATATAACTCTTTTGGCTGATTTTTAAATTGTTACATGAACAGGACAGGTGAAATATTATCATGTAAAGCAACCATAAACACATGAAAAGACCTAGGTTTACAATTTATGATTAAAACTCTACTATCTATACAATATACATAGACATAACATGTAATAACTTAAATATCTTAGAAACAGTAGCCAATCAGTTATTTTAATTGTCATATTTGAATTCAGCACATCAAAATACATAAGAAATATCACATTTTATCTCTGAAGCAGACAACTTCTAAAAAATTGTAGACCAGTGTTATTATGCATGCATCTTGTTATAATAATGCCTTTAAAAGTTAATATATTAATTTTTTGAGATAAATTCCTATAATAAAGGACAGAAATGAAGAGTCTTCTATTTTGGAAGGCTGACTGTAATGCATAAAAGGGAAAAAAATCACACTCCAGTAAAATGAAAAAAGTAGTATAAAAGTTATTTAGAAGTGTTGAAGATGTATGGAACTGAGGGATACAATGTTGCACATATTAAGATAGTGTCATTCCATTTAAAATATTAGGTCTGATTCTGCCACAATTACTCATGTTAAGCATACCTTAGTTCAGTGGTTCTCAACCAGGGGTATGTTGTATTGCCAATCAGTTAAGGTTCGTAGGATACAGAGGCAATAAGCGCACAAGTGAGGAAGAATTAATTACATAGCAGGCAAATAAAGGATACAAGGAAGCCAATTCTACTAAGCAAGGATCTTACACTCCTCCTTTCAGTTGTAGGGAACTCCAGGCAAGCGACGACGGAGGGATCCCAGGCCAACACACAGCACCAGCTCCAGTCTCAGGTATGTGTCAAAGTTCCCCGAACCAAAGTTTGGGGCTTATTTATACATAAAACCCATTTTATGTGCACATTTGCAGTCAACAAGCTCATTAATTATGCCTGTTTTGATTTTTAGGTACCCAACTCTTATCAGTGCTTATAAATTCCCTTCTAGTTTCACATAAGATTTACGAGAAGCAGCTGTCACCCTAATTATTATAAAACTCCTCCAACATTCCAAAATCAGGCTACCTGAACGTGCAAGTGTTTAAACAAAAAACTTTCCCAGGCAAGAGTGAGCCAGAGGCCTCCTTAACCGAAAAAATAGAAATCTAGGCATGAAAAGGGTAACTGTGCACGCCGCACCTAACTCCTCGTAACAATGTCTTCAGGTATATTTCCACTACATATGTGTACCCATGGGGGTACAAAAAGGTCTTCTGGCGGGTCCATTAACTCATCTAGATATTTGCCTAGTTTTACAACAGGCTACATAAAAAGCACTAGCGAAGTCAGCACAAACTAAAATTTCATACAGACAATGATCTTTATACTGTGCTGTATACTATACACTGCAATGTAAGTACAATATTTGTATTCCAATTGCTTTATTTTATAATTATATGATGAAAATCAGAAAATAAACCATTTATAGTAATAGTGTGCTGTGATGCTTCTGTATTTTTATACTTGTAAGCAAGTAATTTTTAAGTGAAGTGAAGTTAAACTTGGGGTAAGTAAGAGTCCTGAAAAAGATACAGTAGTCTGGAAAGTTTGAGAGCCACTGCTGTAGTCCATAAGCAGTCCCTGTGATTTCATTTGGGATCACTTCAGAGTGAGGTACAATGAAACCTGAAATAGGCTCACTTGAATGTAATTAGCCCAATCTTAAATGTATTAAATTCTTCAAGGTCCAGTGACTTTCACTGTTGAACATGAGGACGTTATAAAGAATATTTCAGAACACTGGTATACAGAGTAAAATGGAGCAGCCAACCTAGAAATTGGTAACATATCAATTAATAAGAGGCTATTAAAGAGTACAAAATGATATCTGAGACTTTTGGAGTGCCTTTTTGGAAGTCTACCATTGATTAATAAGATTTGATTTAATTAATATAATTCAATGCTAGCAATTTATGCTTTTGCATTAAGAAATTATCCCATTGATAATGGGCCAAAATCTGTTCTCATTATTGCTTTCATTTAAATTGGTGTAGATCTGGAGAAACTTGATTGACTTTTCATTTTAATAGGAGTACTTATTATAGCAAATGATGTGTAGTTATAGCTTTTGTTACTAATGCATGTCTGTCGGTGTACAGGGTTCTATACACATTCAGTTAGTTTTCTCACTCAAAATCACAAGAAATGGTTGGCAACACTGGTGACCAAAGTGCTGGGTATGCAGTGAGCCTTGATATGGATGATGAATGGAGCAGGAGGAGCAGGACATATCTTCTGCAAGCAATACTATCCACAGTTTCATTTCTTCCAGATTTCAAAAATTCATAATACTTAACGAAGCTTCATCTCCTTGCCCTTCCTGCAGCCCTGTCTTTGTCTTAGCTCTTTGCAAATCTGCACAAATGCTTCCTTAGCTGAACAGGTATTGCAGAGAAATTAATAGGAGTTCATCTAAGAACTTTTTAGGCACGATTCTTATTTACACCAAAGCCCCTTTAAATTGTTCCAGCCTTACTGCAAATGACAATTAAACCATTTGTCTCTGGTGGGCCAAGAGGCTTGTCCCAGCACTTTGTTTCTTCGACACACAAATACAAAATCCCTCAGTCTCTCATTTTTAATAACCTTAGCAAGCTCAACAGAAACACTCCCTCAGCTATATTGATTGTAAACCAAACAAGTTTATTAACCCATAACACAACAGAATTTTAAAAAGGCATTAGCTCTTTAGCATTATCTGGAGCCCAGTTGAGAAATAGCTCTGTAAACAAGACCCTCAGTTGTATTGATTTTAAAGTAAACAAGAATGTGGAATAGGGAGGTGAGCAAAGCTGAGATGACTACTGAGTCATGAGAGATGACTACTGAGTCCTGTTGCCCGAACTGTCTGTGATGCTGCTGTCCCTCCCCATCCCCTGCTCACACAGGAGTGGAGTGAGTGACATATACACAATATTGTCTGGATCACCCTTGTCACATGTTTATTAACCCCCTCAAATATTTTAATAAATTGATGAGGCATGATTTCCCTTTACAGAAGCTGGGTTGACTTTTCCCCAACAAATTGTATTAAAGTTTGATTACCCATTGTATTAAAGTTTGATGGCCCATTAAGGATAATCCACTTTAACAATAGGCCATAGAAGAAACTCATTCCTCCCAGGTAGATCTTCCTTTGTATGCCTCAGCATGGATACTGGCAATGGCTGCCCTGTGAGTGATCAAGCCATGTAAGGGCATGTGATATGTTCATGTGACTCTGGCTTCCATCTTGTGCCAGTAACTTTCCACAAACTTTGTCTGAAACAGAAATAGTTCACAGAATCAGGACAGAGACAAAATGGATTTATTCCAGAAGTCTTTTATGCCCTGATTCTCTGGACTATGGACTTAACAACTAAAAAGAGCATCTTGAACTATGGGCCGAGGCCCTTCTAATCTTTTGTAAGTTACCAGAGAAACTTTGCAATATAGCAGTCTATAACAACTTGATATAAGGTCATTGCAACTATTGTATGATCTATTAACCATTTTAAATTCTCTTCTTATTTTATTAGTAAACCTTTAGATGTTAATTACTAAAGGATTGACAGCAGCATGATTATTGGAATATATTGACCTAAGTGCTGATCTCTTGAGATTGTAAGGACTCTATATTTGATGAAATTGGTTTTCAGTAACAACACATCGAGTCAACTGGTGAGACAAAGGCTGGAATACAGAAAGAGACTGCATATTTGACTTCTTGTTAACTAGTGTGGTGAAAAGACGTTTACATTTGTTACTGGCTTGCCAGAAGACCAGAGTAGCCACCAGTTTGGGGTGAGTCTGCCCTATTTCTCAGCAGTTTGTCCTAATCTGGCATTCTCTGCTGTGACCCACTGAGGCACAGTGACATGGCCAGTGGTTGGGACACTCCCATGGGAGATCCAGGTTCAAGCTTATGCTCCTCTGAACATTTAAGTGTTAGGTGCCTAAATAACTATGAGGATTCCACTTGGAAGGAGGGACCTAGTGGTTGGTTATTGTGACACCAAAGTACTTTTGAGAATCTGGCCTCAACTGCCTGTTACCACAGGGATTGCAGAATTGAAATCCTCACAAACGATTTTCTCTCTTCAAGTCTCTGGATTCCCAATTCCTGGCAATCTTAATTTTCTCAGCCATTCTAAGGTAGCCATCACAGAGAGGCAGTTGCCACAAGTGAATGCTAAAATGTGGACTAGATAGGGCAGAGCAGAAAAATAATCTCAGCACAACTATATATTAAAATATTAAAATATCCTCAGTTCTCAAAGAACTGCTCATAATTAATCCATGGAGTTTAAAAAAAACATGAATAAATCTTACAAGCAAATGGAGACTACCTGTTTTGCAAGACTGTTCATATGAATTCTGCGATATAAAATAAAGTTGCATTTAAATGTATATATACCTATAAGCAAAGCAAACAAGATAATATAAATATTACATATGCAGGGCAAGATCCTTATAAGGTGTAAATTGGCATAGTTCCTTGGGAAGTTAATAACATTATATCAGTTTATAGCAGATGAGGATCTGGTCCACAAGATACAACTAAGTTGTCACCTG
Organism: Dermatemys mawii; assembly: GCA_007922305.1. NCBI lineage: Eukaryota > Metazoa > Chordata > Testudines > Dermatemydidae > Dermatemys > Dermatemys mawii. Next base: position 51,588,008 of record ML677326.1, on the reverse strand, counting down.
TGTATAAACATAAAGGATAAAGTTTAAGAATTTTGCAACTAGTTTTAAAAATTCAAATTTCCTTTAAAGGGCTTTTTAAAAGTATCTTTTAATTAGCTTGAAGTTCGTAAGTACTTCAAAGAGATAAAACATTCTATAAATTCTTAGTATGCTTATTTCAGAATGACCTCAAAGTGTGAAGAAATTAATTCTGTGTATTTAATAAAGCTATTAGCATTTTAAGTAACTTATCCTCTACATGAGTAATTATAAAGAAGTACAGGTAGGTTAATTAGTATATACAGTGTTTGATAAAATGTGAGGAATGTTCAGGGAAGACTATTAACAGAAGATTGTATGGATTATTTTGTTAATTCATTTGCTAAATTTTGACCTCTGTTCTGAGATTAATTAAAATATAGTATTGAGAATGGAAAAGAAAGTAAAATAAATAAGAATGTTAGATATTTTCTGTCTGAGAAAAGATATAATACACAATTCAAAAGCCTAACTTTGTTCACTAATAGATATGTAATAGTAGTTTGAAGAGATAATTTTACTTTTCTTCCTCACTTCAGCTGGTCTGCAGTTGGCCATTATGTCAAAATAAAACTAGATCTGTCCACACAATCAACCCAGTTTTCTCGACTTTAAACCAGTTTCTGTACTCCACCTTGCCAAGGGGAGTAGTGGCAAAATTGGCATTGCTGTTCTGAATTTGAGTTACTGTGGACACAATTCAATGGGATTGCCAAAGCAACAGAAGGCTGGCATTCAATAATTTTTGAACTGTAGTGTGGTCTTGTCCTTCCCTCTTCCCCTTATCCACTCCCCCACCTGGTGCTTCCCTCCTCACCTGACCCTCCTGGGCTACCTTGTGAGTTTTCCCCCTATTTGTATGATGAATTAATAAAGAATGCATGATTTTGAAACACTAATGACTTTATTGCCTCTAAAAGTGGTGATCAAAGGTGGGAAGTCAGTTGGTTTACAGGGAAGTAGAATCAGCCAAGGGTGGGGGTTCATCAAAGAGACACAAACAAAACTGTCATGCCGTAGCCTTGCCAGTCATGAAACTGGTTTTCAAAGCTTCTGTGATGCGCAGGGCACCCAGCTATGCTCTTCTAATCACCCTGAAGTCTGGCTGTGCGTAATCAGCTGCTAGGCGATTTGCCTCAACCTTCCACTCTGCCATAAAGGTCTCCCCCTTGCTCTCACAGATATTGTGGAGCACACAGCAAGTCACAATAACAATGGGAATATTGGTTTTTTTGAGGTCTAAGCTAAACTGCGCCAGCGAGCTTTTAAACATCCAAATGCACATTCTACCACCATTCTTCACTTGCTCAGCCTATAGTTGAACTGCTCCGTAGTACTGTCCAGGGAGCCTGTGTTTGGCTTCATGAGCCATGGCATTAAGTGGTAGGCTCGGTCCCCAAGGATAACTATAGGCATTCAACATCCCCAATGGCAATTCAACTGTGAGGGCTGCTCTCATCTTGGTAATGTTGCCCTTCAAGGCAGGGGAAAGCAAGTCACAAAGTTCCATGAAAGTGCCCTTACACATGTGAAAGTTTTTCAGCCACTGGGAATCATCCCAGACCCGCAACACTATATGGTCCTCCCAGTCTGTGCTTGTTTCCTGGGCCCAGAATCAGCATTCCACAGCATGAACCTGCCCCATTACCACCATGATGTCCAAATTGCCAGGGCCTGTGCTTTGAGAGAAGTCTGTGTCCATGTCCTCATCACTATCATGATCGCATTGTTGTCGCCTTCTCGTCTGCTTTTGCAGGTTCTGCACATACTTCAGGATAATATGTGAGGTGTTTACAAGGCTCACAACAGCAGTGGTGAGCTAAGCAGGCTCCATGGATGCCATGGTATGGCATCTTCGGGAGAGCAGAATTGCAGCAGAAGTGGTGGATGACAACCATTAGAACCACACACATTTCCCGAGGAAGAACACACATTCCCGGGAGCCCATAACAGACAACATGGAGAAATTCACTATCGAGAAAAGAGCAGAAGAGCAGAGTTGCAACGGAAATTGTGGATGCCACAAGAATAGATATTTATACAGAACGATAAGAGGACCTGTGAGGTGGATTGATGGCACCAGGAGAGCAGAGCTGCAGTGGAAGCAGTGGATAGATGACGACAGTTAGCAGTTGTACTGCACCGTCTGCTGAAAGCAGTATGGCGTCTGCACGGAAAAAAGCATGAAACAATTGTCTGCTGTTGCTTTTACAGAGAAAGGGGCGACTGACAACATGTACCCAAAACCACCTGTGACAATGTTTTTGCCCCATCAGACATTGAGAGCTGAACCTAGAGTTCCAATGGGCAGCGGAGACTGCCAGAACATTGGGATAGCTATCTACAGTGCAATGTTCTGAAAGTCGATGCTAGCCATGGTACTGTGGACGCACGCTGCCAGCTTAATGTGCTTAGTGGGAACAAATACAACTGACTGTATAAAATCGCTTTCTAAAAATTGACTTCTATAAATTCAACCTAATTTTGTAGTGTAGACATACCCTTAGGCTGCAAAGTATATCCTTATTCAGAAAGGCATTAAAGAATGTCATTAACTTCAGCCACATACTTACATCCCATTTGGATGAAACATCTTTATTCAGTAAAACCCTCACACTTATTAAGGGCTGTACTGAAGGGGAATGCAATTATCATTTGCTTAAAACATTTAGCCTGATCTAAAGCATTTTGACCTTTTGTTGACTTCTGTGGGATTTGGAGCAGGTTCATTCAGCACTTAGACTGCTCTCAGCACTGAGCCAGAGTAACTGGACTGTGAACTACTGTAAGGATCGTTTTAAAAAATGTCTCAATAAGCTTATAAACCCTTGAATGGCAAGAGGTTCACTTGTCCCTAACTGAAAGTCAAAGACATATTGACACATTCAGCTGAATTCTGATCTCATACTAAACTTTTTAAACGTTGTTTTACATTTAGCATTGCCTTTCCTGATTTTAGCTGATTCCCATCATTTCTGAATAGTATTTCTTTTTTGTGAGATTTTGTGCTGCAGTTTCCTAAAGAGGCCTCCCTTCACCTCTCTCTCACTGCCTCATGCTGCCTTTCTTTTCTTGTCTTTTCCCTTCAGGGAAAAAACAGAAAAACAATAGTTACAGAATAAGCCTTACTCAGTATTTAAATACGAAGAGTCCTAACATCTCCTTTCTTCATGTTGAGGAGTGGAGCAAAACTGCAGTGGGGGCAACAAAAACATGAATATCTCAATCAGGAAGTCCCTTAACTCAAGTGATTATTTCTCTACATAAATTCTGCATGGTAAGGGACACAACTGGCAGGAAGGCTAGAAAGAACAAACCCCAAGTCAGAAGCAGGGAGGTCCTCTTTTTTAATATTTTTAAATAGTTGATGGAACTTTCCGCATTTGAGAATATTTTAAGATATTTCAAAACATATTTTATAAACTGTTACCCTTTTTAAGTGGGATTATATTCTACAATAGCTTGCAATGACAAGTTACTATCTATCATAAACAAACAAAACACAGGGGCCCCCAAAACAGTTTGCTTCAGGTGAAAAGTGATATTAAAAGATGGTCCATTGGTTACAGTTCTAACTTATGACATGGGGAACCTGGGCTTCCAGCTCTGCTACTGACTTCCTTGGGAATGTCAATTAGCTTCAGTTCTCTATGGGGATAATTGCACTTAATTACCTCTCAAAGACTTTGTAAGGATAAATACATTAAACATTGTAAGGCATACTACAGTAATGGGGACCATATAACATCCCACTACACAAAATATTTTGTTCTTTTTTCCAATTTACCTTATTGCACTAGATTTTTTCCTCTTATTTCTTCTGGTTTATTCTTTTCGCTTCTTTCTTGCTTTTCATTCTCTATTTCTTCCCTCTTGTTTTCAATCCTGGACTTTGTCAAACTTCTCCCAGGGGCTGATGTAAAGCCCAGTGGATCTCTTTTTATTCAGTTATACAGGCTTTGGACCAAACTCCTAGAGATCTGGAAAAAAAGCTGACCAAGAATTGTACATTTTTTGACCAAAAAATGTGTTTATAAACCTTTTTGTTGTTTTTTAACTAGTTTACACAATATTAGCAATTTTTTTTTTTGGTGAGGGAAAGGATTTAAAATTTCAACTAAAGAGGGTTTTTTTTAAAAAAAAAAAAAATGGTGAACATATTTATTTATTTATTGCATTTTTTGACCAGCTTACAGGAGTAAACTTAATACAGAATATTGGAAATATCAACTGATTGTCCCACTAATTAGCAGTATCAGGATTGTCAGCACTAATACCAGTCTGAACTAACATTTTATAAAAGATTTGTGACTCATCAAATCTCCTTTCACTGCACGTATGTCCATAAACTCATTGGGGCAATGACTCTCTCTTTGTTCTATGTTTGCACAGTGCTTCCCAAAGGGGTCTTGGTCCATGACTAGAGCTCCAAGGCACTACAACAACACAAATAAATGATGAAAAATATTGCCCATTCAGGCCCAGGTTGCCTAGATAGCTCTTCGGTTAATAAAGAAATCCCAGGATCATCATTACTGGACGTACTGCTGCTTTCCCTTCTGTGACTTCCAATCTATTCAAATCAATGACTTCTCAGCCTCCTTCTTCCAGTTCCTCCTTCTACCATTTCTGTTGCTTTCTCAATCTACTCTCCACTTTCTTAACTCTTTCTCCATCAGGGGGTCTGTCCCTCTGGTCCCTTTGTAAATCCATAATATTTCTTCTGACCTGAGTGGCATTCTCAGGGTTTGTAACAGTGTAATAAAGAGCAGAATTCAACCTGGTAATATATCTCTTTTGTTTCTCAAGACTGCTCTAAAAAAATTAATTCTGGGCTAAAATGTTCGCTTAAATGCTTAAGAAGTTACATTAGCTTCCACTGGAACAGGAATTCTTGAATGAATATGGTGTGCAGGATTTGCCCTATTATAAAGTACACAATCTCCCTCTTCAGTCAGAAATTTTAAAATATAGGCTTTTTTAAAATATGTGCATAAAAGAGAGAGGACACACATGAGAGAGAACCTTCCAAATAAAAGTTTTAATCTGAGATTCAATCCCTTTTTTCCAGGGCATTGAAGCACATATATTGTTGCATCCTGCTGAGATCACATTCTATCTTATACTGCATTTTCTAATTTATTTCTTTTTGTGAAAAAAATAGCACCTGGGTTGACCATTTTTATATTATGCTTATAATTTTAAATGCCAATATGTGATATGAACCTTCAAAATTGGTGGTTTGAGTTGGTAACTATAAGTTTCCTACAAAATTTGAACAATGTTCCTGTGATGCCATAATTTGTTAGGTAAATTTAAGGCATCAAAAGTGTTAATTCTCCCTCTTATCAGTCTGATTGTTGCTGTGTTCATGAATAAGGTGTGAGAAGTACCAGAATAATTTTTTGCAGTAGTGATTGTTCAGCAGATACAAGGTTGGCTCCTGCTCTGGGTTGTGGGGGATGGGGGGTGTTCAGTTTGATGTAAATGGGAGCAGGATTGCTCCTATTGGTTACACATAAAGCTTATTTGTCAAAGTAATAAGGAAGGCACTTAACTTTTGTAAAGTTTTGAAAAAGAATAGTTGTTATTTGTGATGAATTGTATCATGTATGTTAGTTAATTGTACCTTTAAATTGTGTAAACAAACCACATGTTTGCTTAGGGACAACTTTACCACCACTCCCATTTAGTTTATGAGGCTGACAGGTGAATTAGGCACCAATCCTGCAAATATATATGCACACACCAGGAGACAGGCAAACAGGAGCTGCAAACTGCTGTGGATCCTATACTAGGAGGCAAAGGGAATTGATGAGTTGTGTGCTTGGTTTGTCTCCATGAAGATTAAGGGTCTGGAGTTTGGGGTTCCTGAACAAGCCAAGTGAGAGATGTCTGTCTGTCTGTCTGTATGTCTGCCACAATTCCAAGGGGAAGGATTAGCAATAAGGGAACTGGAGAGAACAAAAATTACAGAAGCAAATTGGCAATTTGTGACCAAGAAGGGAAAGTGAACCGTGAAGCATTCAACTCAGAAGTATTGAATTGTTATCAGATACTCAATGAGTCAACTACCAAGAAACCTGCCTCTGGAGAAATGGAATAGAAAGATATAGTAATAAGTCACCCAAGAAAGGATAGGAGCTGGGTCCATTGTCCTTTATCAGACAGTTTCCTGTAGACAAAGGGTTTTGTTGAGCTTTTCAAGGCATGTCACAAACTGCACCCTACCTTGTACCACTAGAACACCAGAAGACATTGTGCCTCCCTGATGTAGCCTTCTAGTGTTCCCATAGGGCAGTGGAGTTCCACTCTACCCTAACACAGAGCTATGACTAACTGTCACCATTGGGGTTCCATCATTCTCCAGCAAATTCTGAAGGATTTTATAGTCATTTTTATAGAATCCTATTGAATGTCTGTAAAACCCTTTTGGACTCATTCCTATTAAATACCGCAGGACTTTTCCATAAGGCCATGCCACCTACTCAATCCATCACGTTCCCTCTGAGGCTGAAATGCTGGAAGTAATGGCCAGACTCTACCTTTCTGCTCCTGGAGTTCTAGTAATAAAATTATTGTTATTACTGTACTTCTTAAGTCCTAGTTAGGGATACATCTTGCAAAGATGAGCTACTGGAAGAGCTCCATGTGCCCTATTCCCCCCTCTAGCCCACTAGCTTAAAGTCATCATAACTTAGTTCTTATTTCTGGTGGTTATAAGTTCAGTTATATGGAAAATATTGTAAAGGGGAAAATACTGATTGTTTTTCCATTACAGAACACAGTATAGCTGACTGAAAAAAAAAACAGTTATGATTATTTTATAGCATTGAAGAGTGTTGTAGGCTTTTCACAGAAGAGAGAGAGAGAGAGAGAGAGAGAGAGAGAGAGGGTGCCTGCTTTTAAAGACTGACATCTAAATTTCACGTATACACTAGAGCAAGTGTGACAAACAATAAGAAGGGGAAGGGATGGTTTGTGGAAGGATGCACACAGTACATAGTACTACTATGCAGCAACTCAACTTGGTCATGAGCACATCTTGGATGTTTAGTCGATTTTTAGCTAATTGTGTTCCCAGGTAATGAATTGCTTCACACTAACACTTGTCTAGAAGTCTGCTTTGGGGCCTTGGATAATCCATTCATAAAATAACGCTGGGCACTTCCATGATACTTGACATTCTGCCTACTAGATGACATAAAAACTTTCTGCTACAAATACTATACCTGTCAGAAAAGGAGGGGGTTGTGTCTTAAATCTAGCTATAATAAGTTAAGCTCTGAATCATGATCTTTCAGATTGTTTTTAGGGGTTCTGATAGCTTACAAAATTACAAGCCAGACAAAAAGGATTTGTTTCCTTTTAACTCAGAAAAGTGACAAACAAATTTGTTTAGTTTAAGGCAGGTCCGTACCACACTGGCAGGTACAGTTACCAATGCTGACTCCAGGTAGCCCCTCTCTTGAGGTATGGCTCAATTCTGCTCCCTGTTGTTTGCTGCTTGGAGTGGCTTCTTTCCTCTCCTCATGTGAGTTGAGTCCGGGGTTGTTTTTCATGGTGCCTGAACTTATAACTGAACTTATAACCACCCAAGGTGACTCCTCACAGTGTCTGAGACACTAAATGTTCCTTTGGAAAATAACTATTGGTAGAATTTCTGGCGAAGAGACTGAAACCCAGAACACAAGAAACTAAAATACATCAGCAAATAAATGATGTATCCAAAAATAACAATACACCAAAACGGGAATTTTATTGGGAATGGGAAGATAGGATCTGGGGAAGGAAAGGGCTAGAATTAGCTAAAAAGTACTAACCTACCAGCAAGACAACAAATTTGCCATCTCCCAATAATCCCAGTTCTTCCCAATCCACAGGTACCTCGAAGGCCCCTTCTCAGGCAAATGGTAGGCTAAGAATGAATCCAGAAATGAGTGCTCTAGGGTTATGAATGTTGGCTTTCATAAGAGGGAAAAAAAACAAAAAAGAAGGGAAGGGTCTTCCTTCAGGGTATTCACTCTGGGTGAAAAAGGGTCCTCTCCTGACTTCCTGGTCTGGAGTTCTGTGGGGCTGCCCATAAACTATATCAACATTTTTTGGAGATTTTCAAGACCCAAAACTCACAAATGCAGAATTAAGGACTCAAGCACTCCCTAATCTGTTATGTCATTTCTGGACAGCCCCTGTAATGGCTTCAGCTGGTTTTTGGTAGCTGGTGCTGGGTTTGAGCTCAGATCTGGAATGGACTGACCCATGCACTGGATCTACAGCAGTACAAAGACTCACTTTGTGGGGAGGGGAGCTAATCACAGATTCCCTGAACTCTTCTGCTTATCTCAGCTGCTAAGCTCAAAACTGAAGCGAAAAGGAGTCTCTGTCTCTGAATCAGACTTTTCCTCACAATGAGGAAATGGATGAGCAGCCATGGCTCATCTAGCAAACTGCTTCTCTGTATTACCCCATGCAGAAACCTGCCATTTGTTTTTAGCAGGAGTTTCTAGTCCATTTTTCCCCACCCAATCTTTAGGCATGTTGGTAAATGGTGTCAGAAGACCCTGGTCTCCCTTAATGTTTTAGTCTATGGGGTCAGACCCCCCCTAGAGGCTTAATCTAGAGTTCCAGGAACTAGAAGACTCCACTTCCATTTTCTCCAGTGTGTTTCAAGCCTTCCATTAGGCAGAGGTTGCAGGAGAACCCAAACAAAGTGCAAGAGAACAATCTAAAAATGGGATGTTTTCTTCAACATACAAAGGATGTTCATGGTTTGTAAAAATGGCAAGATTTGGTAGAATGAAAGCATGTTTAGCTGTCAAGAAGAATGTGTCAGGGAAAGGGTTGCCAACCCTCCAGGACTGTCCTGGGGTCTCCAGGAATTAAAGATTAATCTTTAATTAAATATTATCTCCAAAATTGGCAACCCTAGTCATGACTAATGCACATTTGTTTAAATGTTAAACAGCTGGAATCCATGTACTAAAATAATTCTCATAAACCATTTGTGGAATAATTCTGAATAACAAATGCAAAAGAACTGAAGACTATTCTGGGATAATTTGTGAAAAGAAATCAGTTTAATGAATTGCTTATCTGTCAAAGCAATAAGGAAGGCACTTAACTTTTGCAAGGTTTAGAAAAAGAATAGTTGTGATTTGTAGTGAATTGTATTGTGTGTGTTTAATGAATTGATTAAATTGTTGTTTTTTTTGGAATGGGAGATAAGATCCACTGCATCACTCTCACTGTCTGGTCCTGGGATTAAACTCTTTGTACCAAAACCCTTAGCAGAATGCCAATTCAGAATTCATTTCCTCCAGTGGTTTCCCAGAGTCTGAATCAAATGACCTTCAGGGCATAATGCAAGACTTAGGTTATGTTTACACTACCCCACAGTTCAGTCTACACTGTGTGAATAGCCATGCTCACCAAAGTGTTGTAACTCCCTTACGTGGATGCTGTGGTCATGAACTAAAACGCTCCCAGTTTGCATTAATGTTTACATGACAGGATTACATGAATTCAAGCTAGGGACCTTTTTAGTTTGTGCTTGCAGCATCCACACAGGGGAATTACAGAGCAGCACTTTGGTGTGCACTGCTATTCGTACCAAATAGACAAGTCCCTATTTTTCTGGTCAAGCTTTTGAGGAGAATTTTGATTTAGTTTTATAATGGTAATTGGGACTGAGGGTTTTAAGTTGTTGTTAAGACAAAATGCTGGTGTAACAGAGTGTGCTTGTCCCTTGAGGAGCAGGTGTTGATCAACTGCCTGTTACTGGGGCTTGGCCCTTTAAAGCCAGACACTTAGGATGGTTGTGGGAATTTCCAGAGTTCTCATGTGACCAAGAAGGAACCATGTGGCCAGGGGCAGGGCTAAATAAAATGCAGCCTTTCCTCAGAAAGGAAAGGTTGTGACCGTTTGCTAGCAATTTCCTTCAAGGAGATTAGACCTGTATTGAAGCTCTTTGCAAAGAAAGCTGGGGAACCACTAAGTCCAGGAGCAGATTGGAGAAGAGGATGGTTTAAAAAACCAACAGGATGTGGGAAGGATATGTTGTTGAAGAGCTGAAGAGGTAGGCTGTAATAGGATTCTGGGGATGGATACGTAGAAAAAAGTAGTAATAGTAAAAGTACTAGTTGTGACCTAGACATCTGCAGCAACAGTGTAAGAGTTGAGCCATGAGGAAGGACAAAAAGACTATTTTGTTGTTTGTTTATGCTTTTTATATATATTCTGGGAGAGGAAGGCTCCTAATGAGACTTAGCTGAGGGAGACAAACTACTTTATCAGAAGAGAAACTAAGGAAGAATTACCTTGCTACCAGAAGAGATGATGTCCAAGAGACAAACTACTTTATCAGAAGAGATGTTAAGACTATATACTAGAGGGAAGATTGAGGTGAAGAAATGGAATCAATGACACTACCGAGGTAAGAATTCATTACAGTTGATATTTTATAGCTGACTGTTAATAGAAATATAAACAAAATTCGTAAGTGCCTAGTAATGGGTGACAGTACATTTTTCAAAATAAATAAATGTTTCTCATTAAATTAAGAAAAATATGCTTTCTATTGGTGATATCATTCACAATATTTGATTAAAATAACTAATCTTTCAAACAACATTCTCTAATATGTTTATAAATAAATCTCATTATGGTTAGATAGGAAAGAAAATGTCCGTTAGCCAAGCAGGTAAGACACAAGTGGAGAGTTCAGAATAGAATCTGTGGTGACATTCATGAGGTCACCCTCCCCAGACTTTGAATTGCCACAGGAGCAGATAATTATTGGGTAGGCTGTTCCTAGGTATATGTATCATGAGTTCAACTGCTCATACACCATAGCATACACTTATTAGCTTCAAGGAAGAAGCGTTTTTTATAGTAGCTGGCAAGCTTTTGGTCTTTATCTGACCTCTTGTTAACATGCTTTTATCTGTGGTCTAATGCACTTGATACAGTAGGTTATAAAGTGTGTAACTGCGTCTGCCTCTAAAGATTACAGCAGACATTATCAGAGAGGTAGCCATGTCAGTATGGATCTGCAAAAGCGATAAAGAGTCCTGTGGCATCTTATAGACTAGTAGATGTATTAGAGCATAAGTTTTAATGGGTGAATACACACTTGGTCGGATGCATAGGGTGACACAGGACTCTGTCACTTGAGCAGAATATATTACTTAATGATTGCAGCGAGCTCAGTTGGCAATAATTTACCTCCTTGCACCAACACTAGTGAATCTGCTGGAGGGAAGTATGTAATCTTGTTTACGAGTTTCTTCTCCCTGTCATTTTGACACAAACTAAACTGTATAAGACTGAACTTGTCAGTTAATGTCAGAAATGAGCCTGACTTTAAACAGAAACTAGAACATGTGTGCGTGTGTGTGTGTATGTGTGTGTGAATGCTCCAGTGAGAGGGGAGTGTGGGTTTCAGTTTTTCTACGTAGCCTATTTTATTAGCAAATCTCCTGCCCCTCAAACAAAAGTCTGAGCAACTGAATTATCCTTGCAATATGCCACAAAACTAAGCAAAGTCTAGTTCTGTCAGACCAGCAAGGGCAGTATTTGATGTGATGGGTTTTGCTTGTATATTTGATATTTCTTGCACCCTTTGTTTTCAGTTTTAGATTGCAAGTTTGTTCAAGGTAGGGACTGTCTCTTGCTCTGTCTGTAAAGCACCAAGGGGGTTTCGATATTGTATAGTACTCTTGCCAAAGCTGATTCCCCACCCTGGCACTTTGAGTGCAGAACTTGGCAGCCTGCAAAGATTCTAAAAAATAATACTGTCCACTCCAGGCTTGTATTAAACTCCCAAGGATTATAAGTATTTTGGGTGAAATATCTTCTCTAAATACATGTTTTTTTCTGAGCTGTAAAATCAACAACTCATTCCTGAAAGATAAAAAAAGACAATACAAAATTCACTGAAGACTCTGTGCTTCCTGGATTCGTGAGTGCCTAAATCCCCCTCCCCCACATCCCATCCCAGAAGCTACTAAATATCACCTTGTCTCTCAAATCCCTCAATGTTAGGTTATTATCTTTCTCCATCATAGTGGGTGTGTGGAGAACTCTAGGAATTATATGGGGCTCAATTAATTTCTTGTCATAGTTTTATAAGCCCTATTCAAATTGACTTATATAATGCTTTTTTGAAAAAGACTGTGAAGGACGCTCTGAGCTCCAGATGGGCACTCCTATTATAGTTTCCAAAAAACCTAAATAAATGTAACTTGAATATTAACAGTTAATTTATTATAGTGTTCTCTTATGATAGATGTTATTTTCCTGAACAACACAAGAATAAGAGTTTAAAACTTCCAGGTGCTAGATCCTTGATTCTCAAATCTTCCCTGCACAGCTCTTCTAACACTGCTCTACAGCCAAAATGCTTCTGAAATAAATGTAGTCACACTTTACTAATTCTGGGTCACTGAGAATGAAAATGATGCTTAAAATTGTTGGTTGGCTCTAGTTTTCAAGATATACTATTGGATCAGTATATACGACCCTTGACATGGGAACGGTGGAGGATAAGTGAGTTATAAAGGGAAGAGATCTCAATTTAAACCAGAAATGACTAAAATACATCTTTGACTGGATCTATGAATAAATCTATGACTGGATTTGGACAGTACTTGCTTTTTAGGCAAAACAATGAACGATGAAATCTGAAGCTGGTATTGCGTCATACATGATATGAATTGCATCACGTTATTCCTAGAAGTCATGGATGATGCAATCATAACGAAGCTTATATCACTCTGCTGAACAAATTGCCCTATATCAGCTCTAGAAATCATACAGTGTCGTGCTCTCTTATTTGTCAGTGTTTGATTTTGCAAAGGGACACATTTCTGTTTAGCCAAAGTGAGCAGAGACGCCTCGTACTTGTGTGAACAGTGCAGATAACTTCTGCTATGTTTGTGGTGAAGTGACTTTTGCATCACAAAAGTGCAGTATAACCGCTATGGTTAAGAAAGCCTATCACCTTTATTTTGGCAGCACAATTGGAGATCAGGACAAGAGGCGGGCCCCACACATATGCTTCAACAATTGTGCAACAAATCTTTGCCAGTGGTTGAACAGGAAAAGGAAATCTATGCCTTTTGCAGTGCCAATGATTTGGAGAGAGCCAACAGATCATACCAGCAATTGTTACTTCTGCATGGTGCCTCCAATTGGGAAAGGTGTGTCAAAGAAGAAAAAGTGGATTGTGCATTATCCAAACATTCCATCAGCTATACGCCCAATACCCCACGGAGAAGGACTGCCGGTTCCTGATGCACCAGAATCATTCTCACTTGAGTCAGAAGAGGAAGAGGATGAAACTTCTGGTCCTGAACCATCAATGTCACAGGACCCACATTTTCTCCCATCCTCCTCCTCTGAACCACACCTCATAACACAAGATGAACTGAATGACCTTGTCAGGGATTTGGAACTACCCAAGAGTAAGGCAGAGCTGTTGGGGTCCACACTACAGCAGTGGAATCTCCTGGCAGGTGATGTTAGGGTTTCCATGTTCCGTGACCGTCAAAAGAATCTTTTCCCATTCTTCTTCATGGAAGGTGATCTTGTAGCCTGCAACAACATCGATGGTGTGATGGCAGCCCTCAACATCGTTCACGATCCAGATGAGTGGAGACTCTTCATTGATTCATCGAAGATGAGTCTTAAAGCTGTTTTGCTGCATAATGGCAATGTTTTGCCATCAATTCCAGTTGGTCATGCAGTCCATATGAAGGAAACCTATGACAACATGAGACAACTTTTGAGGTGCATAAACTATGACCAACATCAGGGGCAGCTTTGTGGCGATTTGAAGGTTGTTGCTCTCTTGCTTGGTCTGAAAACTGGATACACAATGTACTGCTCTTTTCTCTGCGAATGGGATAATCGTGCTAGAGATTCCCACTACATCTAGAAAGATTGGCCACTCCGACAGTCATTGGAGCCTGGGAGGAAAAGTGTTCAGCATCCACCACTTGTTGAATCAAGAAAGATTTTGTTACCACCCTTACACATCAAGCTGGGTCTGATGAAGAACTTTGTCAAAGCCATTGACAAAACACAAGCAGCTTTCGAGGACCTCCATGGAAAATTTCCAAGGTTAAGTGAAGCTAAGATAAAGGAAGGTGTCTTTGTTGGTCCTCAGATTCGTGAACTTCGAGATGATGCATTTGACCATGCACTGCGTGGCAAGGAAAAGACGGCATGGAAAGCCTTCCAGTCAGTGGCAATATATTTTCTCGGAAATAACAAGGCACACAACTACAGGTTGTTGGTGGAAAACCTCCTCAGGGCATACAAAAGCCTTGGTTGCAACATGTCACTATAGATACATTTTTTGCACTCTCATCTACATTTTTTTCCACCAAACTGCGGAGCAGTGAGCGACGAGCACGGCGAGCGATTTCACCAGGACATTGCCACAATGGAGAAACGCTATCAGGGCAAATGGAGCCCATCACTGCTTGCAGACTATTGCTGGACAGTGACAAGACATGCTCCATTTAATGAATACAAGAGACAAGCCAAGAAGCGCCGAGTAGACACTGAATAGGACTAAACTATGTACATAATAGCTTTTTGCCTTTTGTTTCATAATACATTTTATTTATATAACTCTTTTGGCTGATTTTTAAATTGTTACCTAAACAGGACAGGTGAAATATTATCATGTAAAGCAACCATAAACACATGAAAAGACCTAGGTTTACAATTTATGATTAAAACTCTACTATCTACACAATATACATAGACATAACATGTAAAAACTTAAATATCTTAGAAACAGTAGCCAATCAGTTGTTTTAATTGTCATATTTGAATTCAGCACATCAAAATACATAAGAAATATCACATTTTATCTCTGAAGCAGACGACTTCTAAAAAATTGTAGACCAGTGTAATAGAGACTTCAAGTTGCTTTAAAGCAGCAGCTGAGGATTCCCCCAGAGTAAGACTCTTACATTATATGGATTGTTCATTAGGAAATGATATGTGTTGGGGATATTTGGCAGAATGGATCATATGCTGCTGACTTACATGACATGCCTGCCAAAAATGTGTGGAGTTTCATTCAGCTGGATCATTAGTCATTCCTCTCAAACAAATCCCATGGTTTGTGATAGCTCAATTTCTGCTTTATGAATTCTTACCTGTGGATTCATACAGAATTCAATCTCATACTCCTCTTGTCTTTCGATATATATTTAAAATATGTATAGGAGATATGACTAGGTGACATTCTTTAATGCAGAAGGCACCTGGATTGAAGCATTCTTCATGTCAAACATCTCTGGGTGACTGATTAAAATGATTTAGTAAAGAGCAGTTCGCATTCTGAAGGACTGACTAAAACCATAGTAACATACTCCATTAACTGTGTCTTAAGGTAGGTCACAGTTTTGGGGTCCTTCTGGATGCTTTTGTAGCTCTTGAATAAAGAGATAACAGGAGGAGAAAGAAACACATTTTATCATTTTAAGTTAGCCAGGAACCTATGCCTCTTCCTGTCTAATGAGAATATGGACCATGTATATCCATACATTCATTGCCTCTCGGTGCTATTTCTTTAACACACCCAGTCCTGGTTATGATGGAATGCCATGAAGAATATTCAGCTGGTACACCATGCATTCACTTGTCTCCTGAGCAGCACATGCTCAGAAGAACACATCATTCTGTTGATCTGAAATCTGTTCTGAGTGCCCATTCTCTACAGAATGTAACTGATCTTAGACACTGAATTCATTGTGCGAGAGAACATATCTGAAATTACCTCACACAACAGCATAGGTCATGGGAATTATGTAGTTAACAGAAGCAAAAAGATGAATTGTAAGGGCAGGGAGGGGGCCCTTCAGCAGCTGGCTCATGAGTCTAGAATTCCTTGCCACCTCACTACATTTCATCACATTCAGAAATGTAGCTTTCCCTAAAAAATTATTTCCAAGAATAGGTTGGTGTAGCTAGACAGACTAAGGAAGAAACTGAAGAGTAGAGGGACGTTGAAGGAGCAGGAAGTAAAAAGAAAAAAAGTAAATTATAAATAAAGCCTATGCAAGTATACATCCAAAAAGCATTTATGAAGAAATGATGGGGAAAAAATGTTCTTTCCTTGCATGCCTAAATTTTGTTAGTACTCAGACACCACGATGAGGCATGCATTGTAAGTAACCAGACTGACCCTTCCTATAGGCACTTAAAATAGGCATTGAGGACTTTACCAAGCATCCATTAAACTCAGGGAGCCTTTATATTGCATTCAATGGGCATCAGACCAGGCTGTTTGGAAATAAATTGAATACAGCTTTGCAAAGGAGATACTAAAATACTTTAACCAGAATAGTTTAATTTCTGGAAATTGTGTTTAACTTCTGTGAACTTTGGGGTAATTGAGCTGCCTTAAATGGCATAGATTTTCACAAGACTGTGGCTACATCTGCACTTGGAGTTGGGAGTATGGTTCCCAGCTCACACAGATATACTAGTACTAGCTTTCATAGAGTCAGTGCACTAAACATAATTGTGTAGCTGGGGTAGCACAGTCAGCAGCAGCACAGGTTAATTGCCCTTAGTATGTATGCTTGGAGTTCAGGTGGGTTTGTATTCAGCATGGCTAGCCCATGCCACTTCTCACTGGTGCCCATACTACCCCTCTTTGTTAAACCCCTTTGTTTCTTCATGAGACCAATGGCCCTTGAGAACTTTATCACATCATTTAAAGGACTCAGATATTTTCCCCACACATATAGTAGACTATTGCTTTCTTTTTCTGACGCTGTCATAAATGTATGAACAATGCTTCAGTGCATTATACATTAATAAATATTGTCCCATATATTCAAGTGTGAAACAGGGTCACCTTATGAGATGACACATTAACATTTCCCCATGTTTTACCTGCTGAGTTACTTACACATTGCTGACTGTCCCTTTGCTGCTGTCCTGAGTCGGTTTGCCTTTTCCCAACATTTTGTGTATGCATTTTCCTAATTTTCAATTTGTGTTTACATTTTCAGATTGCTGTGTTGACTACAACACTGGCAGCTAGTATTTCATTTTATTTAAATGCAAATATGACTGCCATATTTTTGTACCATAGTACAATAGAAATATTGGCTAGCTGTCCTGACATGTACCAGCTTCAATTTACATTAAAAATAAAAACACAAAAGCTCCAGTTTTTATATATTCCAAGCAATGCAACCATGTGGTCTGATAATTTTATGAAAGGAGAGTATTATATCATTAAAAGTATATCAAACACATGTGAAACATAATTTTTCCTCTTACCAGGAAAATGCAGCTCAGTTATTCATTTTTAACTGTATCCTCAAAGACAAACTTGGCAATAGAATTTTTAGTGAATAATTTATAAGTCCAAAGTAAAGCCAGGGGTGAAATCCAATATATATAAATGTTACTTCATTGTTTAAAGGAGTCAAACAATACATCAAAGCAAAAAGCCAAACGACTTACAAAAGCCCGTAGACCATATGTGAACTAAATAAAATGAAATTAGAAGTTTCTTATCTGGGAAATCACCTTGCCATCATTTCCATAGGGTGAACCAACAAAATAGGTTAATATTACATTGATGTTATGCTGTTTAACATGTTAGAACAAGACAGAAATAGGATCCAATTTCATGAAATGTGCACATGACACTTGTTTCCTTATCTTTTCTTGAGGCAATGAAAAGCAAGTGACTCTATTACAAGGTGGTAGTGACCACCTTTCACTGATGTAAAGGTGGTAGATCCTCAAAGTCAGATGTCAGGCCCCACTCCTCAACAAAGATCTCTGTGCACCTTCTGTGGACTCTGTACCTGATGCCAAATCCAGCATTAACTTGTGCACAGCATTCCACTGCATGTTCATCACACTCTGGACCTTGATGTTTCTGAGGACTGGGTTCTGAACTTGTAATTATTTGACTAATTCCTTCAAGAGTTCTGAATTCTATACTTCAAAATACGATACTATCCTTTCATCTGAAAAAACCTGTTGAATGCCACTGTGCAACACTTGAAATCAAACACAGAATCTGATAGTGGGTGCTGTTGCTAATCACACAGAGTATCTCGATTTAAACTCTCTCCTGTTTGTTTGTAATTTGGAAGTTGAACATGTAGCATCTGATTATTTCAAGTGCATGTAAATGAGCATGTAAGAGGACTTTGAGCAAGTTATAAAAAATGTAATTTAATGGTGAAGTTGCAATCTGTGGACAAAACAGTAACTTATGTAATATTTTCATATACAATATTTGAGCTATATTTAGCTCTATCTGCAATAAAACTATACTGGTGTAAATTTAAATGAAGTTGTATTTGATTGTTACCTGCTAGGCTGTCTTGAATACAATAGTTTTGTTTGGTTGGTTGGTTGGATTTTTTGAGCTAAATTAGTTAGGTTTTATTTTGTGATTTCATGCAAATGTATTCTAAAGCTGAATTGCATCAGCAGGAAGTCAGAAAATCATTTTCATCTCTCTAAATCTGCTTTCATAAAATTTGCCAAAGCTCAAACAGATAATGGGAAATTATGCAATATTATGCCACTAAATTAATGCTCAGTCTCAGTATGGAATCTAAATTTAAAAAAATCAGTGGATTCTTCATGTCTCTGAGGATATATAGTGATGACTCTAAAACCCTCCTTTAGGGAGCACAGGTATGCAAGAGGAAGTGCACTGTTCAAATGCTGATCCCAAGAGACAGAGTTTTAGTAAGGTATAATGGCTCCTTGGTTCTAGGGAAAGCATGGTGACCCATGGGATATGCTGCACCTTACAAAGGTGAAACCAGGGGTGTCCTATCAGGGCCTGGCAATGTGATGCGTGGAGGCATGCTCCATCCCCTACCTTACTAAGAACACACTATTTCTGGAGCAGTAAACACTGCAGGCAGCACTAGCTGGTCAGCCTTTCCCCACCACCTCAATCCTTCCCCCTGTATCTACAGTGAATTTATTATTGCCTTCTTCCTGGGTGTGTGGAACCTTGAAGTGTTTTTCTAAAACACCTAGCATACCTTCAGTCCCAGTCACAATCTGGTCTATGAAAATCTGGACAATGCTTTTCATTCACACCTTTGTAATGCACTTTCTAAACATTATTGTCCCCATTTTTTATGAAGAGAAGTGAAGTCATTGAGAGGTTGAACAACTTGCTCAAGGTCAAACAGCAGCTAGTAGAGCTGAGAATAATGGTCCTAACTGAACAAAGTATTTCAACATGTGCCTATGTCCCATTGATACACAGGTAATATTGTTAAATGGTACATGTATTTATGGCCTATTAAAGTAATTTTACACATTTAAATGTGCCAGAAGGGCTTTGCTGAATTGGGGCCTTAACACTGAATTGGAAGATGCAGACTGGTACCCTACATATTGGACCAAGCTGCTTCCATAAACAATAAGGTAGCTTTCATTACAGTTCTCACCTGGCCAAAACTTGCTGAAGTCCATGGGATACAGTCAATGGGAGTTTTGCTTGGATAACAGCAGCAGAATTCAGCTGCAGAGGAATAAAATATGTTGAGCTGTGTTTATATTCTAAGGGATTCATTGAACTGGAATTAATTTTAAAGGGCTTTACCATAGTGTATCAACAGCATGAAAGCAATTCTATAATGCTTGAAATATAGGATGGGAGTCAGTTATTTTCCTGAGATAGAACTTATTTTTGGATTTGTAAAAGATCTCTCTTAGATAATAACATAGTGTCAACACTGCATGAGAAAGCAAAGTGAATGATGAAGTCTAAAGTGTTCAGAATGTCTGAAAATGGATCCTTCTTTATGGTATTCAAAAGTAATAAGTCATTTTTGTATTAAGCATATGATTATAGCTCCAGCCATTTGGCAATACCTTCTTCATAGTACAAAATGTGTTATGTAAAATTAATAACATTTATTGTCATGGATAAACAGGTGCCATTATATAAAATTGAATACACTGCTGAAACAAAAGGCCTGAAGAGGGGAGCATAGCAAATGAAAGTGGGAGAATTGTCACAGGAATGAATAAAACAAACAAAATGTGAAAGTTTGCCTTTTTTGGAAGTAGTTCGTATTAGGTTCAGTAACATGTATACAGAACTATTGCCAGTATATCAAATCAAAGATTGTCCATAACTTATTAATGTATAAACCTCTGAAATAGTGTGACATTCAGCTGTAACATTCAAAAAATACTGTACTGTAGCTTAGAGAGGTAGCCGTGTTAGTCTGGAATTTCAGAAGTAACATAGAGTCCTGTGGCACCTTAAAGATTAAGTAAAGTATTAGAGCATAAGCTTTTGTGGGTTAATATCCACTTAGTCGGATGCATGCAGTACCGTCATGTACTGTAGTTTCTTATGTACTAGATTGTTCCTTCCTCTGCATACAACATGACACTGTTTTTAATAGATTTAAGCAAGCATCTTGAGATACAGTCAATTAAAAATATTCTTGTGTTCACGAAAGACCTGACCCTTGCTCCATTAAAGTGAATAGGACTAGTTGTGAGAATAGTTGATTTCACTGATTAAGAGTGGAAATGTTGGGTTCCTGAATAGTTTACAGCCTAAGGGTCTGGAAATTTTCTCTTGTCATCCAATCCAAATAAATGTGTGCACATACAGAGAATACTCCTGATACTATATGAAATGGAATCCTCTTATACAGACCGTATTCTGTCTTTCTGAATGTACAGGGCACATTGAACCACTGAATTAACCAAAGAAAAGGAGAAAGTAAATATATTTTAAGAACAAGAAATTCTTAAATTTCTTAATTTTATAGGAAAGGAACCTACTATCACTTTTTTTTAGTATAGGACAAGAAAGGGTGCTAAACACACCTAGAGATGGGGGACTCATGACATTGGCAATACAACTTGATTATTGAAGAAAACATATGTGTGTGTGTTTAAAATAATCTAGTGTGAACACTAACTTAATTTTTTCAAGCTACTTACAGCAATGTTAACCATAAATGGTTCAAAACAATTTGTACAAATCCTATAATTTTTCATTAATTCTGCTGTCCTCATTTTCCCACTAAGGTCAGCCCTCCTCAGAGTAATAATCCATTAGCAACTTCTCACTGTGGAAACCAGAATGAGCATGATTAATTACTTTTTTCATGAAGAGAAAACATTTTTAATGATCATTTAATTTCAATGTACACTAAATCAAAGAGATACATTTCTAAAAAAAGAAAATATGTAACAGTAATTAAGATGACCATAAACTGTTTTTAAAAAGGAATCTAACCAACAAATTAAGAAATAATTGACCAAATAATCTCACCTTAATTAAGTAGACTTATTGAAACTGATGTAAGACAATACAATTTAACTGAAATATAACATTAAACATGTTTACAACTTTAATATTGGCCAAGTATTATATTCTTCCTCAGAGCATCTTCCATTGTAAATGTCTTATGACTAGGAGCAAGAATGCTAGTCTTTGCCTTACATCTACTTTCTGGGCTGCTGATTGAGTTGCATGGTTTTTATCATAGAAGAAATGCTTAAGCAATTCAAATCTATGGTTGCTTTTCATTATTTTCTAGCAAGATCTATAATGATGTTTAAATATCTTATATCTGACTACATCTCGATGTCTGTTTCTCTCATATCAAATATGGACATCACAGAAGATGTATCAAGATCATCTGGAGTACACATTCAATAATTCCTAGATATCAGGTCAATGTCTTTGTTTCCTGCATAGTCAAACAAGAACTAAGGTGTTTGGGGATTTTTCTTTACACTGTTTTTATCTCACACTGATTCTTTAAGTTTTGTTAATTATTGACCTCATTCATGTACACTTAGCTGTTTCTGGCTGATGAAACATTAAACCATGCTTTTCTGACTTCATAATTGGACTAGTGCACATAGCACAGTAACAAGGCTTCTTGCCCTCTGGACTGCTTTTCTGTAGCTGGTTCAAAATCTATTAGTGTTTATTTTTCTACTTCTTTTATGATAGAAGCTCATGTTGCAGCTTTTGTTGCTGAGTTGCAACCTTTAAGTTCACAGTTCTTAAGCTTATGGTGTTATTGTATATGTCTAATTTCATAGATGTATGTGTTCTTATACAAGAATATTTGGAAAGTGCCTTACTGTTTTCAGACCAGGCCAATGATTTCCAGTATTTTTAAAATGATATAACATGTACAGAGATTTAGAAATTGCTATTTGTTTTGAGTGTCTCAGTTTGGTGGTGTTGACTTCAACCTGAGATACTTTTGGGTTCTATTTTGAGAGTGGAGGCTCAGCACTCTCCAAAAATCAGATCCCTTTAAAGTTGTCAAGGTGGTCATTCAATTTGGAAGGTCAGAATTATCTAGTCACTTTTGAAAATTCTGGGAGTACTTTTTTTCACCCAGTCACTTTGAATTGTATATTCATGGTGATGAGCATAAATCATACATCAGCATACTAATATATTACTGTAATGGGATTGTAACCCACTTGTCATTTGGTGGTTTGAAAGAAGCAGCTCTTGTAGACAGCATCAGATAGGTAGAGGACTGGAATCTGAAATTGTCTGTCTAGCCTGTGCCTAAGATCCAGACCAGCAATGGGGACTGGGATGGAGAAGAGTTGGAGTTCATGCACCCTAGATCTGACTGACATTCTTGGACAAGTGTGCCCAGAATTGGTTGCACAAGGCTGGGACCACCCAGATGTGTGCCAAGCCTAAACCAACACATTGTTTAGGAAAGAGTTCATCTGCTTCCAGCCTCAGTAGCACCTGGGATGTGGGAGACCAAGATTCAAGTCCTTTATCTGAATGTTGCTCACATCTCAGGAATGTGCCCTAACTGCTGGGCTATTGCCTATTGCAGGGTGGGTCTTTCTTTCTCATATTCACAACATTTCTAGAGATCTCTTTTATGTTCTGCATTGGATTAAACAGATTTTGAAAGATCAGGGTTTTTCAAAATGGAATTATTGTTTCTCTGTCATCCCTAGTCTGATGTTCTTGGCCTAACTTTGGCATGGTTGGTGTTGAGGCATCTGCTCTTTCCTCAACCACCTTTCTAAATGGCTATCCTATCCTTTATGACAGAAATCCACAGAATGTATGCATTTGTCCACAAAACAAAACTGGAAAAATGAGGCCCCCATACAATGTATTTGGGTGATTACCTGTGTTTGTAAAGGAGCATTTGTATCTTGTGCTGTACAAGATACAAATGTTAGAAAAGATTTGCTTCATAGAACTCACACGCCAATGTGGGTGATTCCAATTATATCTTTACTAGTAGTATGTTTACTGCTGCTCTGATTTCTGTGACACAAGCAACTTGAGGCTTTTTCATTAAAAAAACTTAGTTATGGTATAGTCTTGATTACGTATAGTCACATAATATAAAGCACTTTTTCAAAAGAAGATTTGCTAGCTGGGATGTAACTTTTACATATTTTTCTGTTAATTTTGATGTATTACTATCTTCATCTATTTAGTGAGAGAAATAAACTTGATTATCAAAATATAATCTGCAAGAATTTTCCATTTTATTCAAATATCTTTTGGTGTTTTGATAAAGCTGTGACTCTTCAAACTTTTGCTGTCACAGGTAGGCCACAAGCATTCACAAAGGAACAGTTGGTTTGCACGTGGACAGATCTACAACAGTATAATAAGATGGTTGTGAATATTTTAAGTACTTTTTATAACCCCCATTACCACAGTATCAGACCACCTCATAGTCTTTCAGTGTAGGATCCTCACTACATATATCCTCACAACACTCCTGTCAGCCAGAAGGAAAGAGAATGTTCAGGGATGTCCTAGGGATCATGTCCCCAGGTTGAGAACTTCTGTTCCAAGTTGTAAGGGGGTGTAGCACATTGATGTTTTGTGTAGGGTTGTGATTGTTTTGTGTACCATAGGCTCTGTCTAGTTTAATGAAGGTCAATTTCCATAGAGCATAGGGCCAAAAAATTCTTTAATCTTATCCTGGTAAGGAGCTGCATTGGTCCAGCAGCAGTTCTGCACTGGTCATTCTGTTTTGTAAGATGTCTCTTCCTCCCCATTTCAACTGCCCTCATGCTCATGCTTTTTTGGTAGATAATTCCATGGCTCTGGTGGAATGGATCTCTCGGGGAGGCTGTGGTTGTAGAGGGATAGGTCTTTTCTCAGATAGCTAGGTCTCTCCCAGGACAGATACCTTACAAAGAGCTTTGCAACTAATATCTCTTCTCCCTGCATTGAATATAGACAGGAAGTACTGGGGCAATGGGTCCTGGCAACAAGAGCAATGAAACTACAGCATTTTGAACAAGGTGGAGTTTTTTTAGTTATGTTTGTTAATCCAGTCTGGAGGCCATGAATGTGTGGATAACTATGGACAAATAAGTGATAACCAGGAGCACAGTCTTCTGGCCAGCTGCAGATGGAGGTGGATTTTTTGCTGTTATGGCTATGTGGGCATGCACTTGCATCAAATTGACCAGAAGGACCCCAACACTGTAAATAGACTGAACTATCTGAGGAAAGATATCCTTGATTAGTGGCGTATCTATCACTTCATCCCCTTAATTTTTCATTTCTATACTCCTGAATTGTCTACGGTTCCTTCTAACCACAGAGTGTATTTCATTCTCTTTTCTTATCATTAATAATCCCAGTCCTTCCCAATTGCTCTCACATCTCAATTGCCACATACTCATCTCAAATCAATGAACTCACCTCAATGTATCTGTGAGTCTACTCACTCACAACTGTGCCTATTTGAGAAGACTATTCAGCACTGAGTGCAATGCACCAGATGTCTTGGAAGTTGGAGGAAGACATGGACAAGAATGAGTTAGAGTTCCTTTTATGGTCTCCCTCCTAGGTTGGCCTAGATGCACATCACCCGTACACCAGGCTGAGCCCAGAGGCTCAATAGAGACCTAAAGAAATAAGACTGCACATACAAATGCAACACTAAATGCATACAAATGCTAAACACATACAAATGCAACACTATAATGCCTAAACATGCATTTCTATTTGTATTCATTTAACACTTTATTGAAGAGAAATGAACATTGGAGTCTTAAACTGTGCTGAAACTAATCTGGCCTGAGTAATAGAAGGTTAGCAAAACACTTCAGAGTAAATCTCCCATGATCTTACCTTGATGTCTAAATACCTTTGATCAATAATACAATAGGAGCTTCCAGAATCAAAGAACTCCTATCTGTGAGCTGAAGACTCTCAGTGTGATAACACTAGAATTAAGTCACTTACATCTTGGTTTTTTAAGCAAACTGGGATTTAGTTTGTAATGAGTGGGAGAGATTTGAAAAAATATTAAAAAAAAATATTTTTTCCAGAGTTTTGCTTAGATCTTGTAAAATCTAACAAAGGGATGAAAAGGGATTCACTATTTAACTAAAAGCAAGATGACTTATCAAGTATCTTTAAAAAAAGTCACCTTGGTTCAATCTCTACGCACTTTGCTGGAGCATATAGGGTTGACTATATACGAGAGAGGATGTTAATACTTTCATGGAATTGTATTTACTTTAATTGCATTTTGCAGTAGTGGAACTTCTAATCATAGTCAAATTAAGTTTGTAGTCCTCTGAGGGGGACTACAATGCACAGATGATGTATGCAAGATGCAATGTCATTTTGCTTAGAAGAACCTGTTTCCTATCCCATTCAGCCAGCACTGCAGGCCAGTATGTGAAAGAGGTCAAGAAGTGATCTTGAGGCAAAGAATGAGCAGTTGTTCACTCATATGGATTGTAGCTATCCCTGGCATTGCCCAGGATGCGCACGTGGTTGGGGAAAGGTTCCTTAAGCAAAAGAACAGAGGCATTCTGTAAGATAATTATGCCCATGTCTATGAAAAGCTTTGAAAATCCAGACTGAGTTAGACCCTAAAAACACCCAGTGCAAACTGACAAAGGGTTCATTGTTCTGTAACAGTAACCTCTGGAAGACCTGATAAACCCAACATATTTTTTTATAGTATTTACCAAAGAAGTGCTAGTTAGGTAGCTAATAAAAGCTTATGTAATACTGAGCTTTGTGAGATGTATGTACAGATGATATTTAAGGAGTTCTGTACATATTCTGGAAAAATAAGTTTTAATGTCTGAATCAAAGCAACTGGTTAAAGGGGAGACAACAGCAGGTGAGGCGAGGTATTTCCAGTAGAGAGAAGGAAGTGTTAGTACCATTATATAAGGCAATGGTGAGCCCTCATATGGAATAGTGTGTGCAGTTCTGGTCTCCCCTGTTTAAGAAGGATGAATTTAAACTGGAACAGGTACAGAGAAAGGCTACTAGGATGATCCGAGGAATGGAAAACCTGTCTTGTGAAAGGAGACTCAAAGAGCTTGGCTTGTTTAGCCTAACCAAAAGAAGGCTGAGGGGAGATATGATTTCTCTCTACAGATATATCACAGGGATAAATACTAGGGAGGGAGAGGAATTTTTTAAGCTCAGTACCAATGTGGACACAAGAACAAATAGATATAAATTGGTCATCAGAAAGTTTAGACTTGAAATTAGACGGAGGCTTCTAATTGTCAGAGGAGTGAAGTTCTGGAACAGCCTTCCAAGGGAAGCAGTGGGAGCAAAAGACTTATCTGGCTTCAAGATTAAGCTTGATAAGGAGGAGATGGTATGATGGGATAACATAATTTGGCAATAAACTGATCTTTGACTGTTCGTGGTAAATTGGCCTGGTGGCCTGTGATGGAATGTTGGATGGGATGGAATCTGAGTTACTACAGAGAATTATTTCCTGGGTGTCTGGCTGGTGACTCTTGTCCACATGTTCAGGGTTTAGCTAATCTCCATATCTGGGATCGGGAAGGAATTTTCCTCCAGGGAAGATTGGCAGAGGCGCTGGGCTGGGGGTTGCATTCCTCTGCAGCATGGGGCCCGGGTCAAGGATTCTCTGTACCTTGAAGTCTTTAAACCATGATTTGAGGAGTTCAGTAGCTCAGACATAGGTGAGAGGTTTATTGAAGAATGCGTGAGTGAGATTCTGTGGCATGTAATGTGCAGGACGTCAGACTAGATGATCATAATGGTCCATTCTGACCTTAAAGTCTATGAGTCTAAGTTTTGACTAGACAAAGTATGTATATGTACCTACTTCAGATCACATGTCAAATAAGCACTGTAAGCCAACACAATGGAATCTCATTTGCACACAACATCAGCATGAGGATGTGAAAGTAACACATAGCCAAAGTATCAGGGAATAAACCAGAGGCATCATCCTGAATCTGAAGACAAAACAATGAACTTTGGAGGTACAAGAAGCCAAAAGTACACCTTTTCCACCTTCACTGATGAAGCAGAAAGGAGACAGAGCTTTTTGCTTTCTTGAATACTGGATCCCAGCCACATTGATTGGAGATATTGGGAGATTTCTTAGGATAAGGAACTACCATTAACAAGGGTTTTAGCCTGTTAACGTTAAATGTAGACTCTAGAATGCATATATGGATATTGTTTATATGCAACCATTTCTGTTTCCCTTATTATCCTTATCCACTATCTATTAAATTTAGCTTTAATAATAAATTTATGATTGTTGTTAGGGTAAATATCTCAGTGCTGTGATGTTATATTGGAGCTGGTACTCAGTTAAACAAAACAAGCTGGTGAGTGCTCTTTTCCTTTTTTGACAGCAAACTAGGTAATTCTCTCTGAATGTCTAGTGGTAAAAGGCTAGACTTCAGAGCAATGTTTCAAGGGGACTTAGGGATTCTGGTGCACACACTGTTAACCTCCAAGGCAAAGTAAGGGCTGGAAGAGAGCTGAGGAGATTGTTGGGGTAGCTAACAATCTGATGACATCAGGGTTCTGATACCCAGTTAGGCACAAGCAAATCTTCCTGTTGCTGGAGGTAAGAGGGGTAACAAGGAACTCAGAGTCTTGGGACCGTGTGGAAGCATCACACCAAGAGGCTGGTGTAGGAAGCAGAGTACAGGGGTGATGGGATTTCCACGGGTGATGGGATTTCCACAGGTGATGGCAATGAGGAGGTACTTTGGAACTATTAAAGTTATTTCAAGTATATTCTTAAACATTAATTGCATTAGTCTGTCCTGGAGATGAAAAATCTATCAATTATAGTGGCCTAATTACCGTCCAATAGGCTGGGGCACAATTTTCACTTCCGATTAGCCTAGAAGAAGGTGGTATTTGAGATTCCAGCAGCAGCCAAGAGGAACCAGGGATTGTTAACTAGTTTGATCTGGGAAGTGACCTATGCTCTGTTCTTTGTGTGGGAAACAAGGACACAGACATGTTGTGATTTTAAAGTAATGCTGAGGAAATGTGGGCTTCCAAAAATATATTCAGTGTTGATTATATTAAGAATCTTGCAATGTTTGATGTCTATATTTGAAGTCCTTTCTTCTGGTATCAGTTGAATACATGAGAATTCAGTTGTCATTTTTCTGGGGAAAAATAAAATGACTGTGGAGCAAAGTTTGAGAACATGACCTATGTGCATGTAATGGTGCGACGACTCACCCCTGCTGCGCCTCCCGCTGGTCGCTGGGAATTAGCTCTTTCCAACACAGAGAACTCTCTTCAGGCTGCTGTCTTGCTGTCTGCTGGCCCAGTGTCCCTCGCTGGACCCTTTTACCTGGGGTGCTGCCCTCTGGCAGTTCCCCCACACTGTTGTGTCTCCCCTCCCTGGGGAACCCCCAACCCTCTAAGCCCCACCTTGCCTCAGTCTGGGCTACTTCCAGTCATTGTCTAGCCCCTACTCCTTCGTGCAGACTGCAACGTAAGAGCCACTCATCACAGGCAAGGGGTCTTGGGCCAGCTGCCTTTGCCTAACCCCCAGTACCTTTTGGGGCTTGCTATGAGGCCTGCAGCCTGGGAGGTCACCAGGTCTGCACTCCCCAGCTAGGCCTGCCCCTTCCCCAGCACTGCTCCACCTCTGGTACCCTGTCCCTCAGACAGCCAGGCCCTGCTCCCTTCCAGACCAGAGAGAGACTTTTTGAGCTCCAGGATCCCAGCCTTTTTATAAGGCGCAGCTGGGCCCTAATTGAGCCAGCCACAGCTGTGGCTGCTTCACCAATCAGCCCTTCACAGCTTCGTTATCACCACCACAGCCCTCTGGAGGGCTGTTTTAAGCTTTTTATTTTAGGAGCAGGGTAACCACCCTGCTACAGTGCACCTAAAGGCTCAGAAAATAGAAGGCAAATTAAAAGAATCCAAAACATGGTTTATATTTGAAAATAATGATTTGGGGAGCATAGTTCATGTATTTGAATGCTTGATAATACTGTGTAGTAGGCCCATAGAGTGGAACGGTAGCTACCAGACTTGACTCCAGGTGCACCTATATTTTGATGCAGCAGATTGTTGCTAGCTTGGCTAGCAGTGTCAGGCTGGGATGTTAAAGTGATGCTGCTGGTAGTCTTGTTAGGAAGGGTTCCTGGGGCCGGAAATGTCTGACAAACAGACTTTCTTATTAGGATCATTCTCCCTCTGCTGTTACCTCTCATTTACTAGTTGTGTTGATGTTTATGTAGTCACTTTGCTGGTTTGGGGCTTGATAAAAGCAGCTCTCAGACAGCAGCACAGAGACTGAGGAAATTGAAACTTAGACTAGCTGTGTAGTTCGTTTGAGAGCCAAACAACTTATGGAGGTTAAATGAGCAGTCGAACGGATAAGTGGAACAACCAACTCCGGATACTGGATAGACAGCATTAGGGTCTAGACAATGGGAGCTGAGCAGAGATAATGCTTGTAGAGAGTTGACTGCAGGGATCAAGTTACAGTAACGTGCGAATATACAGTTTCTGAGCTGTTCTCTGCTTCAAAGGACCTTTTGAATCTCAGCCTGAATGTAATGCTTGCCAGCTGATTCCAGTAGGCCATCCCTGCACCAGGACCCAGAGGTCCTTGAGCCCGGCCAGGAAATCGTGCTGCACAAAGAAGAGTGAGCCCAAAGACTCTGCCTTGCCAGAAAGGACTGAACCCCAGCTGTGCCTAATAGGCCTCCACTGCACTAGAAATCAGGGACCAGCAAGGGCTTCCTAAAAGGTCCCACATTCTGTTTTTGTTTTTGTTCCCACATTCTGTTTTTGGGTGTCAAGTCCAGAAATCAGCTAAGGCCTGTTTGTGGGGATGCTTCTGCCTGAGAGGTGGGATTATGTTTATTTTTACTGGACTTTTGAGGGACAAAGCATTTAATTATTGCTGTGGAATGTGTTGGTTTCTCATCTGCTTGACATCCACAATTTCCTCTCTGTTCCTTTTATTCCTTTCAAGAGTTGCTCAGGAACCACAATTCCTATTCTGTGAGAAACACTGGCATCTCAAATAAACTTGCATTCTTGAAATCTCAATTTCCAAAGAAACAAAAAATCCACTTCCTTACCAATGATTTAGGACTATCAACATGTTTTATTTTGACGGTTAAAATACTTATTTTGATATATTAATATATTCTGTTCAATTTTAAATATAAAAGCCAAAATAAAATGAAACATTTTGACTCTCCTATTGAAAGTGTCATAAAAATTGACATAATTCAAAAACATTTTGATTTGACAAAACTGCATTTTTGATGGAAAACTGTTCCACCAAAACAAATTTCAACAACCTCTATCTTTTTCCTTTCTTTTAACTTCTTTCCTCAGGAATGAAATGTCTGTTGGTTCTTGATTCACTGCAACTATAACTTGCAATGTCACAGGGTCCATGCTTTAGTTTATGAACCCATGTTCTAGGTGGAGGCACTCAACATCGAAAGGTCAGGGCCCATTGGCTCAGGAAGGTCACCAAACCCTGAAGAGGGAGGAATAATGGGCTATCCCATAGTTGAGATTGAGGGTTCCTCAATAGGGGACTGTATATAGAATAGTGCTTAACTCCCACAGCAGTGGGACAGGTGTGTCAAAATGTTCACAAGGCTCTTGGGCCAAAGCCCTAAAAGAGTGAGCTCCCTGCACTTTTCTCAATTAGGACTCTATCCAAACCTGCAAATTACTGTGTTGTCCACTATGGGGAAAATAGGCATACAGGGACTCGGTGATGGGGCAGGGTCTGGCGAGCATATTTGACTTTCTTCACAGGCCAGGTTCTACTGGAACATCGGTTAAGGAGAAATTAATTCTGGAATAAACAGGGGCCTGTGACATTGTCATGAATAAAATGATGCTTCCACTGCAATCAGAATTTTGTAATGGAGCAGTAGTTTTTATCTATACACATTTTACTTGCATCTATTTTTATATCTCTGTGCATATGTAAGGAGAAGAATGATGTTTCTGAGGTTGCACCAGATGCTTCTGTCCATTCTATAATTTAGTTAGTGAATTTATTCTTTCACAAATGGTAATTAGTCACAAAATAAATATGAGACAAGGGCCTGAAATCTAGTTTCCCCAAACAGCCATATGAACAAAACATCACTCATATGAATGTTTGTGTACAATAGAATAAACAAGAGTGACGTACATGGTTGTATCAAAGATCTGTTTAGGATATATGAAATATTCGTTTAATTTTTCCAGGTACATTATTCACTCAGCTCTTATAAAGAGTGAAATTAAACAGAACCTAAATTATTCAACAGTAATCACAAGTGCATTATAAGTAGAGGTGAACAGGATTTTTTCAAAAAAAAATTTTCCAAAAATTTCCATTTCATTAAACCCAAACTGTCTGTGGTTTTCAGGTTTCTTATTTAAAACAATATCGTGTTTTGAAATTTACACTAATTTGATAAAAATGACAAGTCAAAATGAAATATATATATATATTTCAATGTATGTTTTGATTCGTGAATATTTTATATAGTGACTTTTTTGTCCTGATTTGAGCCAGGAAAATTTGAACTCTCAAATATTTGAGGGACAGTCTGTTTCCTGCCCAGCGCTAATAGGGAGATAAGTGCTGTGTAAAACCTAAACTGACATTATGCAATTTATAATCCTATTTTCTTCACTTATTAATGTAATTTGTCACTGGAGTGCTCCAGTTAGTTACAGAATGTGAAACCATCTAGGTTAAAAGCCGGACTTACTTTATATTTTTGTTTTATCTTTTCTATTTATCATTTATAAGACTCAGATCACTATAGCATGAAGACACTTAAGAAAAATTATACCAGTATAAAGATGAACCCTTAATGTACCAGTGCTTTTCACTTGCAATTTTTAGCCACTTGGAATTGGATGTTTGAAAACTTATCTCTCTCCCCCTCATTGCTCTCTGGCTTATTATTATGGGAAGGTTGGAGAGACGGAGCAAGAGAAAGCATTGGTTCAATTCTCTACATGGTAGCCATGTGAATGAATTAATTCACTATCGTGAACTAGATAGCCTCTGGCCCTCTGTAAAATTGTTTATTTTTATTATAGTTGGAAACATTTAATAGTTTAGGGTATCCTGAGTGGAACCAGATGGCTGGCACTTAACATTAAAAAGGTTGCAGAGCAGTTTTTAAATTAGGAGATGGGGGAAAGCTGATTGCTGCAGAGGAGCACGGGGATTGGACAGAGACTTCTTTTAGAGGAGAGCCTATTGATAGAGATTCTCTAGGTTTTAGTCAGGAGGAGAGGATGGAAAAGAATAAAGTAGGGGCCAGATCAGACGAGAAACGTTCACATAAAAAAGATTCTGACACATCAGAAAAGGGCAGATAGATTAACAATGACAAGTTTTTAAAGTGCTTGTACAGAAATGCTAGAAGTCTAACTAATATGGGTGAACTAGAGTGCCTCACATTAAAGGAAGACATTGACATAATATGCATCACAGAAACCTGGTAGAGTGAAGACAATCAATGGGATACAATCATTCCAGGGTACAAAATATATCAGAATGATAGAACAGGTTGTGTGGGATAGGGAGTGGCACTATACGTGAAAGAAAATGTAGAATCAAATGAAGTAAAAGTCTTAAATGAGCCCACATGTTCCATAGAATCTCTATGGAAAGTAATTCTATGATCTAATAAGAATATAACAATAGGATCTGTTATCGACCACCTGACTAGGAGAGTGATAGTGATGATAAAATGCTACGGGAGATTAGAGAGGCTATCAAAACAAAGAACTCAATAATAGTGTGGGGGGTTCAATTATCCCCATATTGACTGGGTAAATGTCAGGATGAAATGCAGAGACAAAATTTCTTGATACTCTAAATGACTGCTTCTTGGAGCAGCTGGTACAGGAATCCACAAAGGGAGAGGCAACTCTCGATTTAGTCCAGAGTGGAGCACAGGATCTAGTCCAAGAGGTAACTATAACAGGACCGCTTGGAAATAGTGACCATAATATAATAACATTTAACATTCATGTGGTGGGAAGAACACCTCAAGAGCCCAACACAGTGGCATTTAATTTCAGAAAAAGAAGCTATGCAAAAATGAGGTGGTTAGTTAAACAGAAATTGAAAAATACAGTGACTAAAATGCAGAGGTGACAAAGAGTCCTGTGGCACATTAAAGATCATACATGATTAGGAAAAGCAAGCCCTGCTTTTGAAAGAATGAACAACATATTGTAAAATGGAGCTTTAAATACCAAGCTAAAGGTCAGAATATACCATGTGATTGCACTTAGCATGCTACTGTGTGAGGCAGAGACTTGGACAATCACCGTGGCTAACAAATAAGAGATTGGAAGCTACCCATCACAGATGGCTGAGGAAGATATTACACATTTCATGGAAATACAAAATAACAAATACCAGACTTGGGGAGCTGACAAAGATCACACATTAGAAAATATTATCAAAGAATGAAGGCTTAGGTTGGGACATGTACACCATATGGAGACTGGAGACATGCTAAGCAAGCACTGAATTGGCCCCCAAAGAGGAAAGAGAAAAAGGAAAGTGACCGAAGATATTGAACGCATGAGTATCGCCTGGGAAGAAGGATCACAACTAGCGAGTGACCATAATCTTTAGAGGAATTGGACTGTGTGATGTGTCATCAGCACAGGAGAAACTAAAGTCTAAAAAGGTTATTAGTCTGTGAGTCACTAGGAAGGAAATGTTAAACTTATATATAGGGAGTAGATTTTTTAAGATATTTACGCACCAAATGGGATTTTCAAACCCATTGAAGTCAATGCATTTCAGACAGCCAGATGCTTTTGAAAATCCCACTTGGTGCCTAAATATTTCAAAAATCTGACCAGGACCAGTAGAGTTCATTAAATAAATCCCTGCCCATTAAAAGCAGTCTATATAGATCCTAAAATTTACAGTGCTTTCAAAAACCAAAATGTTTGAGAATGTCAATTGAATAAACAGATTTTTTTCCGTGTATTGATACAGTAAATGCAGTGCTCTTATCCCTCACATGAGTGTGGTGAGGATTAATTATCTAATATTTGTACAGTGCTTGAAAGATGTAAAACAATGTGTAAAGTACATGCCAAGTATATTTTATATACATATTGTTCTTAGCTCTTAAGTTTATATTTCATTAATAACATCTTTTTTATAGTAACTCAACTAGAAATTCTGACTTGATACCCAAGAAATAACAAGAGCAGAACTGTAAAGGAAAAGGCAGAGCCCTCGTCATTTTCTTTAAAGGTGTTATCAAGTCCAATGCTGGCCTTGAAAATGTCTAATGAAAACTGCTTATACCTGTTGAGATGATAAATTAAGGCTCTGCGTTTTATCAAGAAAATAATCTTGACATCACTCTGGGAAAAAATATTTTACACTATACATGTTTTTGTATAAAAATATCATCGACTTATATCATGCTAGGACTGTTCAAGGCACTTTATGAAATATAACTTACTGAAATCTGCAGTGAAGGCAAAGGCAAGAATGTTCAACTTTGATTTGAAGAGAGGCAGAATCCTTGACACCTTTGGTAAGATTCTCAGAAAGAAATTGCTAAATGACTACAACAGTTGCCTAGTGTGGCATGATTGTTGTTGATACACAACTTATTTTCAAAGTGCTTCACAGAAAAATAATTTCAGATGTTTGACAAGTAAAGTCAGATGACCTTACTCGACAGTGAAAGATTTACAGAAGGACCAAGTCAGAAGGTGTTCAGATTCATACTTCATAGGGTTTTACAGACAGTGACAGCCAGTGTAACTTGGTCAGCATTAGTGTTCATAATTTGCTGCATTGAGTGGTGTAACAATCAGGGTCCAGAAACCACAAGGGAGAAAAGGGGGCATGAACCCCAAAGAATAAGCAATTTAATCAACTGGTTGTATACAATGATATTGTGTATAAATGTCAGGTAAGGTTTTTTTATGAAAGCGTGTAATATTCTAAACTTATTGCTTATTAGGAGATATATATATATATATATATGGTTATGAATATGTGCCTTTATATATGTATAGAATATTGTAATTAGGATTCAACTACAGTATCATCTCACAAAAGCATGGAGAAATTATCAGGCAAGGAAGGACACCTCCTGGGCTAGCTGTTTAAATGCAACTAACACCTAGTACTGTACAACCCAAAGAAAGACAATGGTGAACCATTAAAGTTAATTGAAAGACACTGAAACTGAATAAGGAACCTGTGGCAGAGGATTGGTGAAAACCACCAGGAAAGTTTCCTAGAGATCTCTCTGGAGGATTCCCATGAAATCTCATTGTTCTGCCCCTGTTCTGCCCCATTACATAGCTGTACAGGGGAATGTGAAACACATGGAAACACAGTAAGTCTTGTACATTTCTATCCCTTAATCCATTCTACCATATAACAAAGCAAAGGCCAGATCTACCTCATGTAATCGAGCAGCATCTACTCAAAAAGATCACTTACTTGAGCTCCCTCTCTTGCGCCATGCACACGAGAGATGGAGTGCTGGGACTGTCTCGAGTCCTCCAGGGTTGAGAAGAAGTCTTGGCTCACACTGGAACTTGATGACCCTGTCATCTGTCCCATCTCATCCTCCAACTCCACTTCCTCATCCACAACTTCATCGTCAGGATGGAGTCCACTGTCACCAGCCCCCTTGAAGTGTCCACAGGGCTCTTGGTAGTGGAGGTAGAATTACCATAAGGATGTCATTCAGCTCATTATAGAAGTGTCAGGTCTTTGGCGCAGCACCAGAGTGATGGTTTGACTCCCTGGCCTTCTGGTATGCTTGTCTCAAATTCTTTATCATTGTATGGCACTTATGTGTGTCCTATTCAAAGCCCTTATCCAACATGCCACAAGAAATCTGACTGTAGTCCCTATGGGTAGTGCTGAGCTGGGACTGCATAGCCTCCACTCTCCACAGAGACAGCAGATCCAAGAAGTCTGGCGTGCTCCAAATGGGAGAGCATTTGCTGTGTGGTGAGCTGGGAAGATGCAATGTGAGCTCTTGACGTCAAGCAAACAGGAAGGGGAGGGACAGATGCCTGTGTACCTGGGTGCAGGGCAGTGGCGTTTGAACTGCTGACCACAGCAGTCGGGATGGGCACTGAGGGACACCTTCTGGAGTCCATTTACAGTCACATAACCAAGTGCAGCATGTACACTGACACTTTGTCTTTCTAACTTTATCACAAAAAATTCTAGGCTTCTCGTCAAGGTGGTTTTATTCTATTGGCAAAGCAAGAGAGTTTTGTTGGCGGAGGGAGAAAACATCTCCACTGTTTTGTCGACAAATGCTGACTTTTGTTGACAAAATTCTGTAGCGTAGAAAGGCCTTGGTTCCTAACAGAGTAATGCATTTAATCTCCCAGGCTCATCTTCTGAAAGTGTTTTGCAGGTTTCCTTTGAGGATGAGGACTGATGGGTCAGATATAGAGTGGGTCACTCTGCCTTGAATTGTCCCTAGATTCACAGGGGGACTCTAGCAACGTTCAAAACCCTAGACTCTGCAGTCTGGTCTCACTCAAGACTTTTCTGTGTCACACTTCCCATTTCTTTCTACAGAAACCAGTGATTTTCCTGAATGCAGCCACCAATTCCAATTACCTTAAATCAAGGTTTGTTGGAGAAAGGAAATAGAGAAAATCAATGTAAATAAAAGTTAAGCTGATTAAAACATGTCTCTGCTAGATATAATGCAAACCTTTGCTAGACAGGATACATTGTGTAGTTATTCTGTGTTGATTTACACAGGATTTAAAGTTCTGAATTTATAAAATTCCATCTCTGCACTAATGCTGACAGGTATCTCCCTATTAGTATCAGGGTGTGGGGGGAGGAGGAAATGATGCTCATAGGTTATCAGACTAAATCTGATCTTAGTTGGGTGTAAATATGGAATAATTGCACTGACTTCAGTAACATTCATTCAAATGTACGCTGGTGTTATAGAGAGTTTAACACATCACTTTCTTCCTGGAAGTAATAGTCATAATCACTTTGTTTGGGGTTTTCTGGTGCTGTCCCCAAGTATCCACCTTCTGTTTTGCTAAACACTCAGCGTTACATCATTTCACATCAGAAAAAAACAGCACTGTCTCTCAACTGTACATGGTCCCGGCAGTCATGAGCAAGTGGCTTAAAACTAAATCCAGGAATGATCAAGATGATGAGAAGAGAGCACCTCAAAGTAGCTGTGATCTCCCTGATGGTACCCTCCATTGAAGGCTGTTGCTCTCAGATTAAGATGGTGCACAGAACTTAAAGTTCTGAAAGACACTTCACAATTTCTGGATATGCAAATAACCACAGCTGCATTTTTTCAAAAAAAGATTCTACTTACAGCTATCCTTTGAAAAAAAAATCCTTTCTTGTCTCAGATGTAACAGTGGTGAACCACACATCTGTTAGATTCTCCAACTCATTCCTTTAATTGTAAAGTCACAAAGCATAGATCATGCTGATTTCATGTGAGCTCCATCACTAAAAAAGAAGAAAAACATTTTAAAAATCCTGAAAGATCCTCATGTGTCTAACAACTGAAACTCCAACTCTTTGATTCTAAAAGTAAAACTGCACTTTGTGGAGTTCTCTTGGTTAGATATTTAAATTTTGTATGAGAGTCTCTTCTAGATAGTCTCCAGTGTTGCAGAACTTTTAAAGGTACTTCACTGAATAGAAACTTTGGGATATCTGGAGACTATAGTAGTCCAAAAATGAAACTGATTATTTACTCCAGAGAAATTCTGGATACTTTTGCATGTTTTCACCAGAAGCTTGATATGTCTGAAGTATCTCTTTGGGCCAGAAGCTTCTTGGCAGTTCCTCTTGCTCAGGGGAATCCTAATATTATGAAGAAGTTACATAAAGCTCTCAGTTTTATTTAAAAATGCACTTTAGTCAAATACTTATGTGATCTAAACCCCCGTATCTTTGAATCTGGGTTTCTACTTGAACGAACATCATCTGTTTAAGCAAAAGAACTGGCTGCAGAAGTTGTCTCTTATTGTTCACTTTCATTTGATTAATGCTGATACAAAAATCTTTATTGCAAGTTCTGTTTAATAATTTACTTATGTTATTTCTCCATTAATTCACCTTGTGTGAGTTGGCTTTATCCTGAGGTGATTTACAATTTTAAACCTTTGCCACCTGCTTACTATAATTTTGCAAGTGACTCTGTCAAGATTGTGGGATCATTTTGCTGAATGTGGAAAAAAAATTCAATCAGGTGGAATGAGCTTACTTGCTTTTAAAGTGTTAAAGCATGTAAATCTTACAGTTGTAACTTGAATAGGTCCTCACACTTTGCATTGCCCCTTAATTTACTCTTTTACTAATCGTAAGGAAGTGTTCTCAGATGTAGTCACCTCACACCTTAGATTTTTTTAAAAATTTATGATTCTTCTAAAATTAGTTATCTAAGGACAGTCATGCAGAAATGCATTACAGCACAAATTATGAACATGCCATTTCCTGAATGTTGTGTAATAGCTTTTTATGGACCTTATTCTGATACCTTTATTAACACTGAATACTACATTGTCCCATAAATGGTTTCATTTTGATAAGTGAACCTCATTTTCTTGGATAATAATGTCCCCTCAGTGGTGAGCATTATGCTGCTGATTAGACACTACCAGTATTAAGTTTCCTGTTCATGTTCCACGCCTTCTCTGAGCAACTAGCTGCTAGGCTGCTCATTAACCAGCCTCCTTGCTTGGTTCCCACTACATGTTCCTGTTACCAAACTTTCTTCTTGGTTTCTGCTTCCTTACCCTAGCTCGAGTTACTTAATCCCAACTTTGATTTATGGCTTGACTTCTGACTATAACCCTGAATCTATCTCGGGCTTTGACTACTAGGTCAGGGTGCCCCATTACAGGATTTGCTCAAGTGCTATGTTTTGGCCGAACTCTGCTCCTACTGAAACCAATACTAAAAGTCACATTGACTTTGGTGGGATTAATGGTAGATGAATACTTCTGAAAATCCTACCCTAATTCTGCAATAACACTTATGAAATTTTCAATTTTGTCCTTAAACTCTGCGATTTGCTTAATTGTTTTTATATATATATATAAAAAATGTTGTGTTACCCCAGTGTTATCGGCTATAACATGCCCTGCTTTTAATCCCCCTCAAAGTTCATTGTTTGATTTCTTCATTTTTAACTCTCTCTTTCCACAACAAACAAACAAGCAAAACAAAACATACACAGCCTCTCACATTCTTTGGGATGAAGATTCAGTAGTGCAGAACATTGGGGCAGAGAGGTAATGTACATAAGAGGCATTCACTGACTCTTTGGTCCCCATTAAGATTTTACCTTGGAATAGTAATGTTTACTTAAGTAATGTCTAATATATACACCTAATTACACTACTGAAGTCTGTAGATTATTTTATTTACTGTTATTGAAAGATTCTCCTATGAAGCATAACTAATAGCATTGGAAATGGACCAAGTTGTTCTAGGTGGTGTGACAAAACTCCAAGTCTGTACTTGTGGGTCCTGCGCTTCCTGGCAGATTTAGGGGCCTCAGAAACTCATCTAGGCCCCAGAGTGACCTCCCTTTCTCAGTATAATTGGCAAGAGTCACCACCTAGTGAGTTGCCTTCATCACAGGCCAGTATGGAAGATGGAAAAAGGGGGGAGCCCGGGCCCGCCCTCTACTCCGGACTCCAGCCCAGGGACCCTAATAGTATCAGCTAAGATGGCTGACCTTTTAGACACAAAACACAATACAATTCCCTGGGCTACTTCCCCACAGCAGTCCTGCTTCTTCAAACTCCACTTCACCCTTACCTCAGGGCCTCCTTCCTTCAGTATGATATGTTGTCCTACACTCAGTCTCACCAACAGCATAACTTCCTTCCACAGCTCCTGACACCCACACCCACCTGACTAACTGGGAGGTTTTTATCTGGTTTCAGCCAGTCCCTGATTGGCTTCAGGTGTCCCAATTAGGCTAGCTGTTTCTACTCCTTTCTAGAAGGTTCTTAATTGGCCCCAGGTGTCTTGATTGGCCTGGAGTAGCCTTTGTTTGTCTATCCAGGGAACAAGGACCTGCACATCCTGAGACTAATATACCTGCCTTCCAGCACTCTCCTATATCCTTCTGGTCTGACTCCATCACAGTGGATCTCTGGGAATCCTGGATATGGAGTTTTCTGGATATGGTCCCTGTCCTAAAACTAGGGTGACACAAATTTATATTTTAATCATTCACAGAAGAGTGAGCTCTAGAAGGATAGCATAAATCGAAATATTGCTCTGCCACCAACAGTGTCATCAAAATGCAGAACTAGTTGTAAATATGTGAATCATATAGCGTGCTAGCATGGGTATCTCCATCTTGGACCAACATGAGGCAGACTCAACCCAAATGGCCGAGTGAGCTATGTAGCACATTCTTAAGAAAAAAAATTGCTCTTAGTGCCTCAGTGCATCTTGTAGTAACTTTAAAATATAGTTAGATAACTTCAATTCTTAAAGTAAATCATGTGTCAAAGCAAACACTTGTTGTGTAGGCTGTCTGAAACAGCATGAGCAGCTAGCAAATATGATAAATAATGGTAGTTAAGTGAATTTCTGTCTATGTACATGCTACAGCTATACAACTATCACTGTTCCTGACTTTGTATTCCCATGTAATAAAATTAGTCACATACTGAGCTCGTTTCCTATCTTCCCTTGATCTTGAAGCCACTCACGCACTGTTGACACAGTTTTTATCATGATCAGTTCTTATCTTTATTCACTCCACTAAGCCCCTCCCAGCTTGATTGTTTTGATCATTGTTTTTCTTTCCCCGTTGGGATGGCACCATTACAAATGAGATCTGTCTACTTCAGGGTTAGGCAACCTACGGCACGGATGCCAAAGGCAGCACACGAACTGATTTTCAGTGGCACTCACACTGCCCGGGTCCTGGCCACTGGTCTGGGGGGCTCTGCATTTTAATTTAATTGTAAATGAAGCTTCTTAAACATTTTAAAAATCTTGTTTACTTTACATACAACAATACTTTAGTTCTATATTATAGACTTCTAGAAAGAGATCTTCTTCAAAGGTTAAAATGTATTACTGGCATGCGAAACCTTAAATTAGAGTGAATAAATGAAGACTCGGCACACCGCTTCTGAAAGGTTGCCGACCCCTGGTCTATTTGCACCCATGTGTAACAAACTTTACCAAGATGGAAATAAAAGGTTGTAGATTTATTGGAGGTAATTAATTATTTCTCCAAAATATACAGATAACAAGCAAAGATAGTCAGCATCAGCCCTGAACTTGGAAAAATTAGGATCTTATTTCAATCTTCTAGGAAAAGTTGGTCTTTTGGTAAAAGCAATGGACTGGGAGTCAGAAGGTCTGAGTTTTAGTCCCCATCAACCAACAAACTTTTTCTATCACCTTGCTTATGTTTGCTGTGCTTCTGTATTTGATTAGTAAAATAGATATAATAGATGCCATGTAAATTGTAGGGTCGTTGTAACTGGTGTTCATTAAGTGCATTTAAATCCGCATATGGAAAGTGCTATAGAAGTGCTAAGTATAGAGTGGAAAAGGCTCTGATCTCCTAGTAAGTGTGGGAGTGGAAGTGGAGCCAGGCCAGACAGATTGTTTCCTGGATGGTAAGGAGTAGTGTGTTGCTCCTAGCCCCAGTGGGGGCAACAATGGCAGCATGAAATGGGAAATGGAGCGGGTTGTCTAATCTCTTTTGTGTCTGAGAAGAGACTATTAGAACTGAGGTTTGCATAAGGAAAGGGAAAACTTACATATAGACATGCCGTGTCTCCCCTCTGACACTGATCACAGTTCAGTCAATGATATTTTGATTGTTTTGAGTAAAGAGGGTTTTGTCCCCCAGTACCTCCTAGAGGCATGCCTTTTGACCCAGCTGTGACCAGTGGGGCACACTACTGAAATGCTGGCAGCACAGTCTCAGAGGCCCATAAAATTGCCAAAATGTCTTTCATTCTCAACACAAAGTTAGGTAAAAATCCATTTTCTGACGTTATTAATGGCTTATTTCCTTAACTCTCAAGATCACATATGCAGAGCATACAGCATTCCCACACGTTCAGGCTTCTGTAATTAATGTTGTTTCATTTTTTCCGCCATGCTTAGTTCTAGGTTTATTCTAACAAATTATTTCTTGAAGAATACTGGGAATTCTGACATCTTAGACTGATGAAAATACTGTGGTCTGTAATGCCAGCACAGTAGAGCATCAGTCCTAAATTAGGGACTCCAGATGCTACCACAGCACAAATATTACTAACAATGGTTCTGAGATATTGGAGTTATTTTCTATACCTACAATAGATAATAACTACAGCATCTCAGTACCACTGTGTGGTAACTGTTGGCAAATAGTAGCTTCCCTGTCACCATAGTAACAGAGTTCCATCTTAAATGAAAATAATCTGACATTTCCCCCTACGAGGTCTCATTATTG
Organism: Dermatemys mawii; assembly: GCA_007922305.1. Lineage (NCBI taxonomy): Eukaryota > Metazoa > Chordata > Testudines > Dermatemydidae > Dermatemys > Dermatemys mawii. The sequence goes on along the minus strand of ML677326.1, from coordinate 51,545,198 downwards.
CTCTGCAGAACAATATGCTTGATGTCTCCTTTCAGTGGCTTGTTGTTTTTTCGTTTGTTTTACAGATGACTGTGGGTGGTTTAGAATATTTTTTTCGCTATAAAGTTTAGCCTCATAGCATTTGTGATCTGGTTGGACATCACCACTCTTCAACTTCCATAGTACTCACTGACTTTGTCACTTCTGATACTAGAATTCATTTTGGTGAGGTTAAAATAATTTTATTTAATGAATGGCACCTGAAAAGGTTTTCCTACTATAGTTTATCTGTTCTCAAAATCAATCTATGTTGCTAATCTGTGTCTAGAAATGGCAATGAGCTGAACTTTGAAAATATCCTCTTGCAAAGCACTATGATATAGTGACTATTTTATGTGCATTATGACAGAGCTTTTTTTTTTTTAATGAAACAATCTATAGTGTGTGATGCCAGCTGCCATACTTGGGAAAACTGGAGTTCTCAAATATTATATTCTTTTTTTAAAAAATGTAAAAAAAAAATCTAGATGATCCATGGTATCTTTCTGGGAATGAAATAATGTTTCTAATCTCAAAGTTTCAAAAAATCTTTTGGACATCTTCAGAAAAGTGGCAACATCATGGAACCTTGATGGCTATCATGTGTCACTTCTGCTGCTTCTGTAAAGTTTAAAACTCTCTTACTGTTTTTTCCGGCATTTTTGCTGATCAGGGACCCTTCAGATTAACTAAAGGAACAGTGGCACCTCATTGCTGCTAGTTATATTTTGCACATCATATGAATAATAGCTGAACTGAAATTATTGCTATAACCAAAAGAGAGTTCTTCATGACTTCTCATTAGAGCAAACCTGCCTGTGAAATCTAACCTGTTGGTGTCTGTCAGAAATAATCTTTATATTTTTGTCTTTATTTCACACATCATTTCAGTTTCTAGTTTCTGCAATTCTATGGTTACAACAGTAATCTCTTGAGCACTATGCTAATATTTGTTCCCTTTACTTATCCAATTAATAGTTGATTAACCACACATCTAAAAGTACCTCTCTTGTCTTAAACCTTGTCTACTTACAAATTTACATCAGTTTAGTTAAACTGGTTCATTTAAAACCATTTAGTTAAATCTGTGCAAATCCTTGTGTACAGACTCTTATTTTGGTTTTGTTTAAATCTGTTCATAATCAATTTAAAGTAATTAAATATTAAATAAAATTAAATACATCTATTTTAACCAGACTAAGAACATTCACACTGCCCTTGGCACTGATTTAACTAAATTGGTTTACAATTGCCCCTTAAGATGAACTGTGAAATTTTGAGTGGAGAGAAACCCTTAGGCATCTCTATAGTAAGTAGCTTTTACTACTCAAGTGATTAGATATAAGTGACCTATTTAGGAAAAAATGAAATAGAGAGAACCTTTACTGTTCTCTCTTTCCTGAGATTTGGAAGGCTCCCCGCAGGTTGCCTTTTGAGGTGTCCCAGGAGAGTCCTTCCTCTAAAAGATGCTTTTTGAGAAGAGCAAGCCAGCCTAATCCCACCTTCTGATGAAGAATTCATTCAGATAACAACTCAGCCTACCTTCTCCCATTAGCAGCAGCTGGATAGTAGAATGCAGTAGCCTCTAAAGTGGCCCCATTGATATCCATCTCTCTGTTCTTACCAGTACTTGAGTCTGTGCACATTCTGAATTCCTGAGTACACTGAGATTTGAGAAATATCGGGTATGCCCATTAGTACAAATAGTAGAGAACTCCAAGGAAGATGCTCAGCTAGAGGAGGAGAGACTACATCTATTCCCCAACTACAGCTGCTGCCACCACCAAAGGCCTTTCTACTTCAGAGAACAAGAATGTGCCCCCAGAAGTCTGATCTGCTCCACAGGAGGAGAGAATACTATCTGGTTGGCAATACTGAGCTTCTGTCATACTAGGGTGAGTACTGATTTTGAAATTTCCCATCACTATTACTTATACATGATTTAACATAGTGCCCACGTTACAATCTCTCATACCAAACACCATAGGGATTATCAGAGTTCATTGGAACAGTTTATCCTCCAAAGTCAGCTACAGATGTTATTGGACACTTTATTTCTTTTCATTCATAATAAAGATATAATACAAACATTATATCTCTGTGTATTATCTTTCCCCCACCCTCAACAGCTATATATAAATCATGAAGATGTCCCCTAAAACTACAAACAATTCTGCAATCACTAATTCTCAAATTATTACACACAAGTGGCCATGAATAATAAAATATAATTTAATTTGTTTACAGGCATCAGTTTCTCCTCTATCTCACAAAGATCTGAAAGTTTTCCTGTAAACAAAGTCTTACTGTAACAGAAGTCTATGCTACATATAACCACTATGACAGTTACTTCCATACTGGAAAAAGTGTTGTAAACACTCTGATACATAAAAAGAATAATTATGTAAAGTAAGGTATACTCACATGTGTCAGAAATACTAACAGTCCAATCACTAATATATTTCTGTACTTTACGTTTCAGGTTTAGTAGAAGCAGAAAACTTTATATTAAGACTAGTTAATTCAATAAGGGCATCCCATCACTTTAAAATATACCTGCTTTCTGAGGCTCTATGAAGTTGAATGCATTACATTTTCCCAAAAGTCACTTCTCTGTCACCCTTCATTGTAGAGATGATAAATGTTTTTGAGTATTCAGTAGATACTACTGCTTTTTTTTTTATTCCGAAGGAGTAAAGAAAGAGACAGTGACAACACAGTGAGTACAAAATATTGCAGAGTCAGGTATATGGTGCTGTTTGGCACTGTGTAAACTCCTCTCTAATGTGGTTTATCAAGAGTCTCTCTCACACACCACAAAAACCCACCAACACACTTTCACAAATGGAACCTCAGTTGGCAGTCATGGCAAAAGAGGTTATGGCTTTAATGAACATGAAAGGTGACCTTTCCTTCCACATTTGCTGCGTGTGTTGGGGAGGGGGTTCCCAGTCTGAGCTCAGGCCCTGTTGCAGAAAGTCACGTGTGAGATAATATAATTTAGTTGCCCTTGTTGCACTGACTCAGTAGACAGATAGAGGAAATTGGCCTGCATTTCTGTCAATGGATCACATTTCATGAGCACAACAATTTTTTCTATATATGAGGCGTACAAAAAGGATACAAGTTTTACTGAAAATGTATGTCACTGAAACTGAGGGGAAATCTATACAAATTTATATCAGTATCTATGATACTATTAGACTAATAATAGTGCTTTTATTCCAATAACTTGCAAATTAATATGAAGGATGTGTAAAACAACCTGATTTGGCTTGTCACTGGTTTGTTACCGAATAACCAAATTGGCAAGTTCACTTAATGACTTCTGAGGTTTACATGAAGGTTCATGTTCATATTCCCACATATGCTGTAGAAATCTGGAGCAAAACCTTGACATCCTAGTTTTACTTTGCCAGCTCACTTACCACAGTCTCCTCACCCTGTGCTTTAAGTTATCTTCTAGAGATACCAAGTGACATACAATGCCATCTGTCAACTGGATATATCTGGGATTTGTCAGCCTTCTCAGCCAGATGGAGTTTTGGCAGGTTGGCTGCTATGTCCACTGGTTACAAATGCACCATTATCACACTTAAAAGAAGAGTCTAACTGCCTCCTCCCTCATTTGGCAACAGAATCAGGACATACTCGTTAGGTACTCTCTATCTATCTTTTCTGAGGGTCTGATGCACTCCATAGTACCTTGTTATTGACCAGAGCAAAACTAGAAGCACTGGGAGCATGTATCACTTTCTCAATTTTGGTAGATGAAACAGAGGGATGTTACCATGCTGTTGACATTTGTTGTGTGTTGTACAGCAAGAAGTTGAACTGTATGAGTATTGTATGGAGAAACACAGAGAGAAGTGAAACAAAAACAATCTGCAAGAGTAGAAACTGAAAGAGAGAAAGTGTAAATTGATATTTGCTATACATTATTGAAAGTGCCTTGAAAGATCACAAAGTTACGGAGAGTGAAGATAAATGCTTCAAACACTTGTTTTGTAAGGGTCAATTTAATCACAAAACAAACGCTTATACAGAGCTCTCAACCACTGTTGCTACCGTACAACGCTATGTGTTAAAAGGGACCTCCTTACTTCGAAGTCTGCAAGTCATACAAACAGAAATAGTAAAAGTCTTGTTAGGTTTACAAGATATAGGCCTTGTAAATCATAAAATCTTTCTTAGGTACTTATATGGCCCCCATGACCATAGTGTCTGAGTGCCTCACAATCTTTAATGTATTTATCTTCAAAACACCCCTGTGAGGTAATGCAATAATATGCTCTTCATTCTGCAAACCAAGTGACTATTAAGACACAGGAGATCTGTGATGGAGCAGGGAATAGAACCAGGTCTCAAGTCCTAGGCTAGTGACCTAACCACTGGACCATCCAACTTCTTTCTACCTTGCACAATAAGGTGAAGTAAAGGAAACCCTAAGGTATTTTATATTCTGTTAGAGAGGTATCAAAAATTAGACTAGAAGATCTTTGGGTCAGGGGCCATGTCTTTTTGCATGTTCCGTGGAGTGCCTATAAACACTTTTGGTACCTAGCTTCTTTGTGGTTTTGTTTGGGGTTTATTGGGGGGAGTGGGAGGTTAGGAGGAAAGGGAATAAAGTTAGTAAAAGGACAAAAATGTGTAGATAAGTACAAGGGTGGCGAAGGGATGGAAATGCATTGAGTGGGGAGATGGAAATCAAGCAGATTTGGAAGACTGCTGGGACCCAGGTATTCAAATATTCAAAGATTAATTCAAATA
>ML677326.1:51464769-51540400 GCA_007922305.1 Dermatemys mawii | reverse complement strand
AAAACACTTAAGGACATGTATAAATTTTAAAACATATGTAATCCCACAACAATCAATGAACTATTAAAATGCTTGAAGTTATGGACCTGTTTAAGTTAGATCTGGGCCTTGGTCTGGCTACTGTTGTACAGAAGATGTAGGTACTGCTCTCCCCAATGCTTCCTGGTGATGGGGAGTGTGTGGGACTACTGAGAATTTGAACATGTTTTTTCCTCTCCAGTAGTGCACAGGCTCCAGCAATGCATAGTGAAAACACAGCAGTCTTTGTTACTCTGGGTGATTACTGGAAAGCTCTTGGCCTCCACCATGCACATACCTATAGAATGAGAAGTACGTGTCAGGTGCCTGCTGATGGTGTCTTTCCAAACAAGACCTATCCCCTTTGCCTGCCTAAATCCCCATAAATGCTTTTATCTGAGTAGTGAATGTGGAGTTGCAGACATTCTGCTTCTTGGCAGGAAAGGTACATGGAAAGGTGCATAGAAGTCCCTCCAGGAGATGCAGAGGTTCTTTACAAGAAATGTTTTCAAAGCATTGCTTGGGGGGGCATGTTTTTTTATTTTTACTTTTAAGTGAACTTTTTGTGTCAATTGGAGTTTTATATAAAGGATTAATTCAAATACAATAGGGGTGAGGCATAGAAGACTGCATTTATCAGTTTTCAAGGCCTCTGCTTTGGAAATTCCAAACTAGAATTTGAGAATGACCTGCAGAATGGCCCCAAGAAATGAGAATGTACTAAAATAGTTTGGCCAGATAGCTGAAGTAAAATTTATTTATCTGTTGTGATAAAAAGTAGATGGTAGTGATCCAAAAGTTAAATGATGCTTGACCTAAAAGGAAAAATAATTAACTTATTTATGTGACCACTTGAGACATTAATTATAAATGATACATTTGTGCTATCAAAGTTAACTTATGAACTTAATCAGATGAAAATAGTAATAATTTTGAATAATATATAGGTCACATCTGAAATGAGTATAAATTAGCTGTCTAAGAAATAATATCCTCTTTCAGTAGAACTATGCCAATTTACACACACTTAGGATCTGGCCCGTGGTTTACAGAGCTAGCCATAAACCTGAAGTAAGGTTTGTTTTTTTTTAAAAAAAGTTTTAATTAAATATGTGAAGATATTCATTAAGAGAGATTAAAGACAATATTAATTCCACTGAATGACACAGATAGAAATACACAATCATAGAACTGGAAGGGACCTCGAGAGATCATCTACTCCAGTCTCCTGCACTCAAGGCAGGACTAAGTATTATCTAGACCATCCCTGATAAGTGTTTGTTCAACTTGTTCTTAAAAATCCCCAATGTTGGAGATTCCAAGATGTCCCTAGGCAATTTATTCTAGTTCTTAACCACTCTGAAAGATAGGAAGTGTTACCTGATGTCCAACCTAAACCTCCCTTGCTGCAATTTAAGCCCATTACTACTTCTCCTATTCCCTAGAGGTTAAGAAGAACAGTTTCTCTCCATCCTCCTTGTAACCAACCTTCTACACTGGACCCTCGCTATACCCCATGTCACTATAGTGGGTGTTCGTGTACAGCACAGTTGTTGCCATGGATCCCAAATTTAAATGTTTAAATTGGGATCCATGGCAAAGTGGTCCCCTTGCTAGCGCAGGACGGTGCATGGATCCCGAACCTCAGGCTATAGCAAGGGTCTGGTGTATGCACTTGAAAACTGTTATCATGTCCCCTCTCACTCTTCTCTCCTCCAAACTAAACAAACCCATTTTTTTCAATCTTCCTCAAGAGGTCATGTTTTCTAGACTTTTAATCATTTCTGTTGCTCTTCACTGGACTTTCTCCAATTTGTCCACATCTTTCCAGAAATGTGGCATTCAGAACTGGACACAATACTCCAGTTGAGGCCCAGTCAGCACAGACTAGGGTGGAAAAATTAATTCTCCTGTCTTACTTACAATATTCCTGCCAATACATCACAGAATAATGTTTGCTTTTTTCGCAACAGTGTTACACTGTTGACTCATATTTAGTTTGTGATCCACTCAGACCTTCAGATCCCTCTCCTCAGTACTTCTACCTAGGCAGTCATTTCCCATTCTGTATGTGTGCACCTGATTGTTCCTTCCTAAGTGGAATACTTTGCATTTGTCCTTACTGAATTCCATCCTGTTTACTTCAGACCACTTCTCCAGTTTCTCCAAATCATTTAAAATTATAATCCTATCCTCCAAAGCACTTGCAAACCGTCCAATTTTTGTATCATCTGCAAACTTTATAAGTGTACTCTCTATTGCGTTATATAAATCATTGATGAAGACATTGAACAGACCCAGAACTGATCCCTGCAGATCCCTCTCGTTATGCCCTTCCAGAATGACAGTGAACCACTGATAACTACTCTCTAGAAATGATTTTCCAACCAGTTTTACACCCACCTTATATTGTCTCCATCTAGATTGTATTTCCCTAGTTTGTTTATGAGAAGGTCATGCGAGACAGTATCGAAGCCGTACTAAAGCCAAGATATACCATATCTACCAATTCCATTCTACCTACAAGGCTTATTACCCTATAAAACTATCAGGTTGGTTTGACACAATTTGTTTTGGACAAATCTGTGCTGACTGTTATTTATCATCTTCTTATCTTCTAGGTATTTGAAATAGATTAATTAATTATTTGCTTCATTATCTTTTGGGGTACAGAAGTTAAACTGACCGGCCTGTAATTCCCTGGGTTGTCCTTATTTTCCTTTTTATAAATGGACAATATTTGCCCTTTTCCAGTCTTTTGGAATGTCTCCCATCTTCCATGACTTTTCAAAGATAATTGCTAATGGCTCAGATATCTCCTCAGTCATCTCCTTGAGTATTCTAGGATGCATTTCATCAGGCTGTGGTGATTTGAAGATATCGAATTTGTCTAAGTAATTTTTGACTTGTTCTTTTCCTATTTTAGACTCTGATTCTACCTCATTTTTACTGGCAATGTTAGACATCCAGTCACCACTAACCTTAGTGAAAACCAAACAAAGAAGTCATTAAGCATCTCTGCCATTTCCACAATTTCTGCTATTCTCTCCCCTCCTTCCCCCCATCCCCCGGTCCATTGAGTAACAGATTTACTCTGTCCTTGATCTTCCTCTTCCTTCTAATGTATTTGTAGAATGCTTTCTTATTTCCTTTTATGTCCCTAGCTAGTTTGATCTCCTTTTGTGCCTTGGCTTTTCTGATTTTGTCCCTACATTCTTGTGTTGTTTGCTATATTCATCCTTTGTAATTTGACCAAGTTTCCACTTTTTTGTAGGACTCTTTTTTGAGTTTTACGTCACTGTATATCTCCTAATTAAGCCAGGGTGGTCTCTTGCCATACTTCTTATCTTTCCTAGGCAGTGTAAATCAAGCTAAAGACAGGAAAAGTGTATTGAAAGGATTTTAATTGATGTGCTAGAAAATAAGACTTTTGTTACTATGACATTACACTCCATATGTTTTATGAAAATATGCTTATGCATGTGAATGTAATATAACTGGAATGTGCTTTATGCAAAAGGTCTCTTGTAAGGTATAAAACAAAGGTTATAACCTAATAAATATATTCCTCCTCTTTGTATGTATTATTATTGTATCTGAAGCTAGAAATATGAAGTATAACTCCAGGTCCTATTGTAATTATACAAACTGTGCGCCATTAATTGTGGCTTAGAATCTTGATGGCTCCCATTGACTAGGACGATTGATTACGAATGGGTTTATTTATCTGCATGCCTTTCTGTGTACGTGTATACCAACCCATGGATAATGAAGAATGAGGTCTCACAGGGCATGTGACCATGTCACCTGATAATGAAATCCATCATAAATCTGGTACTTTTCCATTTAGAAGTCTGGGAGGGAGAGGGTTGGGACCCATAGAGACAAAAGTGGAACAGAACAAAGGGACCCAGAACCAGATTCTGACAAATCCATTGTTTTCCACCTAAGATGTCTGCTGGAACTAACAAGAACAGTACCAGGGAAAGGATTGGGGACAGTCTAGGAAGGAGTGTAGTCTGTGAAAGAAGCATATTGGAACATCTCTGAGCATAAGATATTACCTGTAATCAGTTTCTTAATGTATTAGGCTTAGACTTGCATGTTTTTGCTTTATTTCTCTTGGTGACTTACTTTGTTCTGTCTGTTATTACTTGAAACCACTTAAATCCTACTTTTTATACTTAATAAAATCACTGTGGTTTATTAATGAACCCAAAGTGATTCATACCTCGGGGAGCAAACAGCTGTTCATATCTCTGTATCAGTGTTATCAAGGGCAGACAATTTATGAGTTTACCCTGTATAAAGCTTATACAGGGAAAATGGATTTATTAGGGGCTTGGATCCCATTGGGAGCTGGATGTCTGGGTGCTGGAGATAGGAAACCTGCTGAGCAGTTTTTAGTTAAAGACTGCAGCTTTGGGGGAGTGGACCTGCCCTGGGTCTGTGTTGAAGCAGGCTAGTGTGTCTGGCTCACCAAAGCAGGGTTCTGGAATCCCAAGCTGGCAGGGAAAATGGGTTCAGAGGTAACCACAGCACATCAGGTGACAGTCCCAAGGGGATCTCTGTGACTGAACCCGTCACAGTTACATTTTCCAAAGTGCTTAAATTGACATGACTACTAAAAAAAGTTAATTAGTACAAGGTTATTGAAATATATTCCTAAAATACATGCAAAATAATCCACAAACTATCTGTTTTCCAGAAATTTTGTACCTTACAAACAGGTTCCTAGAACTTGGCCAGCAGAGCATGTCAAACTGTTTCAAGGCAAAATTGGTACCAATTAGTTGACCTTTCATTTGGTTCTTCAGTCCTAGTACAGTTTTTCATGAACAAATTGTTGTATATAATCCCTCTGTAGCACATTGTTTGATGTTGAGACAATGTATGCACATAATCTTGTAAACCTTGCAAATGAGTAGTCCATTGCAAGGACCTATTGAATATTTGTGAGAGCTTATCTACTGAGAGCAGATTAGAAACTGAATGAAGCATACAGTCCTTGAATACTGCTTGCCAAAATGAAAAAAAAAACCATAAATATAAACACATTACACAAATTATTATTGATAAAATGTCTATGCTTACCAGCAGAAGTAATAACAAAAATCAGTTAAGTGTGCTGTTCTAGGCCACTTTGCCACTGTTGCTGTAAGCAGATGATCAGCCAGTGAAGCTGCATCTATTCACACCGGTGGTGTAATTAGCCATCTGTTTCATTCATGTTTCAGTGAATACCAGTAGGTTACAACACAGGTATAAACAGTCAATCATGTCCTGGGCCAGTAAGGACTGTGAGCAGCACAGCAGTGCACTTGGGTGAGGGAAAGAAGCAGTCTCAACAGTGGCTCCTCTGACACTGTTAAGTAATTCATTGGCAAGAGTCTCACCCCAAACTTCTCACCCATGGAGACATATTGGGTCTTGCTATGTTAGCATTTCCCTCCAAAATCTAAAAGACAACAGAACTGTTTTCTTCTTTCATTGTAAGCTGTTTTCCCCTAACATTTTGCTCTTTAATCTTCATGCCTGAAAGCTTGCCCACTGGCAACTCTACACATTCACACCATTTCTTCACCTCCGTTTTGAGCTTCCTGCCTCTTTCTTGGCTTTTATACAAACTCTGTAAGGTGTCTTCTAGCCAGCTGGTGTATAAGTGGAATTTGTTATTGTCAGTCATCAAGCCAGCAGTTTCAGGCTGGGCTATGAGCTAAAACCTTGCTTAAAGAAGGTGTTGAACAATTTAACATTTAATTTATCATAGGCTCCAAGTGGAAAGATTTCCAGGCTTGCATCCAAACTTCATTCTGTTTGCAAACAAACTGCCCTCTGCCTTCTCTCCCATCACAATGGATCAGAGTTGACAGTCAGTCCCTGGAGTGGATATTCAGCTTTCTGGTCAGAAGTGGATTCAATATTCACTGGAATGGAGTCTCATTCAGCATACTGCTTTCACTTGATGTTTGATGCGGGCTCCTCTGGGTGGTCCACCAAATTTCTCTCCTATGCTGAAGCTGTCTTAAGAAATATTTCAGCCAAAAATATAGTGATAAATGCTTCCTAACAAACTCACTCAGATTTTTCCATTACTTTCAGTAGCACGTTGTTTGGGATCATTTGCACTAGCAGGAGCTCCATCTGTAAGATCCCAAGCATTAGGCAAAGGTTATTTCTGCATAACTTACTTGATTATATCTCAAAGGGCCAGTCTGTTGGCACCACTCCTACACAAGGCTCTAAATCATCTAAGTTCTATTTCAGCTTTTAACATGGGCATAAACAGTACATAGTAACCTCTGAACCATGTTGGATGAATTTTATTCATAGTAAGTTAACAATATGATCAAGATTAGAACGTTGCTACTAGCTTCTGAGCCATATTTAATCCACTAGACTATTCTGCTTCTCTATATGTTGCTACATTTGTTCATTGTATATTAATATCAATTTTTTGAAAGTAAATCTAGAAGAAATTAAGGAGCACTCAGCTCTCCACAGTAAGCATGCATATCCATTGTGGGCTTCTAATGACAGCTTAAACTACAAAGTTCTCCTCCAGACCAGTAAATAGAATTTACTTTTATTATACATAGTTGACTTACTATTATTTAACACTGCCAAAACAGTTCTTTAAAATGGATTTAGGCTTCTTTGGCTTATTTTATAAATCAATAGAAGTACTTTGCAGGAAAAACATTTTACACACTTACCAGGCTGAAAGATGACACATTATTTCTTAGGCAGCACATTTACCTTCCTCCATTTGTTGCATTTGTTCAAAGCTAAAATGTCACTTCAATGAAGAAAACTGCCAGCTTAAAATATGCCTGTTTTCACATTTCTGTTTTCTACGACAATAAATCAAAGTTTTCTTATATGAAATACTAAAATAATAATAAATCTGATCCCTAAAATGTTATGAAAACTCTCAGCCAGTTCCAGGCAGATAGCCAGTGCAATTAATAGAAAAAAATGTACAAGTTGTAACTTCCCCACACCCAAAAAACCATTTTTTTCTGTTATAAAACATGAAAAATGTATTAAATTAAACTCAAAGCACATACTATATCACATGGTTCATAAACATTTATTCCCTAAATAGAAAAAGGCTAATACATTGTCCATAATCAAAAGTTTACTATTCTTCAAGTAAAATACAAGAAAAATAGAATCCCTAGCTTACTAGCTAGCTTATCTGCCCTTCTATACAAATAGACTTTTACCAATTTATTTGCTCTTTCAGTACTTACATTGATTGCTGTAGTTGAAATGTTATACAAAACTAACTGATACTGAGCTGGCTAGATGGGAGTGCAGGCAGGTCTTTCAAAGCTGTACAAAATTCCTAATTCAATTGATGAGTCTTTAGCAAGTTATCGCCACAGTTTTCCATTACTCTGATGAAAGTAAACTGTGGCATAACCTCCCTTGAATATATTTGGAGTCCAGTATGCTCTTTGTCCCCCTGACCATTTCTCCACATAAAAGAGGTGATCATATCTGGCAAACTACATTTTTGGAGATATCTTTCATGGCATATCTGGCATAACTCATTGCAAGTTTGCACAACTGGTATTCATAATAGTGTCCCCCTGATTCCATACAGTGTCACAATCAGTACCTCTAGTAATGAGAACCGAGGAGTCTCAAATTTACCTCTCAATAGCAGAAGAACCCCAAATCACTGGCGACTTCAGAAAATGTAAGCCTAAATAGCTGATTGCGTAAGAAAGAAAGGGTATTCAAGTGGCTAAGGTGCTAACTTGGAACTCAGCAAAAATGGGTTTAGTTTCCTGCTTCAGACTTCCTGTGCAGTCTTAGATAAAAGTCATTTAGACTCTTTGTATCATCTGAAAAAATGGGAAAAATGCTTCCATATAGAGGCAATGTGGTGGGAGGATAAATGCCTTAAGACTGTGAGATGTTCATATGGGCCACATGGTTAATAGGGGCCACATAAGCAGCTTAGATAGATAATTACTCTCATTCTATTTTTAAGATCAAGAAAAACATTTACTTGTTAATATTTTTTCTTTATTTTCAAATGGTATTTCTCCAAAATACTATAACTTAGTTTCTCAGTTGGTATTAATCAGCACTGTTAATGGAGATATACCAAATTACATCATCAGAAGATCTTGCTCCCTGAGTTTTAATTTCTTAATCAATTTTGAGGACCAAAACCCCTGGTATTTTATATTAGGCAAAAAAATATCTCACCAAATTTTGGGGGGGGGGGTTGGGGGGGGAGAAGGAATTGTTATTGGGTTTTCTCTCTTTCTTTGTTTTTCTTTGTTCTGTCATTGAAGTCTTTATATATAAAAATACAAAAAATGATTTAAAACACGAAATAATTTGATTTTTTAAAAATATTTTCCTTCCACCATTTGCTTGTTTTTTCCAGAACTTCTTATCTTCATTTTTTTAATACAGGCATGTCGTGTCTTGCGCGAGGGTTCTGTTTCACGGTTACCGTGTATAGCAGAAACCGCATATAGCCAGAACCCATTCACTGCAATGGGAGGTGAAATCGCGCCCCCTTCAGGAAGTTTTTTTTTTTAAAAAAAAAAATTCCTCCTTTTTTTTTTTGCGGACCATGTAAAACTGCAATCACGTATGTTAAATATGCCTAAGACGTGACATGCCTGTATTCCCATGATTTGCTGAAAATGGTTCTATAGATCCTACAATTCCAATAACTGTCAAATACACTGTTGCTGTGGAATGAAAGATGTTCTCTGCTCATTTACAGAAGACTGTTGTGTTATTTACATTCTTTGATGCCATTAAAAACTCTGCCCAGATAATGGACAATAACAATCCTGACAATTCACAACTGACTTCTCTTTCCTTAGCTTTCTTGAATCAATAACTTCCTTATAAACTCACTGTATAAAAATACATTTCAGAAACCATTCTATTGGTGTGTGAAATTAAATTCCTTTACAGTTCTGGAATATCAGGAGAAAACAGATTCAGTGTGTGAAACAAATCTTGTTTGTTTTCAGAAGTGTCGATTCCACAGCTGTCTAGGTGCTCTGCTCAGGCAACCACAAGATTCCCTAGAGCACCCACAGTATTCAGAGGAAAACAAAGATACTATGGAGGAGTCAGCAGAATGTTAATACAGTTTATTGAAACTGAGGCCCTCAAATACAATGAATACCACCAAACAGTTTTATTTTTGAGGAGAGGATAACTATAACACTAATTAAAGAGAGGGATTGAAATATATGGCTAGATGAAAGAGCTGTTAAAGTAACTGTGAAGAAACTAATAAATGTGCTGTTATTTTAGAGCTAAAATATTATTATATAATTGGAAAATACATCAGCCAAGGTAACATTTCCAAATTAATTGAGTCAGATTGACAGATTATGTAAAATCACAGTGAGGAAAGAAAAAAAAAAATCACTGGCCATATATATTTTGTGAAGTTTTATTAACAGTCTCAGAACATATGCATTTCAGCCAACACTCAGAAGTATTATGTTAGTGCAGAGTTTAGTAGTATGTTAGGCTATATATTAAGTTGTCACATACTCTGTTAGTTAACTGTGTACATACACATGTTCCCCATGCCATGTTGAATGTCCCTATATGCTGTACTGGACATGGGTGTAATGCTGTGTTAATGCAAACACATAAGTCCATATGGCCTCTTTTATTATGCAATATTACTGCTTCCATTTCAGGGGTGGTATCCCAGTGCTCTGTGCTGCAGAGAAGAGACTCTAAGAACTGCTCTGCTGTGTGTTATTGGTACCCACCTTCACATATTTGCTAAAGACATTTTCTGCTCACCTCTTTCTCCTGCCAAACCAGGTGGAAAATATGTAGTAAGTGAATTATGTTGTGGTTCTTCTCCTGCTCCTTATTGAGGGACAAATGTTTATACAGTGGAGTAGGCAACTGGTGAGATACAGGATGGATTATGGGAAGAATAGTCTGCTATGCAGAAGATGGCTGATCATGAGAGAGAATAACAATACATTGAGGTCCCGCAGAACCAGTCTTCTGAATGTTAGTAAGGTCATGGTATGCCCATAGGTGGACTTTCACTTCAAGTTCAGGAGAACAAGAATAATGTGATGGAATCACACTGCTCTGGAAATCTGGAATGACCAGCAGTGGCTTCAGAACTTCAGAAAGAGGAACCAGACCTTCATTGAGCTGTGCAAAGAGGTTGAACAACACCTCCAGCTCGGAACACTTGATTCAGGAAAACTGTACTTGTATAGAAGTGAGTGGCTATTGACTTGTAGAAGCTCACAACACTAGACAGCTATCAGTCCGCTGCATAACACTTTGGAATTGAAAAGTCCATTTTCAGGGTCATGACTGTGCATGTTTGCCAGGCAATTAACACTGATCTGCCATTGGATAGTTTACCATAACTCAAGAATTGGAAATTATAACTGGATTTCAGAGGTTGGGGTTTCCAGACTGTGCTGGGGCATGAATAGCACCCACATCCCAACACTTTGCCCAACAAAGGGAATGAGTATATGAACTGAAAAGGTTACTATCCACTCATTTGGCAAGGTGTGGTGGACAGAAAGGAAGCTTCATGAACAGCAATGTGGGAAACACTTCCAGGGTGCTGAGGAGTTCAGGATTGTACTAGCAGGGGGAAAGAAGGGACATTATTCCACAGAAACAATATGATTCTCTAACCAATAGTTATTTTGGGAGACCCTGCATAACCACTCCTCATGTGGCTGATGAAATCATACCTCAGCATCAATGACCTGGAAAAAAGAGAATTCAACAACAAACTCGGTAGCTGCAGAATGGTCATGGTCAGTAGACTGAGAGCTCATTGGCGTTGCCTGTGCACCCATTTGGATGTCAATGTAACAAATGCTATTAATATAATCATCATATGCTGCACCCTGCAGACCATTTGTATGGGTAAAGGAGAGTGCTTCCATCCAGACAGGGCACCGGACAGGTTTGGGCAGAGGACAGGTCTAGTTACAGGCTTTGTACAGGCAGCCAGATCACATCTATGAGCACACTATTCAGGATTCCCTATGGGCAAGGGCAATCAGGGATGTTGTTCATCCACACATCTTGACACATCAGGGAGGAAGAGTGTGACATCTGTCTGTGCTGAAGGACACTTTCACATCCTGTGCAGCTGCTGAAAAAAACATGAGGATATATTGGCATGAACTTGTAGGACCACACTGCTTTGGCAGAGTTTTGTTCCCCTGGAGCTAAGGATCATTAGCCATTCATTCCTATGACTATTCACTAATTACAGACAATGTAGGATGCCTCCACTGGCAGGGAGCAGGTTTGTGCTCTGGGAAGTGGTGGCCAACCTGCAGTGCGATCATTGTGCAATCCTTTGTCTTAATGTTCACAAACCTTTGTTAGCAGGAGGACTCTCTCTTTCTCCTAATGACTTTATCAGTATTTGGTTTGGAGGAAGGGAGGGTTCACTCAAATGTGTTATAAAATTCAGTCATGGATTTGTTTTAAAAAGAAAATTACTGCACATGAGGAACACACAAACACCACAAGGCCTCATTTTCAGAAGTGCTGCTAATAAACACCCCTTTTACTTCCAGCTCCAATTTAAGTCAATGAGATCTGAAGGCACTTGGCATCTCTGAAAAAAACCTCAAGCTCTGAATACTTGAGGTGAATGTTTTTAACAACTGTACCCAGAAGCTGGAACGAGGTGACCCCTCCTGGCTTCCACCAGCTGCTTTCTGAACAGCTGGACTCTCCTTTCCAAAGCAATTTGATCCATATCCAGTGCTTCAATCAGAAGTTTCGATGTGGAGGGGGGCAGCCATATATTTTTTTTAAATGAGGGAGACCAGGAGATGAACTTCATGACTTTTCAGGGTAAAAACACTTCTGATATTTGTTCATAGTTAAAATAAGTGTAAAATCATGAATCCTTGTTTCTTTACGGGAGTCACAGGGTGTAGTGTCTGAACTGACTGCTAAATATTAACAAGTAAAGGCCTAATCCTGCAAAGCTTTACTCACACTTGTACTCTTTCCTAATGTGATTTCTCCCAGTCTTATAATACTGAATAAGAAGACATTCAATGACATTAAAAGTAAGAAATTCAAAAACAGATAAAAGGATTTTTTTATTGTTTTTTAGTAAAACGTGTAATTGACTTGTGGAAGTTATTAACACAGAAAGTTGTTGAGGTCAAGAAGTTGAACAAGAATCAGAAAATGATTGGACATTATATGGATAAGAGTATCTAGAGATATCATAATGACAAACAGTTTGAAAGGGATATTCGCTCTTATGCTTCAGGTTTTAAAACATTCTCAGAGATCACATTGAGATTTGTGGGTGGATAGGGAGGGACAGATTATTCCACTTATTCCTGCTTCAGGGTTTCTTTTGCCATCCTCCAAAGCATCTGATTCTGGCCACGTTGGAGATAGGATACTAGGTTACATGGACTGCTGGTGTGATCCAGTATGGCAATTCCTGTGTTCCTGCCTCCCAGTGACTTTGATGTCAGTATTTGCCAATGAATTCAAATGGGCTACTTATATGAGTGATACATACTCGCATGAGTAAGACTTGACAGAACTGTGCCCAGTGCTGGTTTTAGATATCACTTTACTTCAATCTTAAGAGCCTATATCTGGTTTTGTTCCGGAATTCGCCCCTTCTCACCTTCTTTAAGGGCCACCTTCTGTTAAAGAGCATAATGTGAAGTTCTGTCAATATAAGAGAGTAGTAAGCCCATTCTGAAAAATGTGTTTGTGTTAGTTCTTTGTGATCTACACTGTTTATAAGGAAAGACAGTTCATATATTGCTTGTTCTTAATCTCTAAGAATGCTGACTAGCAAAGAAGGAAATTTTCTCTCAAAGAAACCTTTTATCTTGACTCAGCTGAAAGTTAATACACTATAGTCTCTGTTAATAGACTATCAAAGACATAACCCAATGTAAAGATTAAAGAGAGCTCTACTGTGACCATCATGATATATTTTGCACAGCAAGATATTATGAAAGCACAGATAAGTCCAAAAAAGCAATATTGATTTAAAAAAATGATACAAACATTTAATCTAAATTAGGTAAGAATGGCAAAATATACACTTGAGAAACAACAATGAAAAGATAACAGGAGAAAATTAATTAGTTTACATAAAAAGTGAGATATCTTAGTCTATTAGACCCTGATTCGCTATTCAGTAAAACATTTTTAGAATGTGTTTAACTCTAATCATTTGCCTAAATCCCTTAGATTTTGATGAGACTTTTAGCACATACTTAACAGTTAAAGTTAAGCAGCACTGAGGCCTAAGCCTGTTTGTGTTATATGCAATTAGAGTTTTGTCATTCATTTTTAAGTTACCTAAACAAAGAAATGAAGCACTTATTAAAAGTAGTTGATCTTTAGTTGCATTGGGATAAAATTCCCGGCTTTTAAAACATTAAGGCTACCATCTATGTAATCCTGAGAGCAGAACGCATACTTTCGCTTCTTTGAAGTCATTTGGATTGAAATTTTTTAAAAGTTATAGTTAAATTGGGTCCTAAGAATTCCCACATGATATTCTTTTGACTTATTTTGAGTTACTCATTCAAGCAATCCTATGGAGGTGAATGGAATTATGACCATGAATAAGGGTTAGCTGAATAAGGTCCATGGCCCTGAAATAAATAGCAAGGTGCACGCTCAAGTATCTGCACCACGGATGAACTGCAGTATCAAAATAATTCTCATTGATACAAGTGATTCTACTCATTAGGACCAGATGGTATTCACCGTAGAGTTCTGAAGGAACTCAGATATGAAATTTCAGAACTACTAATTGTAGTCCGTAACCCATCATTTAAATCAGCTTCTGTACCAGATGACCGGAGGAGAACTAATGTGACACCAATTTTTGAAAAGGGCTCCAGAGATTATCCCAGCAATTACAGGCCTGTAAACCTGTCTTCAGTACCGGGCAAACTGGTTGAAACTATAATAAAGAACAATATTATCAGACATATAGATGAACATAATTAATTGAGGAAGAATCAACATGGGATTGTTGAAGTTGAAGTAAAGGGAAATCATGCGTTGTCAATCTACTAGAATTCTTTGAGGGGGTCAATAAGCATGTGGATCAAGGGGATCCAGCAGATATAGTGTACTTAGATTTTCAGAAAGCCTTTGACAAGGTCCCTCACCAAAGGCTCTTTCGCAAAGTAAGCTGCGATGGGATAAGATGGAAGGTGGATTGGTAACTGGTTGAAAGATAGGAAACAAAGGGTAGATATAAATGGTCGGTTTTCAGAATGGAGAGAGGTAAATAGTGGTGTCCACCGGGGGTCTGTTCTAGAACCAGTCCTATTCAACATGTTCATAATTGATCTGGAACAAAGGGTAAACAGTGAGGTGGCAAAATTTGAAGATCATACAAAATTTCTATAGATAGTTAAAATCCAGGTGAAGAACTATGAAAGGATCTTTCATAACTGGATGATGGCAAAAAAATGGCAGATGAAATTTAATGTTGATAAATGCAAAGTAATGCACATTGGAACACATAATCCCAACTATACGTATAAAATGAAGAGGTCTAAATTAGCTGTTACCACTCAAGAAAGAGATCTTGGAGTCATTGTGGATAGTTCTCTGAAAACAGCCACTCCAATGTGCAGCAGCAGTCAAAAAAACAAACAGAGTTCTGGGAATAATTAAGAAAGGGATAGATAATAGGACAGAAAATATCATATTGCATCTATATAAATCCATGGTACCCCTACATCTTGAATACTCTGAGCAGATGTGAGCACCCCATCTCAAAAAAGATATATTGGAATTTGAAAAAGTTCAGAAAAGGGCAACAAAAATGATTAGGGCTACGGAATAGCTTTCTTATGATGAGAGATTAATAAGACTGGGACTTTTCAGCTTGGAAAAGAGATGGCTAGTGGGAGATATAGTTGAGGTCTATGAAATCATGACTGGTGTAGAGAAAGTAGATAACAAAGTGTTATTACCTCTCATAACACAGGAAGTAATAAACAACACTTCATTATCTACTTTCCTTTTATTTTTTTTTTAACCTGCTGCTTATTAATCTCATCATACAACAAAGTTATTGTAGTAGTTCTCACTCAAGGTTGAGAAGCATGTTCTAGTGGTCAGGCCACCACCCATGACCAGCAGGAGGGTTATTGGTAGGGAAGCCCAGGTCCTCCACTCCACTGGGATCCAACCCAGGACCTTCGTGTTAAGGAAGCCCTCCCTTGACCACTTCCTATCTTCTCTGCCCCCTGCATCAACTTAGTCCAAGCGTTTGCTAATCTACCTGGGGGAGTCCGAATCAAAACAATAAGAGGGGATTACCAATGTCCAGATGCACGGGAGAGGGGAATACTTCCCAGCCTGATCATTTATGCAGTGATTCTCCCTTCTCTCAGGGATAGCCCCTTTGTGGTAGTTGTATCAGAGACTTCAGCCTTCCCTCTGCTTTGTGTTTCACTGCCGGAACAGTGAACTGCAGGTCTGCTCTCTTCCAACTCTGCCACTCAAATGACCCGTTTCCCTATCTTTTAATTCCTTCACCAGATGGAACATTTGCTGCAGGTGTAGCAGGGCTGGTTGGGCCCCAAATAATCCCTTGTTGCCCATTTTGGGGTTTCTGCACCCCATCACAGTTTTATACTTCCTATAGAGCTCGGATCTCCCAATCCTGTTAAGCATTCCTCAGCAATATTTTACTATAAAAAATTCATCTTTTTAACTTCTAGCCCATACATCAGTTTATAACATTTTTAAGTCTAGGGCTTAACAAACTCAGACAATATATAACAGATATATAAGAACTTTTATGCAAAAATTATCTACATTTTGAGATTTCCTTAATTGGCATACCACAGTGATGATGTGCCACTTATACTGGACAGGTGGACAGCTGTAGCACGGATCTCTTCTGCTTTTAAATGCAAAGCAGGCCTGAGATTGGTCAGAATTTATAAGATACAATAGAGTACCTCTCTACATCAACTGTCCCTCATTGCCTTAGAAATCCCAGTAATGCTGGCAGGATTAGATAGGTAGCGCAATAGTTGCTATAGAGTAGGAAGCAAACTGCTGGAACTCTGACAGTAAAATAGTTTTAGACTTGTTTTTGTGTGCATGCATGGATTCATTTCTCCATAAAATAGTACAGATGGTAAAGACCGCCAAGGAAAAAAACAAACAGTCTATGGCACATGCTTATCTTTTTTACACCAGGCTTGCATACCGGCCTGAAGTAGGATCCCTGCTGACAGGAAAAGCAGAATCTCCTTTAGCTCAATAGGTATCCCTAGTGTTTTGGAATCTAGAGGTTTCTGTTTCTGGTGTTTGTTTGCGAGGATGGTGTTTTTCTTTGCGGGAGGGGCGGGAATTGGTTTAGAACAAATAAAGCTAATTCTTCATTTCATGTGCTCGCAATTTGTTATATTTCTGTATCCCTTGTGATTCACATCATGCTTTGCAATCTTTTTTCACTTACTTTTTATTCTTTTCTCCCCCTCTTCCTTTTATATATATTACAGTATTCACATACTTAGCTACCACTAGGGCCTAGATCGACAAAGGGATTTAAATGCTGTGCTGCCACTTTAGGCACTAAACCCAAAATTGCTATACTCAGCTCCCCTGCTGAGCTGCCATTCAGCCCTGTTGATCCCTAAATTTCAGCCAGTAAAGTCCTCCAGGTGCTGACAAGTCTACCACTGGGCCTGGGCACAGCTGCCTGAGTCCTGATGCCCAGTGTCTAGCTCATGCCTAAGCCTCTGTAGGGTTCAAAGACCAGATGTCTCAGGCCACCTGAGAGCATAGATCAGGCCCTGCACAATCAAACCTGAAGCAGGAATTGGTGATGCCAATAGTCCTGTGGTTAGCATACTCGCCTAGGGTGGTGAGAGGCCACCTTTGCCTAATGGAGAAAGGACTGGAACCCAGATATCCCATCCCCCCAGGAGAGTGTCCTTATTACTAGGCGTGGCAGGTCCAGCCCCACAGCATCCCTCTGGGGCAGGGGCGGGTCATGGCGGTGGACCTCTGCCACTCTATAACCCCCGATTACGGGGCAGCATGCCCCAATAGCCAGAGTCAACGAAGCTTCCCCCTCTCGGGGCAGCGGGGCCCAACGGCCAGAGTCAATAAAATTCCCCCCCTTTTTCGGGGTAGTGTGGCCCAATGGCCAGAGTCAATAAATCTCCCCTCTCCCGGGGCAGTGTGGCCCAATGGCCAGTCAATAAAGCTCCCCCTCTTGGGGCAGCGTGGCCTAATGGCCAGAGTTGATAAAGCTCCCCTCGTCTCGGGGCAGCGTGGCCCAACGGCCAGAATCAATAAAGCTCCCCTTGTCTCGGGGCAGCATGGCCCAGTGGCCAGAGTCAGTAAAGTTCCCCTCTCTCAGGGGTAGCGCAGCCCGATGGCCAGAGTCCCTAAAGTTCCCCTGTGTCTCGGGGCAATGCAGCGTGGTGGCTGTTGGGGTAGGGGGACCCGGGCCCACCCACTCCACCGGGTCCCGACCCAGGGCTCACCTGTTGGTGGGGCTTCCTGGCCCCCAGCTCGGCATGGACCCACCCACAACACGCCGAGCACACATGTCCCTTTAAAAGTTCCCTGGGTCACTTCCTACCCGTACTGCTGGGCTTTCGGTGTCCAGGGGTCTCCTGCAGCGTTCCCTCTCCGGGCCGACGTCCAGCTGGGCTTCTGGCTGTGTCTCTGCTGGGCTGGCCTCTGGAACCCAGGATCCTGGCTGTACCTCTGTAGGAGCTGGCAGTATGCGTCCTTCCCCTCTGGCGGTCAGCCCCAACTGAGCAGCTCTGCAGGCTTTTATATTGTTTCTCCAGTTGGAGCATGCCCAGCAGGGCTTCCGGGGCATGGCTTCCTCAGCCCAGAGGGAAGGATTAACCACTGCAGTACCAGTGCGGGGCTACTCCGCCCCATCACACTAGGCTAGAGGGGAGTCTAGCATGGATTTCTTGCTCATACTGAAGCAGTTTCACTTTGCAAGGAATAATGTGAGCCAGGATCTGGGGGATCTCTGCACCACTATGTGAGGCAGTCCTAACTCTGTATTTTAGCTCTTTGTTTCCTAGTTTTCAGAGGTGTGATTTTTACTGAACTTGATGCTCTGGAAGGACTCAAGAGACCACTGGACAAACTGTAACTCTGCATTAATGACATCTTTTGTCGGTGAATTCATCTGTATTCTGGTAACATTAACAATGTGTTAAGCATTGTCCATTTATACAAGAAGACCCAGTCCCTGCTCCAAATAACTTACTTAGTTCTGGATTAAATCAATGGGACTCCCTCATTAGTAGGGCAACACCAGGCCTTCTCCCATTCTTGGAGGGTCCAGCCAACGAGCAGACTGGTTTGCCATCTCCTCACATATTTAAAAGAAAACCCTAACTGATGAACTGACTATGAACAAAAACTGTCTTTAAAGGGCAGAAGGAGGGAGAGGACAAGGAACACCTGAGGATAGTGTCAAGGACACCATGTGTAATCTGAGCTCACTGCACCTTCACTGGTCACCAAGAAAATGAGAGGTGATTGAGGCTCCTTCTACACTCAGAACTCTCTAGGATAGGAGAGAGATGGAGGGGCAAGTAGTCCAGTGAACAATGGTTTCCAGGTTCCAGAAGCTCATGTGCAGGCACCTTGATCCCACAAGCAGGAATAGGGAAAGGCCCATCGCAAAGGGTTCTGGTTACAGATAACAAATAACCTTCATATGAAAGAAGTATAAATTGTTACAAGCAAAGTATATTAAATGTTGCTATACATTATAGTGTATACTTGTTTGTTCCTGGTTTTTAAAAGAGGTAGAATTGCAAGTCATTGAGATAAAGATCATGCAGTAGCTGAAGTGATGGGGAGTGGAGAAGATAAGCCAAGATAATGGTTTTAAAGTGAGGTATTATCAAGAATGGAGCCCTGTGGGGGCCCCTTCAGGAACGTAAAAGGGGAAGAGGACAATCTAATAAAAACACACAGAAGGAAAGGGTACAGAAGTGAGAGGAGAATCAAGAGAGGACCTAGCTGCAGAAGGCCATGGAGAACAAGGGCATGATATTTTTTATAACATCATAGAGTAATAAATAGCTAACTTTTACAGGCTCTAACTGGAAGTATTCTACTTGAAAAGTCAATGAAAATTTAAATCAGGAAAAGTATTATTATAGTGACCTTTACACTAAACAGATGTAAACAGCTTGTTACTAAAGAATGTCTTAATAAATAGTGTTTTGTGTGTCACTGTAAAAAGTTATTGTCATTCAATAAGGTTTCATAGAATTCTGGATAACTTGTCCATAAAAGCTTAAAATTAGTTTGAGTTAGGTATTTAAGGAAAACCAAAGAACCAGAATTAAAGAAACAATGTGAGATAGATAGATAGATAGATAGATAGATAGATAGATAGAATATATAGATATTATTAGATAGAATATATAGATATTAGAGCTGTCAAATGTTTTATAAAAAGAATCCTATGAATGGTGAGATTAAAAAGATAATTGTGATTAATTGCAATTTTAATTGCATTGTTAAACAATAATAGAATGGTAATTTAAATTCATTATAAATATTTGTGGATGTTTTCTATATTTTCAAATATTTTGATTTCAGTTACCACACAGAATATAAAGTGTACAGTGCTCACTGCATATTATTCTTTATTACAATTATTTTCACTGTAAAAAAAGATCAACAAAAGAAATTGTATTTTTCAATTCACCTCATCCAAGCACCATAGTGCAATCTCTTTATCTTAAAAGTGTAACTTACAAATGTAGAATTATTTTTTTACATAATTGCACTCAAAAACAAAACAATGTAAAACTTTAGAGCCTACAAGTCGAAGCATGAAGTAGCATATGAATATTTAGCGTATCTGGCACATAAATACCTTACAACATCGACTACAACAATGCCATGCAAATATCTGTTCTCACCGTCAGGTGACATTGTAAATAAGAAGTGGGCAGCATTATCTCTTGCAAATGTAAACAAACTTGTTTTGTCTTAGTGATTGACTAACAAAAGAAGTAGGACTGAGTGGACTTGTATGAAGTAAACTGAAAAATGCTATTTCTTTTACCTTTTTTTACAGTTCAAATATTTGTAATAAAAATAATAATATAAAGAGAATATATATGCATTTTTATCTCTTTCACATTAAATTGCCATCTATAAAAAGCACCAGATGGATAGTCATGGAGAATGAAATACTTTTTCTATTCTCACAATACATACAACACATCAATAAGGAAGGCTTCCCTCCACTGCCATAAGAATATGCTTCTATATCAGTCTGAACCAGTCCACTGCTCACATCATCAGAGAAATATGTCACCTACTGTCAGGGTTCCTTCCCTACTCTGAACTCTAGGGTGCAAATATGGGGACCCGCATGGAAGACCCCTAAGTTTATTTTACCAGCTTAGGTTAAAAACTCGCCAAGGCACAAGTTTCTCCTGTGCCTGGATGGTATGCTGCCACCACCAAACACCTAAAACAAATAATCAGGGAAAGACCACTTGGAGTCCCTACCCCCTAAAAAAAATCCCCCAAGCCGTTACATGCCCTTTCCAGGGGAGGCTTGAGAATAAACCCCTCACCAACTGTTACAAGTGAGCCCAGTCCAAAACTCTGGATCTTTAAAACAATAGAAAAATCAGTCAGATTCTTAAAAGAAGAATTTTAATTAAAGAAAAGATAGAAAAAAACATCTCTGTAAAATCAGAATGGAATTTAATTTTAGAGTCACAAACAGATTCACAAAATACAGAGGAGTCCAAAATTACAGAAAAAACAGGGATGCTTCCCTCTGGCAAAGAGAAATTCACAAGTGAAAACAAAATTTAAACTGACCCGCCTTGCCTGGCTGTACTCACAATTTTTGTAATCTGAGAGACTGGTGGAATTATGTTGAGAAGACGGATTGCTGTCTGATTCCTCTTAAATCCAAGAGTGAACTCCCAAACAAAGAGCCCCCACAAAAGCTTCTCTCCCATTCTGGATTTGAAAGTGTCTATTGCCCCCATTGGTTCTTTTGGTCAGGTGCCAACCCAGGTTATTTGAGCTTCTTAACCCCTTCCAGGTAAGGCAGAATTCTATGCTACCCTTATGTTTATGACACCTTCCTGACATTCTGCTAAATGAGATTCACCCCACCGCCCCACATCCCTTACCCCAATAGATTCTAGGAATCTCCTTCAATAAAACTCCTGCAGCCATAGGATCCTTGTTCTCCCCCACACACACACCTTCCCCAGCATCTTTCAACTCCTCCTCTTTCTGGTATCTTTAAGGAGAAATGGCTTTCCGCAGCCCTGATCAGCAGGAGTAGTCTATGACTACTCCTATTCATGAGAAGTTCATTTTGAAACACATCAGGCCCCAAAATAATGTAAAGGGGCATGATAGCAGAATTCATAGAATTATAGATATGACAAAGGCCTATGAAGTAAGCTAGTGCATCTCCCTAAAAATACAGGATTGTTCCCTGTTGTATACTTAGTAGTGTTTTGTCCAATCTAGTTTTGAATGTCGCAAAGTGATTTCTCTCAGGAAATTATTCAACAGATAATCCCAGTAGATTTTTAGAATCAGGAAGCTTTATCTAATAACTAACCTTTTGTCATTTAATCCCAGTTAACTTCCATTTTACCATGCTAAATAAATACTTTAGTTCCTTTTTGGTCTTTGTGGCATATTTAGCTATGAAACCAAGGTATCTTTTTTTTTCCTCATGAACTGCACCTATAAATTCCAGACACTTGCACTGTTTGCAGAATTCTGAGACCAATTGGAACCTGTGCTGAGTAGGTGTAAAATGCTACCAATCAAAATGGTCCTGCTTTACATTCTGTGAGTACAAGCGTAAATGCCTACCGAAGGTACAGTACTGTAGGTAATCAAGCCCAAATTATCAGAGTTATCAAGACTGTATGTGAAGGCACATGTGTGTTATGTTCTGGAGGCTTGCCTTTAGTCTATGTTTTGTTGCTCCCTCAGTCAAAAAGGAGGAGATTATTCTGAGTGAAAACAGCTGTTTGTTCTTTATGTAAGGAAGGAGAAAAAAAATCAGCATTTTGGTGATGGGACTGTAAAACACAGAGGCCTAAGAAAATGAAGGAGTGATGAGGAGATCGCCTGGCTAAAAAGAAAAGGTAAGATAGCTATTTATGGAAATTGGAAAGTCTCACAACTTAATGAAAAAGAGGAACAAATAGAAATGCATCTAGATAAGTTTGAAATATACTTTTATCTAAATGACTTCAAAGACCGGTAAGGAAAATATCTGGGGTTTTTTGGAGGAGGGGCGAGGGGGGTTGTTTTAACTCTGATGGGAAAACTGACATTTACAGAAGGCTTACAGTCCCCACCCTGAATACACATACACTCATATTTAGCTATAACTATGTTAAATAGGTACAGCAGTATCATATGCTTAAAATTAAGTATGAGTAATTGTTTGCAGGATTGGGGCCCTTACATTTAGTGCAGTAATATAATGAAAGGGGATATAAGTACCTAATAGGTGTAATTAAAAAACAAAACAAAAAAACCAAGCTCCCTTGCCACCACCACCCACAAAAAAACCCTGACAGATCTTTCATCTAAGAAACAAAAAGAGAGATAAAATGCCCTTCTAGTTTTTCCTTTTTCTCAATAATTCAGATAGTGGTAGTATTGCTTTCATTTTTTTTCTCCTCTCTGTTTATTCATCTGTCCACCAGCTGCATGTCTTCCTTGAGAGCTATCATAGAGATATTGATGTGCAAACAGAGAGTTGGTGACATCTATCACTTAGGATTTTAAGATGCCATATTCTAGGCCTTACCAATGTCATATCTTTATTATTTAATTTTTATATGGCAATTCCATTCAGAGGCCACAGCCAGGATTGGTGCCCTTTTGTGTTCATAGATACTATATAGACCTATACCCAACCATTCAAAAAACATAAATGTGTAAATTTACTAAGATTATTAGCCTCTGCTTGGTCTATAAACAAGAAGCAAAGCATAGGAGATGTATTCTTACCAAGGAGCAGGGTTCATAAAGGAGGATGGGACATGACCTGGTGCTACAAATCCCGTGAGGTACCATAGCAGCTCAGGCAAATAGAGAGGTTAATGCTGACCTGACCCAATCCGAAAGAAAGTGATGAGATTCAGATAAACAAACCACTTCAATTTGGAAATATTGGAATGTTTCAGTTCAACATTTCCAAAACAAAACTTTCATGGCTCTTTTTCACTCTGTGAAAAGTTTTGATACTTTGACAGGATAAAAATAAATGTTGAAGAATTGGAACTTTCTTTAGAACAGAAATTCCATTTGTCAATCTAGTCAAATTTTAGAAATGTTACCGAGGTAGAGGCAGCAGTATATGGAGACTGCCTAAATGCACAAGATAAAAGAGAGTAAAGTAATGAATATGACTCCCAGGTTAAAAACCTGGCTCTCAAGGGAGAAGAATGGTATTATTGTACATGTAAACACTAGCCACCTTCCATATGGCTAAACACAGAAGTTACCATAAATATGGGGGGGGGGGTGTGTGTGTTATTGCATCTAAATCTTACAAACATTTACTTACTAAACCTTCCAATTTCTGCTGTTTATTATTCTAAATGCTGCTCCATTAAGAGTGATTCATTTTATTTCTTCCTTTGGTTTATGCAGGGGCAGATTACGGTTTCATGGGGTCAGAGCAAGTGAGGGGTCCCTCCCCACCCCTTCTGCCTGCAGTCTCCCAGTTCCTGCTAGTGAGTGGGGTTCAGCTCCTGCCAGGACCCCGCTCCACAGCAGGAGCGCAGGGTGAGGGGAGAGAGCATCCATTTTTCCTGGGCTCCCAATTGCCAGCACCCCTGAGCCCTGTTGGTGCAAGGGTTAATCCGCCACTGGGTTTTTGATAATGTTTTTACTATTAAAATTGTTCCTAAGAAATAAAAAAAAGCCATAAAAATGCTTGGATTCTAATCTGCAGTTTAGACCTCCGCACGGTGAGAGAAAGCTCCTGGTGGGTCTCTTTCATTGTAAATGCATTCCCTATTGCAAATGAGTTGGCATCTGTTTGGTGGTGGTTATATATATTTCTAAGTAGTCTGTCTGTAGAAAAAGGAAATTTGCAGGCTCTATGATGAGCAGTTACCCACTTTCTGCTGGGTGACTGAGCACCAGGGTAGTAATTACTGAGCTAATCATATAATTGTGAGGGTATACGTGGAAGGAACAGGAAGCAATGGAAGCTCAAAAAGTAAGTCTGGGCTGAGCAGTGAAGGCTGAGCGGAAGCCTCCTCTTGCTGTTAGACTTTTCAAGAAAAGAATATATGCACACATGGTGGAAAGGTATGCATTTGTGACCCTGAGACTACATGAACTTGCAAGATAGTTAATATACTCGGTAGTGACAGAGGCACCCTGTGACACTATGCAAGTATCATTGTATTAATTTAGAAGTCCATCAAGTTCCTTGGTAAAGAATAGAATATGCAGCTTCACAACCTCAAGAGCAAAACAGGTTATGTAAGAAGTAAAATTCAGATGATTTAATTCAATCCAAGTTAATGCAAAGACTTTTCAGAGATCTAATCACTTTTCTGAAATGTCTGAAAGACAACTTTGCAGACCATTTACATGCTAAGCTTTGGGTTTTTACTCCATAGATCTCCAAAACAGAAAACTGTATAAAAGAATGGGAGAAAGCTATACATTCTGCTTTATTTGAGAGGTTATCACCTGTCCCTTTGAGTATACCCTCACACAAGAGAAGCTTATGCACCTCTTGCGTTATAAAGAGTTTGTTTTGCGCCTAACTGATTTTTAAGAAGACATAATCATGGAAATAATTATGGGAATAATTTTTTAAAAGAAACCCATCAAAGCCATAAATAGTCTAAAAGTGAAAATGCCATGAACACATTATTAGTCTCAAGTATTTGTTGTACAGAATGAAGTAGACAAGTCCCTGAAGTGAGAAGATCTGTATTATAATAATAACAATGTTTCATTTATAACATTTTACATACTTTTGAAGGATGATGTATCGGATTAGGGCTCGAAGGGAGGTAAGAAAAATAGCTGAGGTCCAATTTATTCCTGGTATAATTCTTTTGAAGTTAAAGTTGCTAAACCAGGGATTAAATTGGTATAATCAAATTGGAACTATTTGGATCAGAGACCAAGTCCAAAAAGAGCATGAATTCAAAGAAAGAGACTTTAGTTGTTTTAGGCTTGGTCTACCCTTCCGGAGAGGGGAGGGAGGGAGAGGGGACCGATCTAAGGTACGAAACTTCAGCTGTATGACTAATGTAGCTGAAGTCAAGTAGTTAGATCTACTCACCACAGGGTCTTCACTGTGGTGAGTCAACAGCTAATTCTCCCACATCAGCTCCCTGTAGATTAGATGCAATAAATCGACCCTGGCTGGATCGATTGCTTCCCGCTGATTTGACGAGTAGTATAGACAAGCCCTTAGTTTCTGACCTGAGTACTCTGAGGTCACTTTTTGTCTTGAAGTAAAGTAAGCAATAAGTATGAATATTTCCATTATATTTAGGGAAGAAATGTTGTTATTCTCAAATAAATCCAAATCCCTGTGTTTAAGGTCAAAAGTAATCTGCTTTCATAACTTCGGCCTAATTCTGACATCCTTTCCTCCACTAGTTCATATTCTGTGAGAGGTCTCAATTAAGTCAGTGGAATTACTTTCAGAGTAAAGTACTACAATATGGTCCATATTCTGATACCCTTACTCACACTGAATAATATATTACTTCAAAAGTGGTGCCATTGAAATCTCTGAATAAGGTGCTAATCTGTGAAATAAAGGTGTCCAATTTTAGCCCAGAGTAGGTCAGTAAAATTAGGTCCTGTGTGGAGTGCAGTATTCTGGTACAGTATATGAGCTTTGTCGCTGCCAAACTATTCTTAACTGTCAGAGGTCCTGCACTATTGTTCTATGAAAGTCTCATCACCAAATGAGTGACTCCAGACTAAGAGAGATCTAAATTTGAAATTTTCATAGGTGATTTCAACCTAGTTTATCAATAGTACCTTTTTTTTTTTAAGGAGAACCAATTCTGACATTTTGCTGGTACCAGCTAGTGCTGAACCAAATTTCACATAACAATTCAGACTAAATTTGACAATTTCAGTTAAGCAATCATGAAATTTTAAAATGCTCATATAACTTTGATTAGTATTAGAAAGACAAGGTGGGTGAGGTAAAATCTTTTATTGGTCCAAGTGGTCCTATAAAAGGGATTACTTCACCTACCTTGTGTCTCTAATATCCTGGGATCAACACAGCTATAGCAACACTGCATACGAGAAATACAGGTTGAGGAAATGTGGATAAGAGAAAAATGTCTCCAAACTGCCCTTAAGTCTTCTAGGATAAAGGGAGGTGTGTTTAGCCAGTCCATGACTTAGATAACGTAGGTTGCTAGCATACTGGGCTCCATGCAACCCTGCTGACTTCACTGTGAGTTGGATCAGGTTCATAATGTTGACACTTCTAATTTTCCAGTTAACTCAAAATAGTACTTGGGATACATCAAACTATGGAACATGAAATGAATCTTCAAAGATTGATAGATACTAGCCATGTGAATTCATAAACTGTGCAATAAAATGGATTTATAAATTGCGAGCTTAGCTAAAAGCCATTGCAACTGTAGACAATAATAATTTACTTAATATTTTTAAAAATTCAGAGCAATTTCACCTAAGTCCAGTTTTAAAGCTATTGTTAACTCATCATATATAGTCAACAATTACCTAAACTAAGGAGGATAAATATGAGGTATTATGCGCCCATACAGTAATTTCAATTCCCTCTAGTGGTAGATCTAATTATAGTACTAATTTTTGCTGGAAATGGCTGTGGCCAGAATCCTTGCCATGACATTGGTTGTCTGTGTTTATAGAGTGAAAGATATGTCATGATGCCTTGGTGTGCTGATAACAATTCTTCTGGGTGTGGGTTTTTTGTTGTTGTTTTTTGGGGGGGAGGTTGCATGCTAAATATTTGTAATACATATTTGCATTTTTGTGATTTATTTTAATTTAAAAATGTAATTCCTCAGTATTAACATTTTAATGCTGTGGATAGTGTTGGAATGGATCATTCATTGTCATTAGATAAAATACTTTATTTTCTTTGTAATTGAGGCACAACACCCCAAAAGCCCTGAGGTTTATTTTTAGACTGGCTGCATCACAAATAAAGTGGGGGAGTTCGTCTGGTGCTTACCCAGGAAGGGCAGCTCTGCTTTATGGTGAAAGAGGAAGGGGCAGGAAGGAAGTTAGAAACTGCTGTAAAAAAGGTGCCTGGTGGTCAGCTTTGCCACAGTGACTAACCCTCTACCCCCCAGGAATGTGAGGTCCAAAGGGAATAAAGGTACAAAACATGTGTGGGGCAAGTCTCTTTGTTCCGTGCAGCAAGGAAGCCAGCATCCACCCTCTCTCTCCTAGTGGAGGTGAATGGCAGGCTGGATTAGGACCTGCTGTGGGCATTACGCTAGATGCTCTTGTCATAAGCATAAAGTAGCCTAGAATTCCTGCTTACCTGTAAGGGGTTAAAAAGCTAAAAGAAACCTGGTTGGCACCTGACCAAAAGAACCAATGGGGACCGAAGATTCTTTCAAACCTGCGGGGAGGGAAAGTGCTTTGCCTGTTCTTTTCATTCACTCTGGGCTTTCTGGGGAATCGGACCCATTTCTTCTCTCCATCTGTATATAACCTTTCTAAACAGCAACAGTAAGTAGTTTAGTCAGGCAAGGCTGTAGCTTACAATTGTGTTTTTTTCACTTGTGAATTTCTCGGAGTTTTGGGAGATCTGTGTTTTCTCTGTAACTTTAGAGACTCGGGGGGGTAGGATTTCTTTATGGTGTGGATTTTTCTTAGATTATTTTTGCGTGTAAAGTGTTTTCCACTGATTGTTATAGAAATATATTGTTCCTTTCTTTTTCCCTTTAATTAAATTCTTCCTTTTAAGAATCTGATTTTTTCCATTGTGTAGATCCAGGCTTTTTGGATCAGGCTCACCTACCAGAACTGGTGAGGGGTTTTTCTCAAGCCTTTCCCGAGCAGGGAGGTATAGGCTCAAGGGGGATTTTTGGAAAGAGAAGGGATTCCAAGTGGCCCTCCCCTAGTTCTTGGGGTAACACTTGGCAGCATAC
Source organism: Dermatemys mawii (assembly GCA_007922305.1). NCBI lineage: Eukaryota > Metazoa > Chordata > Testudines > Dermatemydidae > Dermatemys > Dermatemys mawii. The sequence goes on along the minus strand of ML677326.1, from coordinate 51,512,174 downwards.
TGTTCCAGACACAGGAAAAACTTGTGTCTTGGGGAAATTTTAACCTAAGCTGGTAAAAATAAGCTTGGGAGGTCTTTTCATGCAGGTCCCCCCATCTGTACCCTAGAGTTCAGAGTGAGGAGGCAATCCTGACAGCTCCTTTTAAAGGAGAGCTGGCAAGGAATTTTTCCCTCACCACCTGAATTGGCTTCGGTGGAGTGAGGTTTTTTCACCTTCCCAACGGCAGTTGTGAGGGAGACCTTTTCTGGTGATAAGAAAAGTTGGTAGGCCACATGTGACAACTTATTTTGTAAGGTTGGGCGGATGTCCAGTGCAGGAACTCCATAGGGAAGGCAGCCAGTGACCAAATAAATGGCCTGGAAAGGGACTTAAAAGAAGGTACTGGCTAAAGGAATAGACTGGGGGAGGGAGGGGGGAGACTTGTCTGTTTGGTACAACAGGGAGACAACATTCCTCCCCCCTCATTCTCATAGCCCACCTTAACACTTTACGAGGGTGATGGATGGTAAGGTGTAAGCCACAGGTCAACTGGGGGACCTGGATAGAAATAAAGAGGGGCTGGTGGAAGTCCCAGAAAACTGATATGAATAAACATGGATTTACCTGCATTGTACACTGTATCTGCCAGGTAGACCCAGACATCTGTATAATAAAGTTGTGGCCTGATTAAAATCCATAACAAGTGTCTTCTGTCCTTCTTGCAATGTACCAAAACAATCCTGCACTTTCTTGTGCAAACTTTGGCCCTGAACCTGCAACCATGTCTGATTGCAGTGGATATTTTTTTTTTTTTTTGCAGTCAGATAGATAAACAAGAAGGAGTTTGTTTTAAAAGACTAGTATTGATCTGATTGGCAATAGTACTTGCTTAGAGAAATCTAGTTATGAAAAAGTGCTATTTTCAATCTTCTGGAATACTAAGTACATGCACTATGTTTTCCTTAACTTTTAAAAGGACACCCCAGAGTATGAGAGTTATAACTGGTGTACATTCTGTGATGTTGCATCATATATGGTTTTATGAAAATATGCTAATGAATGTGACTATAATATAACTGGAATATGCTTCATAAAAAAGGTCTCTTTTAAGGTATCATTGCAAAGTTTATAATCTACTGCATTTGGTCATCCAATTTGTATAAATGTACTGTTCTTGTACCTGAAACTAGAAATACGAGATCCTATTGTAGTTATGCAAAGTGTGGGCCATTAATGGTGGCTTAGAATGTTGATGGCTCCCATTAACCAGGGCAATTGGTTGTAAATAGCTCAGTTTACTTGTAAGACTTCCTGTATACCTGTGTGCTGGCAAGCAGGTAATGAAGTATTATAGTGACATGTGATCAGGTCACCTGAACTGGAATCCATCTTTAACCTGGTGCTTTTCCATTTAGAAGGAGGGGTGGTAACCCAGAGGGGGACAAAGGATTCCCACCTTGTGCAAAAGATATATAAGAGGATGGAACAGAACAAAGTGATCTGCAATCATGAGAACTCCCTGAGCTACCACCAGGGCTGGAACAAGGTCTGTACCAGGGAAAGGACTGGGCCCAGACTAGAAAGGAGTATAGGCTGTGAAAGAAGCATACTGGAACATCTCTGAGAGTGAGATTTCATCTATATTCAGTTTCCTATTGTATTAGCCTTAGACTTTCGTGTTTGTTTTATTTTGCTTGGTAATTTACTTTGTTCTGTCTGTTATTACTTGGAACAATAATAGAGTGTCTGGAGTGAGCCAGAGCAAATTCCAAAAATCCAAATCCCTGTCATTTGGTATGTCTTCTGCTAATCTGTAGCCTCCAAACATGCAGAGCTGTTGGACAATTTCTTCTTGAGGACACACTTCCATTGTAGAGGCTTACCAATTATATTTAATCAATTTCCTTATATGGTTATAGGTTCCATTAAATTACTCTTACTCCCCTGTCTCTAAAGAATGCATTAGTCCCCTTGAAAGCTGTTGCCCAACAATTTTATTGAAATAGGGTTATTTCAAAACTGCTGTCACTTGCCCATGTGCCAAAGGGGAATGTTTTCATTATTACACCACTTTATAAAGTTGATTCTTTTGGTTGAACCTGCTCAGTATGTTTTTCCCATCCTCTTTTTTGGTACAATCCAATCCTGGGGCATGGAGATGAAGGAGTCCCTATGCTCCCCAGAAGCAGAGACTGCAACTCTGCCAGAGTTCTGCATAGATCACAGAAGTGAGAGAGGCCTCTTGTGCTCACTTGTGTTCCTCTCTCCCTACTGTTCAGCTACACAAGGGGCAGAAGGTAACTTTTTGAAAAGTACTTAAGTGCCCAAGTCCTTATTATGGAGTGCAGCCTCACTCCCTCTATCTCTCCCTCCCCTTCCTAGCCTGAGAGAAGGGTTTAAAAAGGTCTCTGTCAGGGCTTAATTGGTATCAGCTGATCTTGCCTGAGTCTCTGGCAACCTCTACTCAGCTGAGCCCAATTGACCCGTGGTTACTTCCCTTACCACCCCCTCTGGTAGCTGCCTGCTCTGGGTTTACCACAATATATAGATATATAGATATTGCAAGGGGGACTTATCTTGCCAGAAGCTTAAGATGATCCACCTCGCTTTTACTAATGCTATCAGCAGCCATATTATTACATGCAAACACTGTAAGAGAGGGTCTCCTCTAAGACTAAAGATGTAGGTTGTGGAGAGGGGAATTCACTGTATTTTGAATATTAACCTTGCTACTGAAGGAGTTTCAGTGACATGTTAATGAACGATACAAGTAGCTCCGATTTCCTGAAGAACTCTCAAAAATAGTTGGGTTGATGTTCTTGTGTAGTGAACCTGGCTAAGTGTAACAATGAACACAAAAGAGTAAATAAAAGAAAACTTGAATTTAAAAATCACTTTTTAAAGAGATTCTATACAATTGTGCTGAATGATCTCCCACAGCTGCCAAGCTACTCTCTGTTGTTTCAGTTCCTTAACAGAATGGTGATTTACAGCATTGGGGTGGAGTTAAGCCGCCATGTGACTGAGGTAGAAGTGTGAGTATGAAGGCCATTGAATACTGAATTTTCACAGTTTATCATGATTACAGTAACACCTGTGCTGAATAACTTTCCACAGGAAAAACTCACTCTTTCTATGGTTGGTAAGATTTTTATTCATCTCTATGGTATGTTTCTTTGCTTTGCATTTTGAAGGAAAATCTTCTCCCCAGTGCACTAACCTGACCTTGCCTTAGGGACCTCTATTATGGAAGTGGGGTAGTGTGGTGGGGCAGCTGCCCCACCCCTGTGAAAGAGTGGACCAGGGCAGGTCAGTGACGCTGTGCAGGCTGGCAGTCAATCAGGGAGGGCTTGCCGGGAGCCAATCAGGGCATTAGGTGGCCAGTCAGGGCCAAGCTCAGACCTATATAAAGGCTGCTCAGAGAGAGGAGAAGTCAGTCTGTCCCAGGCCTTCATAGGGGACTCCTGCCTGACTGCTGGCCCTGAGCAGAAGGGCCTAGAGGGTGTGAAGGGCCAGAAGGGGAAGTGACCTGGGGACAGGAAGGCAAGGGGAAAGAAAGAGGGCATAGAGGCTGCCGTCAAAGGGTCCCTGGGTCAGGACCCAGAATAGAGGGCAGGCCTGGGTCTCCCACTTTATCCCTTGTGCTGCACCAGGCCTTGGGGCAGTGGTCAAGTCAGGCTGCAATCTGCCCCCCTGACACAAGGAGCTGGACTTGGAGTGGGGGGGGGGGTGTGGCAGGCCGCTGAGGCCGGTGCAAGGACTGCAGTTAGCCTCCCCCATGGAAGGGGGCAAGAAGGACTTGGGGGCACTGCTGGAGGGCAGTGTCCTCAAGAGGATGCCGCTGAGCCAGGAGAGGAGCAACGCGGGACCAGATGCCAGCAGAGGGCAAGTGATGGATGGGACACCACCAGCAGAGAGTGCTTCAGGACTGTGTGAGCTAATTCCCAGACTGAACAGCAGGAGGTGCTGCAGTGGTGAGTCCTACCCCATTACAGGTAGGAATTGATTTCACTATGTGAGGGAGGGAAAAGAAAGTGGCTCCCCTTCAGAATCTTCATCATGGAGTGACCTTTGCAGCCCTAATCTCTCCCCTTAATCTGTAGGGGAAAAGAGAAAAGAATCCAAGCAGCAACCAAATCTCTTCCCCCACACTGTTCACTCCACCCTTGCTTTTCTCCACATAGTTAAACTGCACAGGATGTGTGCACCACTTATGAGGACTTAGGAAATCTTGCTATTCCCTTGCACAATGCACTCCTTGTCAAAGCGAAGGCGTGGTGGTGGTGGGAGTTGGGGACATTATGTGGTTTTGGAAACATCCTAACAGAAGGGAAAAAATAAGACGATTCATAGGAGATGAGAATGGGGATGATGAGAAGATTCAACATAAAGAATGTCTATCGATCAAAACTCATGTACAGCTGAATATGCAAGAACTAAAATTGCTCGCAGACATGGTATTTGGATACCATGGTGACAGGAAACTACACAAGTATCTAGATACACTGATATTTGTGGCTTAGCGACAGTCATCTGCCTACAGGACTGTGTAGAAAAGCATCTATTATTATAATAGAAAAGCATCTATTATTCTGAAACCCTGAGGTTGTATTAAAACACTGTCCTCTAGACCTGCAAAATTTGTACTATTGCTTCATAAATGATGCCTTCCTTATTAGTCGTAAGTAAAAATGATGTGCATCTCTTTGGAGATGCTCCAAAAAATTTCCAGGGACCACCTTTATCAAAGAGTGCAAAATACAGGTAGATCTCCCTTTGCTGGTGTCAGAACTTCATAGACTTGCAACAAAGGCATTCCCAACTACCATACAAAAGGGCACTAGTTCAAGTGCTGTTCTATTTTGTGTGCCTGGCGTATTAAAACAATTTGATTAATGAACCAGACAGGAAAATACCAAAGACTTCTGAGCAGTTAAAAAAATCCCTGAACCAGTTCATATTTCATCTAATAAACTGTGACTGGTCCTTAAGAATAATAATAAAATAAGAATGATAGGAGAATCACTTATTTTTGTATAATCTCATTTGAACTATATCTCGTTATCTGAAATTGTAGTGGTCATCTGTAGCATAATGATCCTGAAAATAATGGAGTAAATACTACAGGGACTCAGAATAGTATTGGAAAAATCAATATTATGTGTGTGTGTTATATAAACACACACAAAAAACTATGTTAAAAGAACATTATGAAGGCTGCAAAGTCAAGCACTCAAAATTGAGTTAATGCAGTAGTAAGGTTACCTATGCAAGTTTAAATTGTCTCCCTTATGTGTGTGGATTATGAAACAGTCTTTAGTTACACGATCATGTTGTTGTGTTTTCCACAATACCGGCCTCATCCAGTGCACAGGATGATTGGAACTCACTTAATGAGCAGCTATTCAATATTTGTTTTGCCCTCCTTATTCAAAGTGCCTTAAGTACAACACACTAGTCAGTATTTGCTCTGAAGACACAATTATCAATTTCCTCATGGACTTTGCATGGTGCTCATCATTGTAGTAGCAGAGTGCTTCATAAATACTAATCTTTACAACACCCAGGTGACATTAAACAATGGTTTTACAAAGGGGAAAGGAGATTCACATTAAGGTCAAAAGTATCCACTGATTTTGAGTGCCCAGCTGGAAACCTCTAGGACTTAGAGTACTTACAAAAGCACAGCATACATTAAGTACACTTATAGCTATGAATACTCACCAGTCAACACTTTTGCAAATCAGACCCCATGGTCTCCAGTCCAGCAACCAGAAAATGAGACACAATGAGACCACTTCTGAACAGTCTGGTTTCAGTCATTTGCTCAACATCATGTAGGAAATCCATCACTGAAATAAAATCAGTGTCTCCAGGGTAGCATTCAACTGCCTTAACCATGAGATTGTACTTTCTCTTCCTTCAGTACCCTGCCTCATTCACTAGATATCTCCCAGATTCTGCAACAAATGGAGCAGGGGTTCTACGAACAGTTTTCTTTACTACACACCCATGATTCATCCCCAGAGAAAGTCTGGCTTGCGGACAGAGGTCCTGTGGGAAAAACTAATACATGCTCCTGTAATTAAAGTCTGTACCATAAAATATACACACAAAGGGGCTGAATTAAGGTTGCCCAAGCACACAAAAACAAAGACTGGGCTGGGACAGCTGTAACTGGTGGTTAGCTCAGCTATTCCAGTTCCTCCTTTCCGAGGCTGCTCTGCGTGGTTGTATGGGGATGAGGAAGCATCCCTCCCCTTCCTAGATTTTAGGCTGAGGCAGGACCAGCAGGTCACCTATTCTCTTGGTCAAATAGGAAAGCAGACAATGGAGAAATCCAAGATAACTCTCATCCTCCTTCTCCTTGGTATTCAGTAGGTGGCTAGTGGGGCAGTTTTAAGAAGCTGCAAAAGGGAAGGGACAGCAGTACCCCCACACACACACCCTTAGAGACGGTGCTGATTTAAACACTTTAGGTTAATAATAATAATTATTAATTTTTAAAAAAACTCACAGAGCACAACTCAGAATACACATTTTCAATGCAAAACAAAATATATGCTCTTTTTAACATAGTTTCCTTGCAGCCCTCAATTTGGGACACCATGGATCTAGAGAAGCATAATTAGCTGTACAAGTAGTGTCCTAAATGTATCTTCATCAGGCAGTGTGGGCATTGTAGAATTATCAGTTAAGGTATTGCATGACCTCATGCAGAAACATCCCCATGTTAATTCATCCTGAGTACATTTAGCCTGTTGCAGGATAGAACACCTGCATATTTGAGATAGGAACAGGAGATTAGTGACTTAGCCAAAAAAAAAAAAAGGACTTTATTTTTCCAATACCCTTTAGACAGAGTGGGTTTGATTCTATCAACAACAGCTTTTGATATATGATTAATCTTCCTTCTATTGGCAGAATCAGCTGGACCTGCTACTGAGCAATATAAATTGGTAAGTGTGGAATTGTTCATGTGACTGAAGGGAAAGTCAGCAACCTAGAACTCATCCGGATAACAAGGAAGAAGCAGTCAAGAAATGTGTTAATGAGATATTTTGGCTATCAACATGCATTAATTCTACATATTATACCAGTCAAAAATCTGTTTGTGTAAAATATATTGGAAAATGGCATGTTGAAAATGCCTTGGCTCTTGGGCTTTCTCCACTGGCACTAATGAGATTAATACTGTGAAATGTGGTATGTGGGTGAGTGGTATTTTGAGGTTTTATCATGAATCAGATGTAAAATATGCTGGACCTCTGCCACTGGAAAAAAAAAGTAATTTCACTTAAGCCTGTAAGCCCATTTTTAGAGAATGAGGTCTTTAAATGGTAAAAATCACAACCAGGGTGCTATCAATCAGTATGCTTTCAGCAACAGAAATGGCATCAAATACAGTTAATTTCACAGTTTTATTTTTTTAAACCTACTTCTGACCCGAATTTCAACAAGCATGAATGTAGTTTGTTTATTGTCAATAAGAGCTTGTAGTTTACAATATAGTCAGGCAAGTTGTAGATAGTTTAGTACTGGATTCAGTGTATGAAACTATATCTCTTTGTTCTTCTCTTTTAATTGACCTGAAAAAAATAGTCTTTTTGTGTTACAAGGCATGTTTCATTCCTATCCATTTCTGAATATGGGGTCAATTATGCTATATTCTATTTTCTCATGTGGAAGTTAATGGGAGCTTAGTCAAATATGGACTGAGTGAGGACTTCAGGCTTTGTCTCCACATTTGTCCCCGTTTCCTCCTATTCCTACCAGCACTCCAGGCCCCAATTCTTCCAACTACTTACCCATATTTCTGGTCACATTCTGAAGAATCAGTGTCCCCTCAAACTGCTCCCATGTCCCCTTTCAAAAAGGCAAGTAAAAACTATCCTTAATTTTGTCATTCCCCTTTCATTTCTTCCTCGAACTCCATCTTGAAGATAATACTGTGCTATTTCCTGGCTGCTGCTCCAGTCCACTATTTACTGTTATTTCTGCACTGAGGCTTTGCACTAGGATTTCACTTTCCTCTTGTGCTTTCCTGACATACCAGCCAAAAATGTATTTTTGGAATAACAGGAAGATCCACAGAGGAGAGTATTCCATTCACAATAGAAGTAACAGTAGTAGGTAAATGGAGTGGCAGTAGACATATGTAAAAATTGGATTTTGAAAAGTTAAGGTCATTGAGATACTAGGGACATGAACAAAAACTGGATAATTAGGTAATAAAGCTGGTAGTGGGTTTTTTCTTGTTGTTTTGTTTTTTAAGAAGGCAGGTTGATAGTTTAGGCAACAGAAGTGCATTAAAACTAATCAATCACTCCACTAGAGTTCCCTGCGTTAAGTGCCAAAAAGATAAAGATAGATCTGTCTGTAAATGTTCTTGGTTCTTAGGGAAATGTCTATTTAACTGCAAATAGAGCTTATTGTGATTAGATACCTGTTTATTGCAGGATCAAAAGTAGAACTTCCTGTCATAAAAAGGACATATTTGTTAATATTAAATCCTAATGTGAGTAAGCATATTTATTTCAAATCTTTTAAAATAATTCATTCTTTATATGTGGGGCTAATAGCATTGCCTGCTGCTAAAGTTACCTGCCACTTCTCATTTTAAGTCTCTGTTTTCATTTGCTTATAACTGCAAATTTTTCACCATTTGGGAAGAAGTTTTTTCCATCCTGAGTGCCTGCCGCAGGTTATTTTTTTCCTTTTTTCTACAGAAAAAAAGTTTCAGCCAGAATAGTTTAGCTATTTCTGAGTACACTTGGTATAAATGTTTTGTTAAATGTTAAATTCTTGAGCCCTCTTTTCTTTGAAATGCCCTAGCATTCCTATGCTTTGGAGCAGAGACTTGAAATCTGGGGCTTTTTTCTCAGGGATATGCCTTTCACCATCCCTTTCAAAATCTGTGTAGGTGAAAAGCTTTTTTTGAAAAAACTGAAGTATGCACATGCTCAATAGAGATCGCTAGAGTTTAACAGCTAACATTTACAAAGATTCCATCCTCACTGATCATGTTTCATATAACTGCACTGTGCATGCACCAGCCTCACAGAATAACTATGTTCCCCTTTTCAGAGAGTAAAAAGGCAATTGACACACACTACCACACAGAGCTAAGAAAACCAGTGAAAAAACCTCTCTGGAAATCCCTTGCACAATGGAGGCCATTCTGAAGCAGAGGTTCTGATATCCCTCAGCCTATAACTCCACAGGATGACCCAAGCCTCTTGTCTCCCATCTATTCAATATTTTTTGGACCAACCCCACAGTCATTCTCTCAACAAACTCATAGTCAAGTGATGATGGAGTATGGCTCCAATGTGATCAGCAAGCCTTTCAAATTTCCCTTCAGCACTTGCCTACCTTCAAAGTAAATTAGACATCTTGTATGGATCAAGAGAACATTTACAGTTCCTTAAATGGTATATACTCAGTGAGTTTGTATATGCTTCAGAGCACAAGCCAGTCTCTGGATACGGTTCAGGAAAAAAAATCATCTACCATTACTATCTATTCTGGGATTTATTGCATCTTACTTGGGGTCATCTACCCTAAGTCACTGTTTAAACTACTGGACTACTGAGTCAATAGGGAAAGTTGCTAAACACTTCCTAGGAAATGCTATATTTAATAAAATACAAAAACTCTTGCTTCAAACATTATTTTAAATTAATCCTAAGTTGTTAGACTTCTATTTATTAGCTCTATCATTTGTCACTTCATACCGGGTTTTATTAAGGCAAATTCAAATGTACATAAATGTAAACATCAATTCTGTCTAAAAATGATTCTGAATCATTATTTGTCTGCTGAATGATATGATTAAGTAATACTAAAGTAATGCAATCCCACCCCCAAACTTTAGGAACTCTATAACAATGTCATAATTATTTCTTCTTTTATATGATTGCAAATAGAATTTTTCCAAAGCACTATTTTTCCAACAAATACACAAAATATTGAATTCCTACTTCAAGAAACAAGCCATATTTTTTTTCAAATCTTAGTTTTAGTCATGTAATTTTATATATATTGTGCAGAACCAAGAAGAGGTGTATGAGTCTTTTTCATACAACTAAGAAAATTAACCAAAACATAGGACTTGGTGGTGGTGATGTCATCTGTTGAGAAAAATAATACAGCAGTACAGAGATTATCCAACAAATTCTTGGAATGTACTGAAAAGTGTTTTCTCTTTCAGAAGGTGGAGAAAGCTACTAGGGAACAGGCTGTTCTAGACTTGATTTTGACAAATAGGAAAAAACTGGTTGAGAATATGAGAGTGGAAGGCAGCTAGGGTGAAAGTGATCATGAAATGGTAGAGTTCTTGAGTCTAAGAACTGGTAGGAGGGAAAACAGCTTAATAAAGATAATTGATTTCAAGACGGCAGACTTCATCAGAGAGTTGGTAGGTGAGATCCCAGGGAAAACAAGTATAAGGGGAAAAATAATTTAAGAAAGCTGACAGTTTTTTAAAGAGCACAAGAACAGACCATCCCACTACATAGGAAAGACAGAAAGTCTATCAAGAGACCACCCTGGCTTAAATCTTCAATGGTCTGAGATCTTCAATGATCTGAAACTCAAAAAGAGTCCTATAAAATGTGGAAATTACAAGGGATGAATATAAACAAATAACGCAATTATGTAGGGACAAAATTAGGAATGTCAAGGCACAAAACAAGATTAAACTAGATAGAGGCATAAAAGATAACAAGAAAACATTATGCAAATACACGAGAAGCAAGAGGAAGTCAAGAACAGGGTAGGCACATTATTCAATGAGGGCAAAGAACAGTAACAGAAAATGTGGAAAAGGCGCAAGTTACAAATGATTTTGGTTTCAGTTTCACCAAAAAGCTTAGTAGCAACTGGATGTCTAATAGAGTGAATGCAGTGAAAATGAGGTAGAATCAGAGGCTAAAACAATGAAAGAACAAATTTAAAATTACATACACAAGTTAGATGTTTCAAGTCACCAGGGCCAAATGAAATACATCGTAGAATACTCAAGAAGCTGAGTGGGGAAATATCTGAGGCATTACACATTATGTTTGAAAAGTCATAGAAAATAGGAAAGAGTGAAAAGGACTGGGAGTTGAAACTATAGTTGCCCACCTATAAATGGGGGAATAAGCACAATCTGGGAAATTCCACAACAGTCAGCTTAACTTTTGAACCAGGAAAGATAATGGAACAAATAATTAAGTAATCAATTTGCAGATACCTAGAAAAAAGATAAGGTGATAAGTAACAAACAGCAAGGATTTGTCCAAAACAAATCACGTCAAACCAACATAATAGCTTTCGTTAACATGACAACAATTCTCATGACTGGGGGAAAGCAGCAGATGTGATATTTCTTGACTTTTGTAAGACTTTTAATACAGTTTCACTTGAGCTTCTCATAAACAAACTAGGGAAATGCAGCCCAGATAAAGCTACTATGGTGGAAGGGGGCATAACTGGTTGGAAAACCATTCCCAGAGAGTGTTATCAGTGGTTCACAGTTAAGCTGGAAGGGCATATTGAGTGAGGTCATACAAGGATCAGTTCTGAGTCTGGTTATCTTCAATATATTAATCACTGATTTAGATAATGGCATAGAGAGTACACATAAAGTTTATGGATGATGGGATACATTGTGTAGGCAAGTTGTGAAATCTTCATCATTGGAGATTTTTATGAGCACATTAGACAAGCTACTGTCAGGGATGCCTAGATCAAGGGTGGGGAAACTACAGCCTGTGATCTGGATCTGGTGCATCAGGGCTTTGGATTTGGCCTGTGGGATAGCCTCACGGTGCCACGGGGGAGTGGCAATGGCAGGCTTCCTACCTGCCCTGGCCCCGCACTTCTCCTAGAAGTGGCTGGCACCACATCCCTGCGGCCCCTGGGAGAAGGGAGGCAGTAGAGAACTCTATGTACTGCCTTTGTCTGCAGGCACTGCCCCCTCCAGCTTCCATTGGCTGGGAACGGGGAACTGCAGCGAATGGAAGCTGCAGGGAGGTATCTGCAGGCAAGGGTAGCTCCACTGCGCACCAGTGTCACCCTGGAACTGCTCAAGGTAAGCCCCACTGAACCGGAGCCTGCACCCCACACACCTGCTACACACTGCTCCCTGAGCCCCCTGACAAACTTCACATCTCTCCGAACCCCCAACCCCCTGCCCTGAGCTCCAAACCCCTGCCCTGAGCCCCTTCCCATCCCCTTGTACACCCTGCCCTGCTTCTGTACTCCAACCCCTTGCCCTAAGCCCCTTCTTGCATACCACACCCACTTCCACACCCCAACCCCCTGCCCTAGCCCTACATTCATAGCCCTGCATGCAATTTCCCCACCCAGATGTGGCCCTCAGACCAAAAAAGTTTGCCCACCCCGGCCTAGATTATATTTAGTCCTTCCATGAGTGAAGGGACTGGACTAGATAGTCCCTTCCAGTCCTACAATGCTATGATTGTATGACTCTTGACTTTATTGAACAAGCGTGGAGAGCCTGTTTTAATTTCTTTTGTCACTATTTCCTGACTATGAAAACAAACAGTAAAAGCAATTCAGACTGTAAAATATTAATTAAATACAAATAGTTTGAACTGATTTTTTTACATTGAAATATTCAATTTCTAGAAATGTTGGACCAAATTTCCAAAATACATCCTTTTGTGCAAGTTCCGTCAAACACCTGAATTCAGACTATTCAAGTAGTAATAGCTGTGAGTTTGGGGGCTTAGTCATGTCAAAGATGATAAGCACAAATGCAAGAATAGCAACCACACTAAAAGAAACTCAAGTCCTTCCATGAAAAACAAACACCAAAAAATATCAATTTCTGATTTTTTTCCCATTTCATGACCCCAGTCTCATACCTCTCCCAACTCCTTCTTAGGGAGTAGAGATAATGTCAGTGTGACCTAACAATAGATTTCATTTTTAATTATGTATGTTTAATGTGTTAGACTGGAAGCTCTTCTGGGATCATCTTTGTTATGTTTGTACAGTGTGTAGCACAGTTGGTCTCAAACAATAACTAATCAATACTACTTTTGTTTAATTTAAACAGAATTCATGCTGATCGCTGTGTACGGAAAAATCCTCATTTTCTTTAGGACATGTGAGAGTTGAGAGGGGACTTATAGGAAGAAAATCTCCAAGGAGTCCTCTGAAGAGATTGCCTAAATATTCTACATGAGTCTCCCCATAGAAATGGCTCCAGTGCTTCACCCAGCTTTGGCTTTCCTACAGCTACTGAGAAAAGACTAGGGGGGAGGGAGAAAAGTAATGTAGCCTGTGATTGTATTAATTCTTCCAGGTAAATTCCAACAAAGCTGAAAAGGGAAGCAGGGTGGGGGTAACAAGAGAATTTGTATGCCCTTGGCTCTGTCCCCAGCCCAGTCAGTCTCATTTCTCCAATGTGAATCCTGTGAAAAAGGAGGAGAAAATTATCTGGGCCATTAGAAAGAACATCTGTCTCTTTTGAGGATGGATATGGTGGCCTACATGGGCCTAAACCTGGTATACTCATGAGCACTCTTCCTAAAGCTAGGAAGTAGGAAATCTTAAATGAGTAACTTGTACTGGATTTGGCTCAGCCTCACTGGAGCAGAGCAATCAGCAGGCAGCATAGGCAGCCCAAGGGGACCAATGAAACTTGAGGGTACAAGCACCATCACAACTAAATTTCAGAAACTTATTCCTGGAATTACTACACCTGCTAATCATAACTGTATAAAAAGTGATGACTGCAACATTTGTATGACTAAGATATTTGTAATGCCATTGCTGGAGGGAAATTGTATCATTAACATCCTACAGATCTTTAAACTACTTCTCAGTTCTGATCAGTAACAGAAATATTACTTTCTCCTTTACATTCTAACTTGATTAAGTGACTGTTAAATCTAAGTCTATAACACAGCCCTGGGGAGAATGTGGATATTTGAAAAAGCCAAGATTAATGATCACACAAACCAACTTCATTTTCTAGAGGATGTCTCTGTGCATCTCAGAAGTAAAGGGCAGGGGGAGCTGGGAAAAAAATAAATGGTAAACTCTTGGTCAGATCTTCATCAGAAAATGCGACTCTACAGTGTTGTTGGGAAGAGACAGAATTCAGATGAGGATTTTGTTATGATCAATAAAATGTTATTAACGTTTTTTGAATCAAGACCTTATTAAAGACAAGAATCCTCAAGTGGGTTTTGTTGAAGTCATTACCCTTTAGAGAGTTATTAGTCAGTGGCAGTTTCATCTCTCTAAAGCCAACCTCTTCAGCATTTACTGATGAACTGGTGTATGAAACACAATACTTATTTTCTGTAATAGTCTTGTTAGGTAAAATTCACTGGCATTTCAGCATATCAACCTACAAACAAATTGTGCGGGAATATTTGTGAGCCTTCTGTTGAATATATGTTTTCACTTGAGGCAGTATAGCTGTAAGTTTGCAGTTCAGCAATTGATCTATGTAGTTTGCTATCTTAATGGTGCTGGTTATGACTGAAACTTAATTCTACATGACATTTCTACATGTTGTATATTACCAGCAAAATAAAGAATTAGTGTTAATACATACGAATCTTTTATTTTCATTTAAGTAACCAGTTTATAACTGTATTTTAACTGAAGCATATATTATTACTTTAAACTTCCAAAATCACTTTCATGAACAAGTGAAAAAAATCATATGAATTATACAGAAAAGTAAATTAAAGTTCCTTTGTTCACTTTTGGACAGCTGAACAGCATTGCCAGGCTTAGTCTACAGTCCTGCTAGCTAACTGAGAGGCATACTTTTAGCCTTTGGCTTTGCCTCAGGAAAAACAGTTTAACTGTTAAGTACATCTAAAAATTCATATTTTTTTTCAAGTATCACTGTCTAGTATGTCTTTTGAAGCTATATATCCAAGATCAAAAAAAGGATATGCATTCAATGCTTATTTTTTAAAAAGGGATTGCAGTATAATTATGCAATCTTGGCTCTGACATGTAGATTTCCTAGTAGTGTGTCATATGACTTTGCTACAGCAAAATAATGAATGCCATATAACTTTATGTACTTACTATAGTTCTTACTAGTAAGATAATTACTTTGTTTACAGTCCTAATTAGTGTCAATGAGACACAACTAATATCTGAAACAATATAGCTCTATTATACTTGTCTTTAAATATTTTAAAGCTAATTTTATTGAAATTAATATTACATGGAGGTATGGTTCTCAGTTCTAGTTGATATATTCACTTTAAGCCTGCTTATTTTTTTCTCGAATTCCTTTTGTTACATGTATAAATCATGGGAACAGGTGAATATAGCTGAACTGCTTGAGAATACCAACCATAATGTAATTAAATATTAACATCTTATAGGAGCAAAAATGCCCAAAACAACCCCTCATCACATTTAACTTGAAAAAGGGGAACTACGCAATTGAGGAAGTTAGTTAAATGGGAACTAAAAGGAACTGTCTCAAAGGAAAATGCCTGCAAACTGCATGGATACTTTAAAACATGCATACTTTAAAAAGACATAATAGACACTCAAATTAAATATACCCCTTCCCTCCCCCTACCTTCATCAGAGAACTACTAAAAAGACACTATGGCTGAGCAGCAGAGTAACAAAAAAATAGATAGATAGAGGCAGTGAGGCATCCTTTAAAAATTCAAAGTCATATCCTAACAAGGGAAAATATAATGGAGCATAAGATCTGGAAAGTCGAATGTGAACATATAATTAGGCAGGCCAAGAAAGAATTTGAAGAGCAACTAGCTAAAGATATAAAAAACATACAGCAACAATTTTTAAGTACATCAGGAAGCCTGCCCAATAGTCAGTGGTGTCCCTGGACAATTGGGTGCTAAAGAAGCACTTGAGAAAAAACACAAATTTGCGGAAAAAGTAAATGAACTGTTGCTTTAGTCATCACTGCAGAAGATATGGGAGAGATTCCTATACCCAACCCACACTGAGGAACTGTCTCAGACTGAGGAGTCAATAGGGGAGGTTTTAGAAGAAATTAATAAATTAAATAGTAATAAGTCCCCAGGATCAGAGGGTATTTACCCAAAAGTTTCAAAGGAACTGAAATAGGAAGTTGCAAAACCACTATGTGTGGCATGTATTCTATTGTTTAAATCAGCCTCTTATACCAGATGACTGGAGGATAGGTAATGTAATGCTGATTTTTTTCCCCAAGGCTCTAACAGTGATTTTGGCAAGTTACAGGCTGGTAAGCATAAGTTCTTTACTTGAGAAGTTGATTGAAACCAGTAAAGAACAAAATTATCAGGCACATAGATAAACATGATATGTTGTGGAAGAATCAATACAGCGCTTGTAAAAGGAAATCATGCCTCACCAATCTATTAGAATTCTTTGAGGGTGTCAAGCAAAAGGACAAGAGTGATTCAGTTGATATAGTGTACATGGACTTTCAGCAAGCCTTCATCAAGGTCTCACACCAAAGCTTTTAAAGCAAGCAATTATGGAGTAAGAGGGAAGGTCCTCTCATGGATCAATAACTGGCTAAAAGATAGAAAATAGTCAGAATAGATGGTCAGTTTTCACTATGGAAAGAGCCAAATAGAGGAGTCTGACAAGAATCTGGACTGGGACCTGTGTTGTTCAACATTCAAAAATGATCTGGAAAGGGGGACAAACAAGGAGGTGGCAAAGCTTGCAGATTATACAAGACTGTTCAATATTTAAGTCCAAAACTGACTGTGAAAGGTGACAAAGGATCTCACAAAACTGAGTGTCTGGGCAACACAATGGAAGATTACATTCAATGTTGATAAACTGAAAGTAATGCACATTGGAAAATGTAGTCCCAACTATAAATACAAAATGGCAGGGTCTAAATTAGCTGTTACCACTCCAGAAAGAGATCTTGGAGTCACTGTGGATAGTTCTCTGAAAACATCCCCCTCAATGTGCAGTAGCAGTCAAAGAAGCTAACACTGGCAGAGGGCAGCCTCAGGAAAACCATCTGCTTATCCCTATGTAGTGCTGGTCCTACTGGCACAGAGGTGTTCAAATTACAGAGACGTAAATCCATCCCTCTGTCTCCAGTGTACATACTGTAGCAGTGCTCTGTGTTGTGCACACAGGGATAGTGTGTATGTGGGGGGCAAGGGGCGCAGAAACCATCTGAAATAAAGCCTTGAGCTCAGGTTTTACTTCAGCAGTATAATACACTTTGAGCCTTAGAAAACCTTCACATACCTCTGGGTTTATAAGATAATTGGAAATTTCTGCTGCTTTAGAAGTAATTTGGGGTCAGTGCTGATATTTCTTAAATCCATAATGTGAGTTTCCCCCATATCCAGAAATGATGTGAAGGAATCTCTCTCCCCCTTCACATCTCTTCCACTCAGTTCTTCAAACAAGCCTTTACATTCACTTTTCCTCCTTGATTCTGAGCAACAATCAGATTTGTTTGTACCTTTTCCCGGAGTTAGAGAACTAGGATAGCTGGAATTAGATGTGCACAGGTGCTTCTCTCTGCCTCTATATGCACCATGGACAGTTTCTTTTCTTCCTTGCATGCCTGGTGAGCCAGAGCTCAGCAATGCCTGAAAATCACATATTGAACTGCACTCCCCAGAAAGATCCATAACTGTAGCTGTAGTCAGGTGCCTTTTGAAATTGGAACTTTTTTCCCACAAAACTTTGTATTAGGGGCTAGTGTACTGTCTCAGTCACCTGGGAATATGAGGTCTCATTCAGCTCTGACAATGCCTGTAAGTAGAATAAGATTCACATACTGAATAAATGATTAAAATAATCATATCTGGATATATCTTCAACCTTATATGATTTTTTTTAAACAGGGTACTTACACAGTACTTACTCCTATCAGTGGAGAAGGTTGCTTTCACAAAATATTTTGGGCCAGGTCTTCAGCTGCTTTAAATCATCCTAGTTTCTATAGATCCTCAATATATCTCAGGGCAGCTATGTTTATTTACATCAGCAGAGGATCAGGCCCTTTACTTCTCCAAAAAAAGCTCTTTTAAAACTAGCAAGTAACAAGAATGCTCACGGTAGTCAGTAAGTAACAATAGACATGGATTTTTATACAAAAAAATGGTTTAAGGGGAAAAAAAATCTTGTTGCTACCATAGGCTGTGTAAAGGTGATAGATAATATTATATCCCACTGTCTTAGATGGTTTTCGCACTCCGTGTTGTACAACAGCATTAGGATCCAGATGTCAAGCTATGTAAGTATTCTTCCAGCAGCAACATAGGGCTTCTTGGCAAACGTATCAAGCATCTGTCCTGAAGACCTAGTTTCCTTTGGGTACAAAATGCTGTTGGTAAGAAGCTTTATTCATTGCTTTTTGCTCTTGGACAATATTTTCTCTGACATACTGTACCTTAAATGTAGAGAACTTGTTCAGAATCTGTCCATCTGAGCATCAGAGATATACTAAGCTTTTCTTTTTAACCAGGCAGAAGTCCAAGGGCTCTCAATCTATGACCGGGGAGAGGAGGAAAGCTGGAATAATATAAATTGGCTAAGAGAAATAATAGTTGTTTAGCTGTCTTTCCTGACAACACTTGCTAACATGCATCTTCCTAATCAAATATGATTGCCTTCATTGTTATAAATATTAGTGATTGTACGTTGGTTAACAAAAATAACATTTTGGTTCACACTATATCTGCATACATTAAATAGAACACAGCTGCAGCATAGCCTTTCTATTTGAACAAAATGTAGACGTAATCTTTTTAATATATCTTCAGCATCGCCAGCAGATTTTAGTACAGCATATGAGACATTCAAATAAGAAAGATGGTTAAAGGCATATTTTCTCTTACTGCTTGTGTAATTCCCATTGACATTAACAACAGTTCTGCATGTAACATTATACAATAATTATTATTTTCAAGGTACTTGACTAGCAAAGAAATGCATTTTCTATTTATCAAAACTGTTAGACTTCTATTCATTTGGGATAAGATGAGAAACTATTTGTATAATACAAAACATGCATAAAAAATAAGAAAGAGAATATTTATGCTCCAAGGTTGTCTGCAGGAATAAAAAAAAATACAACAAAAAACAAAGCATAACTACAATAGATAATAAAATACTTTGGGGAATGAACAAAATAGTGAGAAAAGATTAAAGAAGAGGTGAGAACAGAGACTGAGAAATTAAGTGATAAGTGTAATCAAAAGGAAAAACCCTAACTGAGTAAAAGCTAGAAGTGGTAATTGCAGAAATCAGAAAAGAAACATATACAACGTACCTGTTTAGCTGCCTCAAAAGACATAAAAATAAGGATCATGACAATTCTTGGTTCCTAATAAATTCCTCCAGAGATATATTTATATACAGTACTTGACAAAATTACTATATTTTTTTAATTATTAAACAACAATTTCAGAGAGCATGAAATAATTACATAGAATAGAATCTATACCTAAAAGCTCTCATTGAAGCTTCCGGACATGTAAATCAATGTGGTATGTGCTCACATGTATTAAGTAACGGTTCTGCGGTGATATAAGGGTGATGAGACACTATCACCTTTGAGGTTATTAAGATAGATGCAGCTCTCGATTGTTCCAGTGTAAAACTGGAATAACTACAATTACTCCATATTTGCACTGATGTAAAGGAGGAGAATTTAGCCTAGCCTGAGAAGTTTTAACGATGTATATACAGACTCTGTTTCCCTCATTCTGTAACTAGTATATCAAGTTTTATTTTATTCCAAATACCTAGTCTTGCAATACTGAATCCATCCTTATTTGGGCAATATGCCTGCTGGAACTTGTGGAACTTTTACCTTGTTGAAGGTGGAGTGAGGCGTGCAGAAGTGGTCCCTCTTGTAGCTCTTATATCTCTCACAAGTAAAACAGTTGAAGCATCTGTAAATTAAAAGAATTAACTCAAATATCCTGCAAACTGTAATGTGTAACAAAAAGGCCACAGTAGGTTAATGATACTTAATGGCAATGAGTAATCTTTAATGAGTTTAATTTGCACATACCCCTGCACCTGAAGGGGTAACTGTGCCAGAATGGTAATTATTCAGTGGATGAGAGAAGGCTGTGGTATTTGTGGAATGAGCTGGAGGTGGGCATAGGAGCACCACCAGAGAAGGCTGATCATGAGATGTGCTAAAGAAATGTATCTTCTGGTGTTTTAGTCCTGTTTCCTCCATGCCCACTTTATGGTCTCTCCTGGTTAGTTCAGATGCTCTGAGCAGAGTGGGAAGTGTGGGAGCACCAGCAGACTTAGTCTATACCCACAACAACATCTGATGATTAATCATGCACATATTTCGATTTCAAGCACCTATCCCAGGCTGTGGGAGCTAGACTAAGTGTTGCAGTGCCTAATAAAAATACCTTCTCCTCCAACAGCACTCCCACTCATACTCCCCTGTTTACATCTCTGTTTGCAGACTCTTGTGCTGCTGCAGCTGTCTGTGACTTCTAATCATCTTGACTAATTTGACTTCCATCCCCTCCATTAAAAAAAGAAAGTGTGCCATGGGATTTAGGCAGTTCCTACAGGAGACAAACTGGACATGGGGATTTTTAGTCTCAGAAAGGAAATTTAAGGGTTCAAATAGTGCTCTCATATACAGATTTACATACTTGGTGATGAACTAGCATACTGCATTCACTATTCTGTGCTTGAATTCTTACTTCCCAGCTTCAATCTTCACTTGCACTGGTATATAACTGGCATAGTCAACATATAGATACCCTGTCCCTTGACTGCCCCAACCACTTTCCACGCCCCCCCACTCCCTGACAGTAGTAGCGTGGCTTATTGCTTGAATTTAATGAAAAAAAACTTTGGCTGAATTTCTTGGCATTTTGGTTTCCTGAAATTTCCCTTTAAGAATCTGTCTATAATTGACTAAAAGACCATATTTATGAATTTCACATTCCAACCTCCACTAGCATTAATTTGTAGAGGTCTAACCAAAATGTGACTATTACTGTAATACCTCCCAAAATGGAATAGAATACAATATCCCTTGGCAAAAGAGTGAGACTAATCACCATAGAATGATTTTAAAAAATCACTTTTAATCAGTTCATTTGAGACTCATCCATGCTTATGTTGGGATTTATGCAACATTATAATGGAAGCTATGTGCATGCATCAGTTGGAGAAAAGTCCCCTTTATTTCAGCAGAGTATAGGTTGAACCTCTCTAATTTGGCATTCCCTGGTCCAGTAACATCCATGGCCCAGCATAAGCACCAACTCTGTGAGTGCATCGGGGCCGGAGCGCCCAAAGGGAAAAATTAGTGGGTGAGGAGAATCCACCGATGCCAAGATCACCCCTCTATCTCCCTTCCCACTGCGCGCCAATAGCTCTGTGCTTAGCAGCTCCCTCCCAGCACTTCCACAGCACTGTAAACAGCTGATTCACTGCATTCAGGCTCTGGAAGGGAGGACATGGGGCTGGCATCAGATTCCAGGGCAGAGGGCCAGCAGCCAGAACCCCAGGTGGCAGTGGGGCTCCGGGCAGAGGGCCACACAGGTGCAAAGCTTGGGGATTCTGCAACAGCCCTCTGCACCCTTACTTCCTGTGCCTACGAAGACCTGCTGGCACTCTGCATTGACTCCTTACTTCTGCACTGATGCTGGCAGAGTGCTGCTGGCCAGACACACAGCCTGAAGGCAGTGGTCACGCTCTAGCCATCTGGCCATAAGTTCTCTGCTTCGGCACCAGTCAGGTCCCAAGGGTGCCAGACTAGAGAGGTTCAACCTGTGTCCTCTAATGGTTTATGAATATATTTCTATTGCTACAACTTTATGTTCACATTTCAACACATGCACAGAGGTCTTTTGTCTATTTTAAAAGAGTGGGGGAAAAACACATGGAAAGATATTACAAAGTGTGATGTTTAGAGAAACAGTATAAATCTATATATGGCCTGGAATTAGTTTGTTTTAGCAGGACATTTTGGTAGCATCTAATATAATGATATGTTTGTAAATGGACTCAGGATAACTGGACTTAAACGAGCAGAGGATGACTATCTAGGTTACACCAAGAGAACGTGCTAGCCTCATTCTTCATTTGACGTAATTTTTGTCAGTCTTTGGATCACTGGTCTGGTATTGTATTGCTATGTCTTGAAGTTACAAATTGAAACTAGTAAATTTGCAAGTACAATACTAATCTGATAGTGTGCTTGCCCATTGTGCAATCAAGAACACACACTTAAAACTGCTGTTTATTTCATATTTCTGAATATAATGCTACTATTCATATTAGGATATAGTTAAGTTCTTTGCATTTAGCTTCAGAACACTAATAGTATAAATGTGAACACCCAAACAATTGGCTGTATTATGTTGTCTTCTTTTTTCCTTAATACACCTTGAAATATTATAGCGCTGCTGACTAGAGTTAGACAAATACTACAAAAAAGAGTCTGCCAATATTTGTGAGAATAAAAACAACAATATTTATAGGCCCTTGTAATTCAATATTTGGAAGGTTATGTTTTATTCACATGAATATGCCAAAGAAGTTTCCACACATGAAGAAATATGCTTCTCTGTGTGGGATCATGGGTATTCTGAATGAATATTTGTGCAAGAAAGTATATTTAGGCCTAAAATAGCCATTCAGTCAGAGAGCAGAAATCATATTAATGTGGTGAACAATCAAGCAGTCTGAATAATGAATAGCAAATAACCACAGACTACTTACAATTAACAGTTCATGAACAATCCCTAGGCTGAAATTTGCTCTTATAAAATATTAGTCAATGACAAATAATGAACATGTTTTTTTAAAAAAAACAGTTGGTTCTTTTTGCAAGTTGTCTGGGAATAAAACGCTAAATTTGTCCTTGCAAATAATTGTAGGTTATGCAAGAACAATGAAAGAAAACAGAAGTAAGGGAATAGAGGTTAATAATGGACAAAGCATAGACTCACAAGTGGCCTTGCCAATAATATGCACTAGTTGATAAAGAAATAGCAAAAAGACTAATTTGTGATAAGCTTGCAGCTGTAGCTTTGCTTACTAGCATACTTTGCAGCTGCTGAACAGTTCATGAGCTGTATAGGGATTGGTTACAAAAATTAGTAGAGAAATCATAAAGTGTGCGATACTATGTATTAACTAGTAGTATTAAGTGTGTATATAAGCTGATTCAACATTATGTACATTGGATGTGCAATACACCCTGTACTCTTTCCCGACACTTGAGTCTGATCAACTAAAGCATAGTCTGATTGTATGCCAAAGACACTTCAGTGACAACTCCAGCATTAAACTGGACTAAGTGTTTTTCCCAGAACTGGATGAGGTGTTCTGGATAAGCTGAGTGGAAAATGTCTCTGAGGGAATCCAGCTATTAGCTCAACAAGCTCCACCTCTGACAAAGGCAGGATACTGGAACAGATGGACCAGTTATTTGATCCAGTAGGACAATTCCTATTTTTCAGGGGCCTCATTCATATAATAGTAGTGTAAATTTTTATTCAGAAGCATTTGGATTCATGACTGTTTCTGGCATATACCCAGTTTCATAGATTTTTCTTATTCACTTGTGTGCGCTGTAAATTACCCTTTTCCTGATGTACTTGAGTTATGGAGACGACTTGCACGAACACATGTGGACTACCATAATATAATAACCTACTGCTTCATTATATCAGGGAAGAGGACAATATTTTGGTTTACAAAACTTTGTCAGTTATTTCTCGATTTGTGAAACCACAAATCAAAATTTGAGGCAATTCAGATCCAGGTTCCAGATCATCTAACCAACTACATTTAGGGGAGGGCATAATTTGGAAGAAAAAGTTCCCATTTTTGGTCTATGTAACCTTTGTGTAAGACATGTATTCATTCAATATGTACTGACATAGTAGTTTGTATTTCGAGAGCTGAAGTAGAAAGTGTTTGGTCATGTATTTTGGCGGGAGAGTAAAATGAACATTTTTTTTACATTGATTTCAGTTCTTTTGTCACTAAGTACTTGAGCTGAGAAAAAAACACTATCATAAATTAAAGTAAGAAGCAAAATATTACACTAAAAATATTGTAGGCTCCAACCAATTAAAAGGGTAATTGTAGGGTTGCCACCCATTTGGGTTTTACCTGAATTTTTGGCTTGTGTAAGGTTTCCAAGTACCTGGATTTTTGATCAGAAAGTCCAGTTGAAAATGGGACCTGCCAGTGTCTTGTCAGATGTACTGACAGACACCAAAATCCTGGTTACCAGCGGGTGGCGTGGGGCACAGGATCATTAACACATGCCAGCCCCTGTTCAGCCAAGGCTGTATCCTACCTGCAGGCAACCTCCTTGAGACAATCCAGCAAGCGATGGGACAGAGGGAGGGAGAGGATGGAGAAGAATGAGTGATGGGGGGCCTTGAAGAGGAAGAGGCAGAGCAAGGGGTGGGCCTTAGATGTCCATTTGCTAGCAATTAGAAAGGTGGCACCCTAGGTGTGCCTCATTATACATGCACATGTATGCAATAGTATTTTTAATGGAAGGCAATTGTTTCTTAATAACATAACGCCATTCAGTGAGATTTGCCATAATATACTTTCTTATTCCTTTCCCAGAAGTAAGGAATTAGAATTATTTTTTGAGTCTGCTCATCTTACTTTGGGCATTTAAGATTTTGAGCCTCAGTCCTATCTTTGAGCTGTACCTTCAAGTGTTCTCTCTTAGGTAGAAAAAAAAGCAGAAAAATAAGATATTCTGGCTCTCTGGCTTCAATTACAAGAATCATTTTTCTGGTATGATCTGTCTTATGAAAGGAGTCTCAGAGAGCTCGGCTTGTTTAGCCTAACGAAAAGAAGGCTGAGGGGAGATATGATTTCTCTTTATAAATATATCAGAGGGATAAATACCAGGGAGGGAGAGGAATTATTTAAACTTAGAACCAATGTGGACACAAGAACAAATTGATATAAACTGGCCAGCAGAAAGTTTAGACTGGAGATTAGATGAAGATTTCTAACCATCAGAGGAGGGAAGTTTTGGATCAGCCTTTCAAGGGGAGCAGTGGAGGCAAAAGACCTATCTAGCTTCAAGATTAAGATTGATAAATTTTTGGAGGAGATAATACGATGAGATAGCCTAATTTGGCAATTAATTGATCTTTAACTGTTAGTGGTAAATATGTCCAATGGGAGGGGATGTTAGATGAGGTGGGACCTGAGTTACTATGGACAATTCTTTCCTGGGTATCTGGCTGGTGACTCTTGACCAGGGTTTAGCTGATCGCCATATTTGGGGTTGGAAAGGAATTTTCTTCCAGGGCAGATTGGAAAGGTTTTTCACCTTCCTCATCAGCACTGGGCATGGGTCACTTGCTGGAGCATTCTCTGCACCTTGAAATCTTTAAACCATGATTTGAGGACTTCAATAGTTCAGAAATAGGTTAGAGATTTATTGCAGGAGTGGGTGGGTATGATTCTGTGGCCTGCATTGTGCAGGACGTCAGACTAGATGATCATAATGGTCCTTCTGACCTTAAAGTCTATGAGTCTGTGGGATGAAGAGGTGTAATAATTGTTGAAGTCATCATAGAAGAGGTGAAGTTGTTATATAATCTATCCATTTGTCACATTTGGAGGCAAGGTACATTTTGAAAAGCAGTACATCTATTCCTTTTTAGTCAACTAAGTTTCAACAAATGGAAAGACTTGCAAGAAGACATTACAAGATCCAGAAATTCTGAAGTCTAATTTTGTAGAAATGATTCTAGAAGGCAATGCTGCAGAATATGTGCTTCACCTGTGTCAACTTGTAAGCACCCATCATGAAAGAAATGTGAACTTAGTACTTTGGCTCTGGCATGGGAGTACTGGTGGATTTATTTTTTATTTTAGTATGCATTTTATGTGAAGAGCATTTGGCACATCCAGTCATGTGCCAAGCAGAAGTGCTACCCATTCTTATTTCCAGACTGGCATATTATATCTCTGGAAAATACCTTGACAAACATGCATGCCAGTGGAAGACACTGAAGTTATTTTGGTATCTTATGTCAATGAAAGTCAGGGAAAAGATCAGCTATCTGAAAAACTCACTGCTTGGTTTGGTGACTCTGTCTTTTTGGTAGATACAGCACGGGTGATGGGCCTGTGCCAAAAAATTCAGATTCAGTTCTGGCCCAGAGTTTCTCGAAAGTGCTGTGATATTTGAGCCTGGTGTTTTGAATATAGTTGGATCTGAACCAAGACATGAGGAACACACAGTATAGTGCCAGGTTTTGTTCCTTCCTCATGTAAAGAACTGTTGCAGCAACAAAAAATCAAAAGCTGCTAAAAAATGAACAGAAGATCCTGTTTACTGGTATGCTGACCAAACTGTACAGCAGTTTAAAAAAAAAATGAAATACTTCCAATTTATATCAGTTTAGATATTTGCAGGTCTTGTTTACGAGAGATGCCTGTACAAAGGCTTGAGTCCATTTGTGAACTCCAGATTAAAACCAACATGACTTTGTTACAGTTTTAAAAAACAATTTCTGGATTTTAAGAAAGCTTAAAAAACAGCGGTAGTTTTAACTAGTGTCTGAGATGTAGAGCTTATTTTTACATATATTAATGTAACATATGCAATGCTGACAGGGATGATTAATTTTAAAAGGTATCTGTTTTTTTTTCCAATATTAATAATGAGGTATTTTTATTTACCTAAGACTGTATGATTCTACTGGCATTTCCTGCCCTTTGTCCAATATATGTAAGATGAAAAGCTAATTATTTATCTACCCTCATACTGTTAGGTTTTTTAAAAATGTATTTGATACTGGGCCAGGATTAAAAGCCTGGGTAGGCTTTTCCCCCCTTTTTTGTTAAAGCGTACATTTGCAGCTATTTTGTGTATTCTTAAATGAAAAGAAAGAAATGGAAAAAGCTAATGTTTCTGAATAAAATGCACTTAACTATCCTCTTTTTTGTTTGTTTTAGTTGCAGTGCTGAAATTGAAAGGTTATCTGGCCTCTCCCGAACTAAAATAAATAGCTTCATGTTAACATTTTATACTAAAGACATTATATGGGAAACATGTTATAGGAAAATTGCTGAAAGCCTATTTTCTCTGGTACTACATTTTGCAACCCCTGTTAGATCTACTAAAATAATTCCTGTAGAGATGGTGCTCAGCCATAGTTTTGAAAACTAGATTCATTTAAATATAATGAAACTTTTCTTAAATTTGGATAACTTTTATTTACAGTGGATGTGTTGACAAACCTTTTAATAACTGTAGATATACTAGTGTGGCCAGATACCTTAATAATCTTGTTCAAAATTTCTGAATATCTATACTATATCTCAAACTGCATTATTGAAACCAAGATACATTTGTCTATATTTGGGATCTTATAAAAGGTTATAATGATGAGATGGTGACATTATCAGACTGTGGTAAATACATGACATATTGTGCTGGCATTTAAAAAGTTTCCTTTCACCAAAGAGTTTCTGTTGAAATAGCAACCATTGCTATGAAGATTATGTTAATTAGCTGGAAATGTCTGCAAGGGAACAGGAACCTTTTGCTTTTGAGTACCAAATGTTTGAGTGACGCATTACAGCATAAAGCACAAACTGCAGTGTCAGATGAAAAGGCTGAATATAAGGGGTTTTTTTTGTTTTGTTTTGTTTTAGAGAGATGACCAATAATAAAAACAGTGATTTACAAATTAAAAAAATGTGAAGTTCACCTGCTCCTGTTCAACAATTCATATTCATCTTTTGTATGAAATAATTCAATTGATCACTATTTTATTTGTGTAAAAGTCTCATGAATTTTATCGGGAATGGTTTAGTTCAAAAATTCTTACTAAACACATATTATTTGTTAGCTTGTTCATCGTTCACCTGTTTAAAAAGTTGCAATTATCCAGTCATCTACCATGTGGCTTAAGTATCAAAACACAAAGAGTAGCAAATAATGAATAGTGAATAGATTTAAAATTTGTGAACATAGCACAGGCTGAAATTTCTTAACATGAATCACTCAGAAAATTTCTATAATTCATAAATTATTCTGACTTTTTTTAAATGAAAAATTCAGCCATGTAATTTGGTCAGGTATCGAGAAGGTTATGTAATTACTTCTAAAAAGGAGATAGAGACATTAAAATAGAAAGTGAAAATGGGACAAAAGCTGCTAAGCGCGGCAATATAAATCTCATATAAATCAGTTATGATGAGTGACTCCATATTCACCAGGATGTGATAGCAAAATCTAGACTGCCAACGATAAACAAAAATGAAGTATTTCAATTATTTTAGTTTACCATTCAAACTGAGAGAAAAGCAAAAACTTAAACAGCAAAGAGATTAAAGGTGTATTGCTTTTCAAAAACAAATTTTAAAAAACTTTGTTTCAATAACCTAAGGTGTTCTTTTGTAACACAGGTAAAACTGTTTTTTTTCCCCAGGGGTGGGGAGCAGAGGAAGGTAAGGAGTATATATGATTGTTGGGTCCTTCCCAAATTCATGGCCATGAAACATGCATCACAGACCATGAAATCTGGCCTCCCCCCGTGAAATCTGTTCTTTTATGTGCTTTTACCATAATATACAGATTTCAAGGGGGAGACCAGCATTTCTCAAATTGGGGGTCCTGACCCAAAATAGAAGTGCAGGCGGGTCACGAGGTTATTTTCAAGGGATTGCAGTATTTCAACCCTTGCTTCTGCACTGATTTCAGAGCTGGGCAGGCCGTAGAGTGACAGCTGCTGGCCAAGCACCCGGCTCTGAAGGCAGTCCCCCACCAACAGCAGTATAGTGTAAAGGTGACAATACCATACCATGCCATCCGTACATCTCCACTGCTGCTCCACTCTGCTTTCAGAGCTGTTTTGCTCTACAGCTGCCCAGCTCTGAAGGCAATGCCACTGCCAACAGCAGCGCAGAAATAAGGGTAGCAGTACCACAACCCACCCCCACAATAAACTTGTGACCACTCCCCTTCCCCCTCCCCCCACAAACTCCTGTTGGGGTCAAGACTCGAACAATTACAACACTATGAAATTTCAGATGTAAATAGTTGAAATCCTATGACCGTGAAATTGACCAAAATAGACCATGAATTTGGTAGGGCCCTATTGATTGTAAATTGATAGGGTCTAACTCAATGGGGTCACATTGAACTGCAGAGTCTCAACACAATTCAGTGGGGCTACAAATTTTCATAACTGTTAATGCAAACAGAAGTGGGTGATCCTGTCCTTTTTGTGAAGGAAGTAGAGCTGCACTCCAGTGGACTTAACTCTGTTACACAAGTGTAGGTGATAACCCAAATTTTAAAGTAAAATATCTATTATCTTAATGCTGTTAAGCTCAGTTTGACACCTTTTAGGCCTGTCATTTATTCACTCATATTTGTTGTCAGATGGGAGGCAGCATCAGTTTTCTAGAGAGGTCTTGCTTTTATACAATTGCTTTTATCAATTTCACAGCTGGATTAGCTGAGGAACAAGGAGTCGAGTGTCTTTTCAAACCTTACACAGTCCATGGCTTAGTCAGGATTAAAACATGCTCTAGGCAGTTATTGCCTGTGTGTGTTTTGCAGTAAAGATTAGATAACAGACACCTTGATATTTGGGGTCTATTTGTGGATTCCAATGGGACACACTGATACTGAGTAGCTGATATTACTGTACAATATACTACTTATTGGTCTTACTCCATTCCCTAGGGTTGTAATCTGTGCCAGAGATGAATTGTATTCAAATATTTGAAATAGAAGTTCAGCCTCTACTAAAATCATTCAAAATTAGATAGTTGGTTTAGGAGAAACAAGTAATTTAATAAGAGATTTTAAAAACCCCTGAAGCATGAATTGTCCTTTTGAGAGATAAGTAGAATAACCAGCTTTTCTGGAGATGCTAATATTCATTCCATAGGTGTTTGAGGAGCCAATCAAATATTCAAAGTACAAACATTCACATTGTTGCTCTATCAATATTCATAGCTTGAAAACATATTACTATTACAAATATGTCAGGTCAATGAAAAATATCCATTTACAAAGGGAATACATACCAAAGGGCAGTGGAACAATATAATTTATTTCTACCACTGATTGAATGATCCATAAGTAATGAAAAGTAACATTTCAAATAAGATATGAAGGTCATCCTCTCGTGTATGAAAATACATAACTAGTTTATACCATTATTTATTATTATTTATTCCATCCATAAAAGGCTTTTGAAAATTATGTGCCAGATGTGTAGTTGGCTTATAAAGTCCAAAGCTATGGATTGCTATAGCATGGCTTTGTGTAGATATAAACTTCAGAGAATAATACCCTTTTTCATCAAGTGGGGTGCTATTCTGTAATTACTTAGATTTTTGAAAAAAAAATTGTTAGAGATACTAACAGGAAATGTTTCTGTAGTCAAAGTTGCTAGATTAACATGTAGAAGCCAAAGATAGACCTCCTTTTACCACAGTTTTTCTCGCTTTTAACCCTACCTTCCTGAAGCATATCAAAATTACTCCTCTTCCAGAAAGATTTGGACAGAGGCACCCTTAAGAGTGTACCAAAACCATTCACTAACCTGGAACTGCATATGAAGTGCTCTCTTCATAACTCTCCCCAAGGAAGTTCTAAGGAGCAAGAAATGGACAAGGAGTTCAATGTCACTTGGGCTGCACACATTTGAGTGTACAGCTGACTACTAAATACTGACAAGATTAATATTTCTTGCAGACATTGGGAGGGGCATTCAATCACTATTTTACCATGATGTTTAATATTTCATTTCGCTAGCTGCAACAACTATAGTATATCATGATTTATGCCTTTTATTGATTTATAAATTCAAATCAATATACAGATATTTTAAAATATAAACATGACATGTCTACTCCTATTGATTCATTTTGTCACTGACTTCAGTGGAATGAGGCCTGGGTTCTGTGCTCTTTGCTTTCTGGTATCAAAATGAGCTCACAGATCTAATCAAATCAGTAAAATACAAACACCTTCATTATGATACACAAAATTAAGTTCCTTGCCACAAAATGTACAGATATAATGGAAATTTGAGCCTTTCAGACACACAGATGCTTTTTTCAAAGAGTATCCAAAAATGAATGGTTTGCTTCTTTGTGTTTCTTTCTATGCTCTGAGGTAGCACATAAAATTCAAATAGGTATTTCTATAACTAAGAACACTTGATGAAATGTACATAAGAAGCAAGGGATGTAGCAGTCAGAGTAGCATAAAAATAAATACATCAAAAGCCATATTACTTGAGCAAAACTTCCAAGAATTTTTTTGTTATTGACTCTTTCCGTTTCCTATGGGAAGGATAAGTTGTCTCATAGCTTGTTGACCGAAGGCTATCAAGATCAATGGCATGCATAACAGCACACTCTCAAGAAACTGAAGACAGATGAAATAGTAATCAAAAATATTTGGATTAAATATTTAGAGTGGAATAACAAAAATCTGTCCAATACCGAACACACACAAGTCAAATGGAAATTAGAGCTGCAGAATAAATAGGAAATGAAGGGAAAAAACGAAACACGTATAAAAAACCAACCTCAAATGCATATTTATAAATTAAGTTGGATTCAGGATGTTTCAGATTATAGCACATTCTTCCTCTGTGTAAGATGGGTAGAGATGGCACAAGTTGGATATTGGAAATTTAGCTTGAGGACTTTTAGGTGATCAACTACTTAGTGCAGGAGCCAGGTACTCTTTCTGTGTCCTATGCAGGGTCAGCTAGACTGTTGGTTCTTTATCAAATAAATATAATTATGTAAATTTAAAGAGTCAGATTGGTGTATAGTCATTCATGTTAATAATCCCTCAGAGATCAGTAGAAATATTTATATGAGTAACAACACACTAGCATGAATAAGAGGTTCATAAACTAGCTCTAAATTATTAATATAACTTCTGATCCCATGAAGACTTAAGCATGTACTTAAATTCAAACACATGATTAGTCCCAATTACTTCAATGGGAATATTCACAGTCTTAAGTCTTTGAAAGAGGAAGGTTGAACACATGAGGCTTGTTTAGTCTAGAAAAGAGAAGGCTGAGAGAAACTGTGAT
The DNA here is from genome assembly GCA_007922305.1 of Dermatemys mawii. Classification (NCBI taxonomy): domain Eukaryota; kingdom Metazoa; phylum Chordata; order Testudines; family Dermatemydidae; genus Dermatemys; species Dermatemys mawii. Next base: position 51,480,120 of record ML677326.1, on the reverse strand, counting down.
AAAGCTTCAGTTATATAAAATGGGATGCCAATTTATTGTTCTCCATGTTCTACCCTCTGTGAATAATTAATTGTCTTAGTTTACAGGAAAAACTTTCTATCAGGATAGTTAAGCAATGGAATAGATTACCTAGGAAGCTGTGGCATCCCTATCATTGGAGATTTTTAAAGAATAAGTTACACAAATCTATCAGAGATGGTCTAGCCATACTTAATTCTCCTCAGTGTGGGGAATGAACAAGCTGACCTCTCAATATCCCTTCTAACCCTATATTTCTAAAATCTTTAATGCAATATTAGCTACCTCCATGCAGCACTCTCCTACCTAGATGACAAAGCATACTGGAGACAAGAAATGTGTAGTCTTTACCTTGTTGTAGCTAATCAACTTACCCTGTAATCCATATCTAGGATTCACTTCAACTAATTACAATGAAGTAAAAGTTACCATGTGTTGCCTTCACTAGGGTTTAACATCAAGTTAACTATCCTTATGTAAACACACATCTTACAATAAAGACATAGCCTTTGAGAGATGTTAAACCAAGGTTCCTTGGTGGTTCCTTCCCTCCAGGTGAAAATTAAAGATTTTATAGCCTATTAGAAAAGAAAAAGGGAAAATCATTGTTCTGACATTCTCCCCAACCAAGGCCCATGCAGTTCCATCTAAAATATCAAGTAGTATTTAACAATAGATCATCTCAATTTCTGACTTTAATGGCCACTGTTTTTGTGGACAGCCAGCCAATGTACTACCAGCTCTATACTCACTGGGTAAAGTGCTTGGCAATTAAAGATGTTATATAAACATTTTTTTCCTGCTTTAATAGTTGAAAATGAAAAGAAACTATAGCATTTAACAATATCCCATGAAAAGAAGGAAATCAGTAAATATCATTGTTTTGCAATTGTTTCATAAATGAAAGTGAAGTGTTCTATCATCTTAAATGCAAAATTTAAAAGTCAGAAACCTAGCAAATAAAACCAAATATATCATATTATTGTAATATGCAGACCTTTTCAAGTAATGCTTTTCAAAGTACACATAGCATTGTGTTAATTTTCTTACTGTTAATGCTATTTACCTGACCCATTGAAATCAACTGAAAAACTTTTGGAGATTTCAACAGGCGTTAGATCATGTCCATAAAGCATAGTGCCTTCTTAATTTTCATGGCACGTAATTTGCACTCAGGACTTCATTTTTGGATCTTTTGAGTTGAATTTATTAAGATTAACATTCATGTGTTTTATTGGGGGAAAACACTATTACACAAAGAAAACTGTAAGGTATTTTTAAATACACTATTACCATGTGGACACAAGTTAAAATATTAATAGAATTTACAGAAATTATAATTAAATTAACTTTCAAATGGTTGAAAAAGAGAAAAATAGGAGTTTGAAGATCAATGCCAACTTTTAAATGCATTTTTCTTGGCATTTCTCTGGAGTTTAACTCCAAATTACCATATGACAGTATGTCTCAACTTCATATGACACAGTGGGAGAAATAAGTCATTCCATTACTTGGATTTTTCCAACAAAAAATTTCTCTCTGTTTTCCTCATCTTCTATTCACTGTGATATAAATATTGTAGACTTTCTGTATATATTGGGCATACACCATGACTGCATGTGTTTTTAAAGGATTTATGAGAATGAGGGTGGGGTGAATGCATATTTTAAATGATTATTGAAGCCTTGTATTGCAAAGCAGGTTATCCAATATTTGTATATTGTATAACACAATGCCATTATGTATTTTGTCATACCACATATGTTATAAGGGAATTTATTTTATGGATAACTTAGAGGCTGTGTGAGTGTTGTAATACCATAAACTTACTTCTGGCGTAACTCCACTGAAGCCAAGAGATTTATTCCAATAGACAAACTGACCCTACATTTTTGTATCTCTGTCTGAAAATGCCTTAGTTATGAATCCAACTGCACAACAATCAAAGGGAGAGATGAGACGCTCTAACACAACTAAAATATTTCTTATTTTTTTAAATATAAAAAGTCATGCTGTTAAGGTCCAATATCTGTGGCCCTTTTAGAACAAAAGGTGGGTATCCTAACCACTGGTTAAGTTATAAGTTATAAGTTATAAAGGAGTCCCTGCCCACCTCCCAGCCATTTCATCTAAAGTTAAGCAGGCACTAAGGCACATTTCTCACCAGAATAGCTTGATTCCCAGATGGGGGTCCTGGCTTTCATTTTAGTAACATCTCTTGTTCCTTTTCCCTTTAACTGTAGAGAGATTTTAAAAGGAAAACCTCCCCATTGTTTAACACTCTCTCTCTCAGTTGTTCTTGCTGTTGTTGTTGAAGTCTGATCTTCTTCCTAAAAAAAGACAAAACAAGACAAACGCACAAAAGGGGGAGAGAAAAGAACAGAAAATGCAGCTTCTGTCTCTGATGTTGACTCTCACTTGCAATATCACTGCTGGGAAATGGAGGCAAAGCACGTGATCTGATCAGCACTTTGAGACATAGCAAATTTGTACCAGACATGGGCTGTTTGGAGATTGCTTTTAGCTGCCTCCATGGTCACTGACTTATAGTAGTGTTGCAATATATACAATCCTGGCCAACTAAGCAAAAAGAGTGAGATAGGACAGAGAAGAAATGGGGAATGAAAATGGGATAGAAGGAGGAGTGGGGGGCAACAAAGTCTAACATCCCCAGTGGTGTCTGGGATGCAGCAAGTAGTGGTGGCCAGCTCATCTGAGTCCCACTCTATGGCCTGGTCTGGTCAGGACATCTCGCAGGATCAGGATGAAGAAGACCCGAAGTCTCAGGAGACAGTGTGGCTGTACTAATTACCTGTACCAGTAGCCATTTTTTTCTCACAAAGTCTTTCTTTAAGGACCCCAAAAGGGAGTGATGAGTAGAATAGCCCATTCATTCATTCATCTACCAGTTAGGCCTAATTTCCAAGATAACAATTTCGGATCACTGATTTTTGATCTCATGCTGTTTATTAGGCTGGATCTTAAAACTGTCCTTGAATTATATCAGAAGACCTTTTTGTTTGGACACATACAGTCTTTGTTTCCCTTTCATACCTTGTCCCATTAGTTATAGGTTACTATAACTTCTTATGAACTTTAACATACTCCTGACAGTTAAGCTCACAATTAAGGTAAATGTGTATGCCCAATTATCACAATAGGGTATGTAAATAGGATTTTACCCTGCACTCTGTTCTGGCCCCCACACTCCACCATCCACAGAGGTTCCAAGGAATCCAGCTGGAGAGGTGCACCTTTGCATCCTTGTGCCATAGGCAAAGAGTGAAGAGAGACAGAATTTGGCTCAAAGTCTTTGATTACTCCAAAGCACAGTGATGTGCCAAATACAAAACTGAAATTCATCCTACTCCTGAAGTTCTAGTTAATCCCTTAAACCTGTGGCTTTAATGTTGGGAGGGCTTCACATGTGCTCTCTATGTTTGGGTGAGTTTCACCCTAAGTGATGAGTACAGTAGTGTTAATGATATACTCGATATGTAGATTACACTTTGGTAATGTAAGAGAGTAAAAATAACTACATTTTTTTGCTAATATTGAGAGATATTCTTATTTTTGTTGGGGCACTGGCAAAAATAAGTAGGTATAGTCAGTAAACAGAGTTCAGTAATTAGTGGGGAAAAAACTCTGAATATTCATTCTGTATCAAAAATGAAATTCAGCTGTGATCACAATTTTTTATGGTCACTTTCTGCAAACATTAACGTTTGCTCAAGTTTCACTTTTGGCTTGATTGCTTGAGTATTTACTGAAAGTAAATTTTACATTGTACCTTTGACTGTGAAATCTTCAACTGGCAACTCATGCTATTGGTTAATTGCAATAAATCACATGGCACTCTTATTTTTTGATTGCCTGGCATATATTACTAACAAATACATCACATTACAATCAAACATCCCATTTTAAATTCACAGTGTTGGTTAAGGTAGTTAACTAAATTAATTTCAATATAGAAGTTAAAGCACAAATTGACTAATTCATAATTCAGATTTAAATGATGTACATGTCAAGAGTTAGTTGCTGAAAAAATATTGACTCATTCTGAATATTGAATAAATTTGAGAACTTTTCTCAGAAAATTTCCAAAGAGAGAGGTGACATTAGTCAATTTACTTGTTCTGAGCTATTTTCAGTTCTGTCATTAAAACTGGCCTTCAGTCATATAGGCCAGTCTAATGGAGAGATAAAAGAGAAAGAATATTTGTTTTTCTGAACAATGTAAGGCCCTAGTGCAAATGAACCACACAAATTAGGAATTCTTGAACCTACAACAATGGAGCTACAGACACCCATGAATATTCCTTGCCCAAAAGCTAACAAGTAGGTATTTTAATAGTGAAGCAAGACCTTTTAGATATACTTTTTAGGTGGCAGATTCTGAGGGGGTTTTGTTTGCTTTTTCAAAAGATGTTCCTAACTGCACATGGTTAGAGGTATGTGCAGACGTAGTTTACATATGGTGTACTGCAACTGTGCATGTCAAGATACCTTTCCAATTTTTGTGTCGCGTGAGTCACAACACTAAAAGGTGCTAAGTAAAATTGTTAATTGTTATATCTTTCAGGACTTCATAACATGCCATATATATCTCTTGCTATGCATGAAGGCATTAGGGCTAAGCATAATAATATTTTAACTTAAGAAATTTGGCACTTTTCTATCCCCAACCAAAATCAACTATGCAAATTACTTTTACTTGCTTCTCTTTCTCTTAGATACATCCAACTCAACAATATTGGATAATGGGTAAATGTGATCATTGACATTAACAGAACTAACTACTTTACTATACTGGAACATCTTTTATCATTTGGAGTAAATGACAACTTGGCCAAATAAACAACACATTTGGGTCTCAATTTTTTGAGATTGAGGTTAACAGATAACACAAGGTGTAGCAGGGTGCTGGTGCAAAGGCACTTAATCAGCCCCTGCTCAGCCAGCCCCAATCAGGGGAGATAGATTGGGGCTGGGGAAAGCCTGATGCCTGGCCTGGGGACTGACTACACCTGCTGGCCTGAGGGCTATAAAGGCTGGAAGGAGGCAGAAGGTTGGGGGAATGGCGAGGGCAAGGTCAGCCTCCTGGCTGAGGGCTGCTGTATTTGCAAAGGGAGCTAAGTAAGCTGATGTCTATATATAGCTGAACACTAGTGGTGAGCACTGCTTTTGTAAATAATAAATACACAGGTGCTGCACTGTTAAAACCTCTCTGAGCTTTATTTGAGTAGCCAGAGGGCTGCAGGAAGAGGGGGACAGCAGACCCTGTTACACAAGGAAGTCACATTCCAGAGCCTGTATTGGACAATTGTTTAGCAGAGTGTTTTATGGCTTTACATAATACCTTAAAGCAACTCAAAACCAATCCAACTTTGTATTGATACCGAATAGTTTACAACTTTCTTATTAATAAAAAAATATACAGTGTTCTGTGGAGTTCTTCAATCAACAATTCTCAGAGATGACCCTTGTTGTAGAGTAGGAAAGATCTGCAATTCCCTTTCTTAGACATTGCCTATCGGCTAGTGCACTGGCCTGAGGATACCTGTGTTCTATTTCGAGCTCTGCCATTGATGAGCAAGTCCCCTTCCCTCTCTGTGCTTCAGTTTCCTCATCTGTAAAATGGAAATAATTATATTGATCTCCTTTTTAAAGTGCTTTGAATTATACCATGAAAACAGCACTGGAATAGGTATTATTTATCCATGCTGGAACTCCACTGAATATTATTAGTTGCACCTGTGGCAACTGACCTAGTAGATTTATTGAAAAGTAGCCTGTCAAGCAACTAGTACACCAGATCTTATCAGCATGACTAATGCACAAGTCAAATTCAAAGCAGGGGGCAGCGTTAATCTAGTCAATAGAACTGAATCCATATACCACATTATTTTGCCAAAGCATGGTGGTCTTTGTTTGAAATCTGTGGCATGTATGATGCTCTAAAAATGTTTATCTAAACAAAGATGTAAAATGAAAAGCTGATAAAAAATGATGATGAGAAAGAAGATTGGCTAACAAACTTAATTTTGGTGTGATTATAGGCGCTGACTCCATGGGTGCTCTAAGGCTGAAACACTCATGGAAAACATTAGTGGATGCTTAGCAGCCAGCTCTTCCCTCCCCTCCTCGTGCCTCCTGCCTGCCTGCTAACCAGCATCTCTTCCTCCCTCCCAATGCCTACTGCCCACTGAGATCAGATGTTTTGTGGTGTGCAGGAGACTCTGGGAGGGAGGGGAAAGATTGGGGAGGGGGTACACTGGGGGAGAGGGCATACATGGGTGGCAGAAGTGGGAATAGGTGGGGGTGGGGACTTGGGGAAAGGGTGGGGCCTGGGTTGGAGTGGTAGTTTAAAAACCCCCCAGGTCTGGAAGAAGCTGGTGCCTATGAGTCTGATGATATTCTTACCGCAGCAGAGGGGTGACAGGCATCCAGTTAAGGGTCCCTGGCGGCTCTGATCAGCACTGCCAACTGGGCCGTTAACAGTCCGGTCGGTGGTGCAGCGGGGGGACCGGAGCTAAGATATGCTCCCTGCCAGCCCTAGCTTTGCATGGCTCCGAGAAGCAGCCACTGAGTCCCTGCATCCCCTAGATGAATGGACAACCAGAGAGACAAAGTATCAGGAAGAGGCCGCATAGAAGCAAAGAAGACATGCTGCATGAAGTAATGCAGTAGTCACTTACTGACAATCTAAAGGTGCAGGAGTGGAGGGAGAGTGAAAGAAGGATCCACCAACAGAATGAGGAGCGCTAGCAGAAAAATGCGGTACTCGGACAGCAAAGCACAGATTGGCTGATAAGCATCATGCAGCACCAAGCGGACTCAATCCAGGTGCTTGTAGCCATGCAGGCGGACCACTACTGTACTCGCCTCCCCCCTGCAGTCCTTGTCCCAAAACTCTTTCCCTTGTTCCCCCATGTCATCTCCAACCCCCTTTCCACAACATCTGGGTTCTTACTGCCCCCAGCTGGAGCTTCACCACCCAGCCAAGAAAACTACGACCCTTATCCACTGCACTCAACCTCCATCACTGTGCATTATAGCCACCCTGAAGTGCAGCACTCATTGCACTGCACTTCAGACAGGATTGCTGAGTAAGATAACAGGACATACACAAGTCTGTGATTGTATCATTCTCCACACCCCCTTGCTCTTTCTGTATCCCACGCATGTGTGGATATTTTTCAATAAATGAATTTTCTTTTCAGTAAATGGATTTTTTGGCTTTGAAAACATACTTTATTATTGCATAAAGTAAAAGATACCATAGTCCAGGAAAGCAACAGACACTATATGTCAGCATAGCAAGCACAGATTCCTACGAACATTGGAACCACTGCACTTCACTCTCATGCAGGGCACCAGACATTACTGGTGGCTTTCAGCCTCAAATTGTTCCCTAAAGGCATTCCTAATCCTTGCAGCCCCAAGCTGGGACCCTCTAATAGCTTTGCTCTCTGACCAAACTCAACCTCCAGGCTCTGAACCTCCAAGTTCCATGCCTGAGTGAAGCTTTCACCCTTCCCTTCACAAATGTTATGGCGGGTACAGCACAGGGACATAACACAGGGATGCTGTCATCGTCCAAGTCCAGTTTCCCATACAGAGAGGGACAGTGTCCCCTTAAACGGCCAAAAGCACACTCCACAGTCATTCTGCACTGGCTCGGTCTGTTGTTGAACCTCTCCTTGCTGCTATCAAGGCTCCCTGTGTAGGGTTTCATGAGCCAAGGCATAAAAGGGTAAGCAGGGTTTCGAAGGATCACAATGGGCATTTCAACTTCCGTTACAGCGATCTTTTGGTCCAGGCAGAAAGTCCCAGTTTGCAGCTGCCTGAACAGGCCAGTGTTCTGAAAGATGCATACATCATGCACCTTTCTGGGCCAGCCTGCGTTAATGTCAGTGAAACACCCATGATGATCCATACATGCCTGGAGAACTATAGAGAAATACCCCTTTTGACTAACATACTCAGAGGCTAGGTGGGCTGGTGCCAGAATTGGAATATGCATCTCATCTATCACCCCTCTGCAGTTAGGGAAACTCATTTGTTCAAAGCCAGCCACAATGTCATGCACATTAACCAGAGTCAAGTTTCTTCTAAGCAGGATATGGTTAGTGGCTCTGCAAACTCACATCAACACAATTCCAACAGTTGACTTTCCCACTCCAAACTGGTTAGCGACCAATGAGTAACTCTCTGGAGTTGCCACCTTCCAGACTGCAATAGCCACTCACTTCTCCACCATCAGGGTAGCTCTCAATCTCATGTCCTTGTGTCGTAGGGTGGAGGCGAGCTCTTCACACAGTCCCATGAAAGTGGCTTTTCTCATCCGAAAGTTCTGCAGCCACTGCTTGTCATCTCAGACTTCCATGACAATGTGATCTCACCACTCAGAGCTTTTTCCCGAGCCAGTTTGGATCTTAAGAAGTAACTCAACTGCCAAACATGACATGCTGGCAAGACTCATCAGCATGCTCCTCAGCAGTTCGGGCTTCATTCCCGCAGATTGAAAGGGAAGACAGAGAGCACTAGACAAAAAACATTGAAAGATCACCCTAATGTGGACAGAAGCACAGGGATTGCTGGGATACGAACCAATGCTCTGCACTTCATGCCTCTTTCCCACAAGCCACAGTGCCAGAATGAGAACAGATGCTCTGTGGGATAGCTGCCTATAATGCACCGCTCCCAGTGCCGCTTCAAATGCCACAAATATGGCCACACCAGTGTGCTTGCAGCTGTTAGAGTGGACACACTGCAGCACTTTCCCTACTGCTCTCTCCGAAGGCTGGTTTAACTCAAAGCGCTCTACATTTGCAAGTGTAGCCAAGCTCTTAGAGGGGACATAAGTCATCAAGTACACAAAAGGGAGCTATAAAGATGAGAGTGATAAATTGTTCTCAACTACTGAGAAAAGGACAAGAAGTAATGGGCTTAAATTGTAGCAAGGGAGATTTAGGTTACACATTAGGAAGAACTTCCTAACTGTATGGGTAGTTAAGCACTGGAACAAATTACCTGTGGAGTTTGTGGAATCTCCATCATTGAAGGATTTTAAGAACAGGTCAGATAAACACCGATGGGGATAATTTAGATAATAGTTAGTCATGCCTCATTTCTGAAGGGGGCTGAATTATATTGATCTATTGAGGTCTCGCTTCCAGTCCTACATATCTATTATTCTAAGAGTATACAGGTACAAGGACGTACTCCATAGCACAGTGGCATACTGGATACAGTTGGGTCCCATGACAAAACCCAAAGTTATTCACAAGAACCATCAAAGGCGGTATCAAGAGGATAAAATTTCCATGTGGCTGCCCCCTGAAACTGAGAATACAGCTATGGAAGCTGAGGCTGGAAAAGTTCTGGTAGTAATAAGTCCCCCATTAGAGCAGAACAGGTAAGAACAGTAACAGTCACTATGTCTCAACAACCTCAGGAGCACATTGAAAGGAAATTCAGAGAGAGAAAAGCACCGAAAAGATTTGGGTGGTGTGACATTATTGACATAATCTGTAACTCTATAGTTCACTGTTCCAACCACTGTTATATATGTGCAGCAAATATTGTATAAAGGTTGTTGTGTAAGGGGTCTAAGACCAGGCTCGTGGTTTGCTCATTATGATTATGCTATCTGTAGACATGTATCATTTTTGTATTTAAGGTTATGAATATGGGCTCTGTACTGTCTGTATCTCAAACTTATGCTATGCTTTTGAGTGACATAGCAGACAAGTTGGTGTCAGCTCTGCCTAGCTTGCTTGATGGCCCATTAAGGACCATCAGTTATACAATTGACCCATTGAGAGCAGACAGATACACTTTGTGACTCAGCAAGGTATGCAGGGACTTGCCCATGTGACTCCAAACTCCATTTTGCTGCAATTTTCTACAATAAGAACAAAGAGGTGTTCTTACACGTGGAAAAGACTATAAAAGGTGGATGCCTCATCTCCATCTTGTCTTCAGTCCTGCTTCTTACCTCTGGAGGGACTTTGCTACAAACTGAAGTTCTACACAAAGGACTGAATGACCCATCCCAGCTGTGGACGTACTATACTCCAGAGACTTGATTTGAACCTGCAGTTTATTCTGTCACTGCTACAAGCCTGAACCAAGAACTTTGCCATTACTGTGTGTAATTGATTTCATTTAACCAATTCTAGCTCTCATTTATATCTGTTTCCTTTTATGACTACACCTTTGGATTATAGATACTGAGAGATTGGCAACAGTGTGATTTGTGGATAAGATCGAATTTGTATATTGATCTGGGTCTGGGACTTGGTCCTTTGGAATCAGGAGAACATTTTTCTTTCACTCGGGTATTGGTTTTCATAACCAGACATCCCCATAACAAGTGGCTGCTGGTGGTGATACTGGGAAACTGGAGTGTTTAAGGGAATTGCTTATGTAACTTGTGGTTAGCCAGTGGGGTAAAACCAAAATCCACTTTGTTTGACTGTTTTGGCTTGCCCTAGAGATGGAAAAACCCCACCCTTGGTCTGTAACTTCCCTTCTTGAAGTAATTTGTCCTGAACTGGCACTCACTGTTGGGTCTCGCCAAAACCATCACCATTATAGGTTGGAATAAAATTATTTTGTGTTGGTGATGTGAAATGGTCTGGACAGAAGGACATTGGATATAGGTAAATAGTCAAGCTTGTACCATTTCTAATTTGTTAAATTATTCCTTTTCTATCTGTTTGGGATAGGTTATTGGGTATCAGCATTAAAGATGACAGGAAAAAAAGCAGAGCTGAGTTGGGGGCATTTTGTTATAAGCAGGGTGAAAGATAGCTTCAGTCTCAATGAAGTTTTAATACACCCTTCAATTAACATAAATTAATCACAAACTCCGACAAAGATAAAAAGGGTTATGTGAACTCTCCAAGTTTTGGACCAAGTGGATGGAGGGTGCAAAACAAGCATAAAAACTTATAGCTAAAGTAACAACTGTTTACCAATAATTCGGCTGGTAAAAATAAAGTATCTTACATAAGAAATGCCTGTATCACTTACAGGGCAGGTCTCACGAAAGTATGTTTTATTTATAATTCATTTTTGCCTTTATTTACACTAGTATAAATCAGAAATAAATCAAATCAATTCCGAAGAGCTATACAGATTTAAAACTGCTGTGGGATCAAAATTAGGCTCTATACTGCCGTATAGTTTTCTGGACTATTTTAAAATTTAAAAATCCCTGTAACAATTTTAAAAAGTCAATGCATACCATGTTACATCTCTCAGATAAAATAACCTTTACTTGGTCTTTCTGAATGTATCTTTACATTGGCAATAAATATTTATTTTTCAGGTGTACAACCTAACTTCCAGATTTGATTAATTACCTATTCGAATAATACAAGCAAAGGGGACCCATTGCCCAGAAAATGGTAGGTTTTATATAGCAGGATCAGAGAAAAATAACAAAGTCAAAGATTAAAAAGAAATCATCATAATATAAAAATAAAATTATATTTTTGAATTTGAAAGATTCTTAAGGGTTATCAGTGTACTTTGTTTAACATTTAAGCATTTCAGTGCTGAGCATACACTTAAAAGTGCAGGAAACACATAAGCAGGAAATGTATTTTAAGATAATACTTTTAATTTTTATTTTGTATAGACATCAGTATGCACCAAGCAGCATACATCCAAAGATTCTTAAGCTTCAAAGGGGGCAAATCTAAGTCTAATTTGCACTTGAGAGGAAGTACATGAAGGGTTTCAGTCAATACAGTGGCATTCATTGTATTTCTGTGTTCTGTATTTGATATTCTCTTCTAGTAATGCAGTCACATATCTAATTTGCATGAAGAGTTTCTCTTAAATGTCAGAACTGAGATATGACAATAGGTATTCACTTTGATTAACATGTTCAAGATGTTTCTTGACCTTAAATGAAGACATTGCTTCATAAATGTAGCTCTTTAAAACTAGGTGTGGGAGGCATCCACACAGGTATTTAAGATCAGAACGTCCCATTTGGTACCTATAGACGCTATGCCAAAATACATAGTTTGCAATTTCCAAGATATCCCATTATAGCAATGCTGTAAGACTTATGATTCAAATGAAAACAGAAGAGTATTTTAATCCTCTTTTTCTCTGTCCTTTCGAGACCTCATGGACAATCTTTTTCAGATGGGTTTAAAATGAAAGTCACATTTCTACAAATGCAATGATTTGGTGGGATTTTTTTTATAATGTTGCATTCCTGAAATTGTATATATGTTTTCAGTCTGCATTAAATTAATATTAAGGCCAATCAATTTAGCACACAAATAATACAAAGTTTGTGTTATTTGTAGGGGTCTATGAGTTCAAATATGCTATTCTGGTTCTTAGTCTCCCTTAGGCAGGAAGTGTTGTACAAACCTCTGAGAAGAAGAACACATCAGATCTAGAGAATTACCTGGTAATGATGTGCAACATATTGTAACAGATCTCATCTTCCATAGTACATGCAAGGGAAGTATGCAGGTTGCCAATGCAGCCAAGTGTTTTTCACCTCTATCTCCTGAAGCAGACACACCCCATGTAAATGTGCTGACAGCAATTTTATTATAATTCTAGTTCCATTCTATGGTATTTATAATAGGCTAATTTTATTAAAAGTAATATCTCAAGCAGGGTCTTATCAAAATGGTTTAGAAAGGGAAAGGTAAAATGTAGGCTAAGGACTCCATATTCTGCTAACCTACCTCCTCCTAATTCTACACACTTTCTCTACTCTCTTCCTGTGAGTATCTACCACACAAACCACATATATTAATAAAAAATCAAAGTGTGTTTATGATCAACTCCATGAATGGGAAAAAAGTGTTAAATTTGGCAAATAAATAGTTTGCTGCGAATAGTTTCCCAATTACTATAAACTGCTTTTCTCTTACATTTTGATCAGCAGCACTGACCACCACAGGATAAAAAAGCTGTCCACAGCTGTTGCAAATTAAGTCAGAAGCCCAGACAGATTAATTGAGGACAGACAGGCAGCTGCAGTGGCACAGAAGCCAGCAAACAGAGCTGTAAACAGGGGAGTTTGAGTGGGAGTTCTGTTGGAGGAGAAGGTATTTGTATCTGCATGCTATGACAGATACAGAGGCAGCAGTGGTAGTGACCCAAGCAGTGGAGGACACAATGAAGATGACTGGATGTGGAAGCTGCAGTATGTCTATGACCCTGGACAGGCTACCTGAGTTTCCACCTGCATCTCCAATCCATGGATCTTTTCTTCCATCAGCTCTATCAGATGAAACTGATCTGATAGAGCTGATGGAAGAAAAGATCCATGGATTGGAGATGCAGGTGGAAACTCTGGTCAAGCTTAGAAGGGGGTTCAAACAGATGATGGAGCAAAGACACCAGGAGGCTGAAAGGAAAAGCTCAGACTTGCTGATGAAAGCAGGATCAAAGAACTCTGAGGAGAGAAAATGGTTGAAGAAAATGGACAGTGGAAGCATGTGACTAAGACAACCAGACAGAGGAAAAGACAGGCTAGAGAAGGAGAAATATTGCTCAGGAACATGTTTCCGAAGTTGGAAAATGAAGAAGAGGAAAAAAGCTAATGCTATCATGGAACACATCGGGTGAGGTATTTCCAGTAGAGATAAGGAGGTGTTAGTGCAGTTATACAAGGCACTGAGGAGACATCATCTGGAATACTGTGGCAGTTCTGGTATCCCATGTTTGAGAAGGATGAATTCAAACTGGAACAGGTACAGAGAAGGACTACTAGGATGATCTGAGGAATGGAAAAACCTGTCTTATGAAAGGAGACTCAAACAGCTTGGCTTGGCTTATTTAGCCTAACCAAAAGAAGGCTGAGGGGAGATATGATTGTTCTCTATAAACATATCAGAAGGATAATACCAGGGAGGGACATAAGAACAAATGGATATAAACTGGCCAGCAGGAAGTTTAGACTGGAAATTACAGAGAAATTAGACGAAGGTTTCTAACCATCAGAGGTGTGAAGTTCTGAAACAGCCTTTCAAGGGGAGCAGCGGAGGCAAAAGACCTATCTAGCTTCAAGACTAAGACTAAGATTGATGAGTTTATGGAGGAGATGGTATGATGGGATAGCCTAATTTTGGCAATTATTTGATCTTTGAGTATTAGCAGTAAATATGCCCAATGGCCTGAGATGGGATGTTAGAGGGGTGAGATCTGAGTTACTACAGAGAATTATTTCATGGGTGTTTGACTGGTGAATCTTGCCCACATGCTCAGGGTTTAACTGATCACTATATTTGGAACTGGGAAGGAATTTTCCTCCAGGGAAGATTGGCAGAGGCCCTGGGGCGTTTTCGTCTTCCTCTGCAGCATAGGGCATGAGTCACTTGCTGGAGGATTCTCTGCACCTTGAAGTCTTTAAGCCATGATTTGAGGACTTCAATAGCTCAGACATAGATTACTACAGGAATGGGTGAGGGAGATTCTGTGGCCTGCATTGTGCAGGAGATCAGACTAGATTATCATAATGGTCCCTTTTTCACCTTAAAGTCTATGAGGAGGAATAATTCAAACAAAGGGTCAAAGTCCTGTTAAGTATATGAAGTGTTTTAAAGCAGATTTATAGCACTGCATCAAAGCTTAGGGGCATAATGTTATGCTCTTCATTAATCAGTAGTTTGCCCTAGTCCCATTGTTTGTTCATTCCATAGTTGTCCAAGTTCAATTATTTGTTGCAGGTAAAACAGGATTTAATATGCTTGGTAACATTACATATTATATGTATATCTTGCTGTACATTAATAATTTACATCTCCTTTGAATCTATTTGAGGATGTGCCTGATTTTCAAAATGTCCATATGTATTTAATAGTGAACTTGTTTTTAAATTATATTGTGATGAATGATGAATTATCTTATATGTGAGTTTTTGTTTGGTCTCTAAGGTGACATGGGGAAGGAGGTGTCAGAAGTATTGATCTGATTAAAATGGAGAATGTTAACTTTTATTTTTTTGATGGAGCAGTGTTTTCATGATCAATACTCATTGCTTTAGGCTTTGATATGAGACTATATATCTGATGCTGAGCATCTGTCTAAACAGCTAGTTTTATTGAAAATAAAATATAGGAAGGGGAAAAATTGTTAATCCTCAATAACCAAGAGCCTATTCCTGAAAGTGCTCATAGTCAATGAGAATTGGGGGTGGGGGAAGGAGACTCAGCAACCTTAAATGATCAGGCCCAAGTAGAAGAAGTATTCCTATGTTCAAATCAAACTCCTTTCTGAGTGAATCTTTTTAAAAGAAAGAAAGAAAGAAAGAAAGAAAGAAAGAAAGAAAGAAAGAAA